>SMMW01000054.1:1692500-2212148 GCA_004794655.1 Marisa cornuarietis
CCTTGTGTCTTTTTCGTGAGTTATGCTTAGAGTAAAAAAAAAAATCAAAGAACTTCAAAATTATTTCTTGTCCCCCTCCCTTCTGACCACCTTCAGTGACTAAAGCCCTTAATCACTTACAATCATGTCAGTCAATTGAGTGAAAAAAAAATCCATCACCACTAACCTTCTCTCTTTTAACATTCACATTTGCATTCCCTGTTAAGTGTTAGGAAGCCTTCAAATGAATTCACTGTTGTTGAGAGTGCTTTTGCTTTTTATGTGATGGCATTTATTGTTAAGAGAACCACAGTCCAAGTGAGTCCTATTTGCTGTCCTACACAATACCACATACAGATAGTCTTTAGTCTTAGCCTGGGCCTTGTAGGGATTACACACTATCCTAGGTCAGAAGGAGAGAATACCTGTGGAGACCTGTCCTGTGTGGTCTGCTTTACTTTAGATTCTGCATAATGAAGCATTTGTTATGCTTGTTCTTCCATTGGGATTTTATCACTAATACTGCATAACTTGATTTCTAGCACTTTTCATTGACCAACAATGGAATGAAAAAGATGGAAGAGCTAAATAAGGAAAAGCAAAACAGAGCAAATTCAACAGATTGTGTGCCATTAAGTAAAGCTTTGCCAATAAGGTCTTTGAAGGCACACACACAGTCTCTCTCTCTCTCTCTTGTGTGTGTGTGTGTGTGTGTGTGTGTGTGTGTGAGTTTTATATGCATATGCACACATTTTGCTTTCAATACTCTAAACGAACAGGTAAAGCAATAGAAGTGTGAATATACCTCACTGAAACATATTTTCTCATACCTGCGTACATTAATACAAAGTTAAGATTTTGGATTTTTAATTTTATTAGATTCCATATAAAAATATTAAGAAAGGAAACAGCTACTAAAGTGACTGGTTTTGTCCAAGGCTTTTAACCAGTGCTGCTGCTACCCCCTTGACAGCTACTGTTTTGCAGTAGTTTCAATGTTCATTTTCTGTTGGAACTTACATGATATGCAAACATGCACACACACACACACTGGGAAGGACAATCAAAGGATACAAAACAAAACAACCCAATCTTTAAGCTAAAAAAAAAAGTTTCAATTAAACTACAACCCCTTTAGATTTCCAAGCAAGATATATTGACACTATAGTGTTTGTGCATGCTTGAATACATGGGTGGGTCGGTCAGTGCGCCTCTGGGCCCGCGTGTACGAATGTGACGATTATATGCGACCATTTAAAGCGTGTGCGTGCGTTCGTGTGTGTGTGTGACATATATCTATACCCATTGCAAGCAGTTATACATATAAAAGTAATCGCTCACTCAATGCTGGCTGACACAACGACGCGACGAGACAGTACCAGAGTATGGCTTGGCTGGCACTGTGGCAGACGATCTGATCGACACCTGCAATTCCCACCCAGTGACTACTTCCAGAGGCGTCAAGGCACAAAAATGGTGAAGATCAAGAAGAAAAGGGGCGAACTACACACCCTACAACACATCCATGGCATGTTTGAGTCCAGCCGTGCACCAAAAGAAACTTGATGCACAACGCAACGATGCAATACTTTTTCTCCGTCACACCGCACGCAGACTGCAGCGCGGATTAGCTACGCAGGTACACATCCGGCTGACGATCGGACAAGAACTTGTGACGTAGAACGCAACAGATGGCTTGGAAGTCCTATGAGCTCGGCCTTTTCTCGTTGGTGCTCGCACGTTCGTTTTGTTTACTTTCGCTGTGTCCTTGTGGATGAGACGGCGATGTGGGTGGGGGAGGAGGATGGAGAGATAGAGGAGGGACGGGGATTGAGTCAATAAGCAGACGGACCCGTGAGAACTCTCTCATTACTGTACTCGGCACGTTGCAACGCAATTCTATGGCGATAAAGATAACGTTCTTTCGGAATGAGATGTCTGTGCCGGGAATAGAATGTATTACTAGCGACCGGTTAAAGTTTTAGGTGAATACCTCATCACTGAACAGTGGAGCGGTTAGAGTACGGAGTGGAGGAGGGGTGTTTAAGAGTCAATAGGGGGAGATACTTGAAACACTATAACGCCTTCCCCCTGCAGACAACATAGATTGATACACCGCATTTTACGCAAGGAGTGGGGTGTGTGAAAGGGAAGTGCACTAAGTTCTATATCTTATATTTAACTGAATCGTCGTGGGTTCCAGACAATACACTGTCGTTTTTCACTGACTGCATTAACTCAGTTTCTCAAACAATAGTGGGCGAGTGGTGAACAGACTCAATGAGTGCAATTAAGTTGCCTGCTATATGATTGTACGCATTACTCTAGCCACGAATGTTAATTTATGTTAGAAATGCAGCTGTAACTTTTCTCTTACCCCCCCTCCCAACTCCCAGCCCTCTTCAACGCATGGCATCCATGCATCCTGCCCTCATGTCTTTCCTGAGCCGTATAGATATCACACATCATCCAGGGCAAAAAAATACTAGCGAATATACCCTTTGTGGGACATGAAGATCTCAGAAAGTTCGCTCCGTTTCTTAAGGGAGTTACAAAGTACTTTTAGCGATTTACAATAGTTGTGCTGTTTCACGTTCGTTTACATGCGATACGAGAACACGTACTGAACCATCATGCAGTCAGTTGTCCTCCACTTAAGATCTAGCTCGCAGGTAACTGATGCAAGGTGTTCTCGTGAGGTCCCCGATCTGACACAAGGTATCCGATGTCTGGTCGATGAGGGAAAAAATAGGGACGAAGATGCATGTTTTACGTCGAACCAGCAGCAAAATCTATATGACAGTCAAGCAGCCAGGAGACAGTTGCACAACACGTTTCTAAGCCTTAAAACAGTTCTAAAAAGCAAAATCTCTTCGTCGCCATTTTGATGCATTGCACAAGAACATAAAAAAGTGTACTGACAGGACGGAAAGTCAGACTATATCTTACTTAAAGCAGTTTTTCTAAAACTGTGGTGTGCACTTTAAACTGATTAACTAAATAGATTGAAGGCCTAAAAGTGTTTACAATTAGAAATGTGTTGTGCAACTGGCCCCAGACCCGTAAACAGATACCACATGCAAAATACGACGCAAGGCACGTGTATAAAACCCGTGGGAGTAGTCTCGATTATCTGACGCGAGATCTCAAGTAAATGACGCTAGTCTCGGCAATGAGTGGTCAACCCTCTCCAGAGGATGCTGAAGAAGTGAGTCAGGCGGTAGCTTCCCCGTGCGATTCCATGGTCGTGCTGCCGTGTATGGTTGGCACGCTTTGCTGTGGAGACAACAGGTGTCGCGGATTCACAATCACGTAACTGATGCCCTCATTCTTTGCCTGCAGCTCGATTACCTGACTCCCGTCAAGCATATTGAGTCTACACTCGATGGCACGTGTCCTGGAAGGCCGGTATTGAGCCATGAATGTCACCTACAAACCCTCACCTCATTGCATCCATGGATCAAAAAGGCGGGAAGCGATTCGCCTAGCAAATTAAATTCTCGAATACGAGGCCCCACCCTAAGTGGAAAAAAGAAAAAACGGAATAAAACAAAATTAAATTAAACGGAAGACCGAAAGAAAAAAGAAAAGAAAGAAAGAAAATTAAAAAGTTAAAATCCGAACAAATAAACAAACGAATGAATGATCGAGCTAAAGAAAGAAAGAGTAGAACACGTACAGCATATCAGATAAAGTGACGTCGTTTAGTAGGTGAGGTGCGCATATCTTCATGCAAGTCTCGAATGCGAAGCATTTCCCACGAAATGTAAGCATGCCACAGTTGTGATGAAACAAATGACGAGTCACCTTCAAAACAGTCTGCCGGAAGCTGAACAGGACTGTAAAGTCACGTGCAAAAACGCGCAGACGTCCGGGGATTACGTACAGATGAAAAACCCACTTTTCATTAGCCAGTAGTTGCCGGACCTTGCGTTAGAAAGACCCCTGTTCAGCCAAACTCGAATCTTCGTTAAAAAAAAAAAGAGGAAAATCTGAATGAATCTATTTCTAAAAAAAATAACCCTTATTATGATGTTATGTACCTGCTGTGACATGAATATTTCGGTCTTTAGGGGTCAGAGTCGCCTGAACAAAAGTTTAGAAAAATAAGCAAACATGATGGCGTGTTTTGGTGGAGTTTTGAGGCCGTCGATAACTATGTGTCCAGGGATCAATTCATGTCTTAAAAACCTGTGATGAACAGAAGTGCATGTCTCTGGGTGAAACTCTAATGTGTCTGTACGCCAGGAACAATATGGCAAGAAAGTGTTTCTGAAAGGGGAATGAGAGTACTCGGTGAACTCCTGCCCCTACCTCCCCAACTCCCATCCCTGTAAACAGCTGTCACAGAGAGACGCCCGTCTGCCTCGAGACAAACCCTGAAATCTTCCGATCTGAAATGCAGTGGCGACAGCGATTTTCCCACTATGATGGAAACACTTTATATGCTTATTTTGTACAGGTCTGTGATTTCCAATCCAAGAGAACTTGTGTTTCTTAAAGTCCACCGTATTCTAGGAAAAGTAAAGACTTTCATAGCCTAGTGCCTGTAGTGTAGGGGTGGGGATATCATTTTGGTCTAGCCTGGCCAAGGTAACCTCAGGGGACACGAAAAAGGGTCCCCACCCCTGCTGTAGTAGTTGTGAACATAAGTGGCTGTCTCTAGAGGACTGCATGTGGCTTAACTCTCTCACACCACCACCTTTACGTTTCCTCATAGATTCGGGTACCTATTCTGGAAAGACGGGTTGTAGTGGGATGGGGGGGGGAGTATAGTTTCCAGCTACAGGCCTAAGCAGTCTTCAAACCATTTACCTCGCTCAGTCGAGCACACTACCAACCAGGCTCTGGAGCATCTCTAAGTATTCTATATAGTCAACAAACTGTTGTTCAATAATATTTACGACTCATAATCGTCATTTTACCTGGGGATAAGATATTGAAGTTATGATTTTATTTTCAAAAGTAGGAAAAAAAACCCAAAGTTTTTAAACTGAGTACACATTTCTAGATTTCTTCTTGCGTTTTATTTTTCCTGAAGGGTATCCGGGTTGCTCAGTTAGTTTCATCTCTTTTCAGTCCCCCAACTCCAAAAAAACAAACAAACAAACACATTTCACCAATGCATTAGGATTCTCTCATCTTTGTTCACGCATGGTCAGGCGAGTCTCGCTCCGTCACACACTGTCAACAGATTTTATTTTTTGTTTGATCCTGCGGTCGCCGAACGTTTTCCAACGTGAAGCGAGAAGCTTCGGCAGTTGACTTGTTTACAAATCTGTTTTTGTGACACGCGCAGTTTAGCCGAGCACAGGGGCAATGTGGTGGGAGGGAACTACCACGTCGACCTAACCACCATATCATGCTGCCTATAGCTAACACGTACAGGCCAAACATTTTTTTTTAAGGAAAAGTGTCCGATTAATGCAACGTAGTTTTCTCACTCAGCCATTAATTACGAGCCCTATTGACACATGAGCAGCGTTCATCTCCTGGTCGGTAGCAGCACGCTCCCGACACGTGATAATTAAAAGCCAAGCCCCTTTTTTTTCCAAAGCGCAGTTTTAGGTAAAAGGAGGTGACAAACATGTGAGATTAATACCATACAATCAAAAGCAAGGCAATAGTGGTGTTTTAAGCGGACGTGAATATTATACGTGGATGCTTGCTTTCGTTCTCTTCAACTTCGCACACACCCGCCATGCATATATAAGAACATGACCGTGCATCTGCGCGTGGGGTCACCCGATATAAAGTGGTTAAAGCACTCGCTTGTCACAACTGCAAAGAGGCCAATGGACACTCGGTATGTGACGGTTCCCGGTCGATTCGACTAGGGTAGGCGGCATGAAATGGAAAAAAAAACCTGAAGTGATTTGAATGTTAATAAAGGATTTAAATCTATGATGTAAATAGTGCTAATTGTCACACAGACTCAACAAGCACTCAAACACCCGATGCCGGCGACGCATCCAACCGTCCTTAAGTTTAAAAAATATACGCGCACACGTGGGAACAGTAAAAAACACGCGTTTATTAAAGACGGAAGACAATTGTAAGAGAAAAGAAGAAAGGGCGTACAGTGCCGAAAATAATGTCAAGATAACACATACAAATAAACCTCCCTGCAGAATGAACACATTAATGGAAACCCACGCAGCGCCGTACAGGGGTGCAACCACACGTAAGGCGGGTACAACCCCCCTCTCCCCGATGCACCTTATAACGAAAGGTAAAGTGAGAGTTGCGAGGAGGCAGCTGGCTGTCATGAAGAGGCTGCGTCCTATAGACGACTCGACCGCGAGACGAAACGACTTAGTCGAACCGACCTTAGTCGAACTGACGTACCCTAGTCGAAACGACCGTTAGTCCAACTGACCTTAGTCGAACTGACCCTATTCCAATCGACCTTAGTCGAAACGACCCTAGTCGAAACGACCGGTTACCCGTTACCGTATGTGACACCTGGTGTTCGCAGGGCTGGCCGTCGGGGATTTTCTCCGGGTACTCCGGTTTCCTCTCCCCCATATAGTGGGAAATTATTTCTAGGTGGAAGCACTTTTCCACCAAAGCAACCAATTTGCTCGCACACACCCAGCCATCATCGTGCGCGTGCAGACATTATATATTTAATTAGCAATATGGTGCACAGGTATACACATCTGGCAATGCTGAAGAAAAGCAGCTGTGACAAAGTATACGCTTCCGTTTTTGTTTATTTTAATTGTTTTGGGCTTGTTCGCTTACTACTCAAAATATGGTGAAAATCTCGTAAAACAAAAATAAAACTTTCTACCTAGAATCTGTTAAACTACTCAATGATGTGCACATTCAACAGTAATAGATCATCATAATCTTATGGAAAAAAAACCTGTCAAGATCTGCCCTTGGAAAAAAAAAATGGTACTACTAGCTAGTCATCATGTTGCTCAGTGAATGAGTATTTTCAAATGCTGGAATATATTCTTCTGCAATTAAACAAACAGTGCATGTGTTACTTGAAATAAAACTTCTATTAAGACTAACGATTAAAATGCCACAGATCTCTTCTGAACCTCCTCAGAAAACACGGTTCATAGATACAACTATATTTGGTAAATTGAACCATAAATTTTTTAAAGCAAAATCTCTCATCTTCCTCTCTCTCTCTCTCACACACACACATACAATAATGCTTACTCATGCTCTCAGAGGAAGATACCATAGTACACAATGTAGCTCAAAACTAATTGAATAGTTTCATATCTTGCTCAGTAGCAGTGTCAAAGAAGTAAAGCATAAAACAAGGAAAACAAGGACAAGGAGATTTTGCCTCTTGAAGGTATATCACATGCACTTGGGATCACCCTGAGTGGGTAACCGGTCGATTCGACTAGGGTCAGTAAGATTAAGTCGTTTCGTCTAACGGTCGGTGTTTTTTTTACTGTTCCCACGTGTACGCGTCAATTTTTAAACTTAGGGACGGTTGGATGCGTCGCAGGCATCGGGCGTTTGAGTGCTTGTTGAGTCTGTGTGGTTGAGAGCGAACATGCGAGAGTGGAACGTGTGGACCCCGATTGCTTAACGTGACAATTAGCATTATTTACATGATACATTTAAATCGTTTATTCAAATCACTTCATCTTTTTTCCATTTTATGCGTCCTATAGATGACTCGACCGTGAAACAAAACGGCTTAGTCGAAACGACCGGGAACCCCCTGAGTGTGCCTCATAAGTGATACATGGTGACAGCATGCTAAAAACATCCTGCATCTAATACAATCCTCTTCTTTAACAAAATGATGAAACGGAAAAGAAATGTAAATACTAAATATCCAAACAGGATGTGATGAACACTGGTGCCCTATGCCAACAAAAAAAAATAATATGATGCTAGACAGCAGGTGTCATATATCAAGGCTCGTTTGACCCATTTTACATATCCATAAATATTGATTTATTAAGAAATAAATATTGGTCAATTTTCATAAGTTTCCCTGTCTTTTATAAGAGGACAAAATAACAAAAAGTTACTTTAAATCCAAATCCACAACACAAAATTTAAGTACAAACTTTAGTTACCCTGTATTTTAAAATATGACCAAATAAAAATTATTTTGAACAAAATCTAATACAAAAAATGTTAATACAAAACTTGTAAATGAAGACATTGATCTAAAGCCATTTTCCTAATGAAGATTTACCATATACATAATGCGTGAAGGAAATACATTTCAGTAGTAATAGTGAGATCCCCTCTCTTATTTTAAAACAATCACAATGTTCAAATTCCCTGAAATAATTGTGAATTATTCGATTACAGATTTGTTTTTCATTAGACTAAGATGAATAAATCTGAAGAAAGAATGATTGTGATGATGAAAGAAAAAGAGTTTATCACAGTGGGAAAATACAATTTTTTAAAATGCTTTTAGCATTAGACTTTGATCACGTTTTGCTTCTAAAAAATGTTTGAAGACCTGAGGAAAATAACTTCATCTTAAAAAAAATGAAAATAAAGACATGGAAACGGGAAAAAACAGAACAGGGTGATAAAGAGAAATAGTAAGGCAAGTTTTGCATAGGTGAATTTTGTGAAGTTTATTTATTAAAATATATACAGCAATGACTTTTCTTCAATCATAGAATCGACATGCACCTGTCATTCTTACAGCAATAATTGATAGCTATACTTGATATACTCAAAGTATTTTGTCTAAAGGATGATACAAACTTGCATGTGCACCTTGGATTACTTATGTCTTGTGAAAATAATATAAATCCTCCATTGACAGGTGGTAATGCCAGTGGGCTTACCACATCTTTTACACATCCTATTCATACAGCCTGTCATGAAGCTCAAATTTGTGTCCCCAAGTCTTACTTGGGTAGGACATGGGTAACAATGTAAGGCACTTTCTATTCAACACCTCACACTCGGCCACACACACATTTTCTCGTTCATTTAGATACTCAACTCTCTTAGGAATCAGAGGTATTCTGGTATAAAAATTGCAACAAGTTGCTCTGGCCTTTCAAACAATACACTAGTTTTAATTACCTTCATTTAATATATACTAGTCTCCATATTATTCTTTGACCTTTAGCCCTTTAAATGGTAAAGGTCTTTGGCAAAGTCATCTTTCCTGACTGGATTTTTTTTTGTTGTTGTAAACACTGTTTTGACATAAACATTATACAAACTGAAATTTCATTTGCACTGAAAACTTCTTACCCCATTATATCTCCAAGTCGGGTCCTGTAGCTTCAGCTGGCATAAATGCTTGTAACCAAAAAAGTGAATCCTGCACAGGTCAAACATGTCCCCCTCCCCATTTCTGTTTTAATTTGTTGCATAGCTCGCTATTTCAATAGATGTTAATAAATGTTGGAAACGGCTCTTTCTTTTATCTAAAGCCACTGTTTATACTATCAGCAAATCCTTAAGAAGGCATCCCCTCTATATCTGATTATGTGTTGACATGAGTTTTCACTCTAGTGGTCTGGCTGTAGGTACATGAAGCCAGTATGCAGAACCAATCGCCACCGCAATTCATTCATTCCACATGCCATTTACTTGATCAATTCTACTGGCCATGATCTTGTACTAGCCTGAGGTGACCTATCTACTGTTGCTAGGAATCTGTGTGCGTGTGTGTGTGTGTACAAGAAAGAAATTATTTCAACATGTATATGTATGAATTATCTCTATATATTGCAAGTAAGAGCATGATCTAGAATTGCCCTTGTGGATAAATTAATTTGTATTGAATTGTAAAATGTTACTAAAGGAGGGACGCTACAAAATTATGTAGATTTCTTGCTGTTGCTGGTTCAAGTCCCTAAGAATTTATTTCATAATATTATTATTGTTTCCGAACAGAGAATCATAAGAGGGTGGCAGCTCATCAGCAGATGGTGACTGCAGTTCAGGTTCTGAGTCTGATGATATTGGCGCTGATGCTTGTGGCCCATCTGCATATTCTGATGTTTCTGGATTTCTGGAATTCATAAGATCACTGCTAGAATCTAAATGCTGGTTACTTCCTGGAATCCTGGAATCTCCAACCGTATTCTCATTACTGATTCCAGCACGAGAGTGCACAACCAAGGCTGCCTGAAACATAGCAAGGTCACCCTGCGGATTATTTGTTCTTGTATTTACAACCCCATCTGATGTCAAAGGTTCAGGAGCAAGAGGTCGACATTCATGAAGATCAGGCTGTTCATTTGTGTTGTGGGCATGACACCACTTTTTACGGCATGGTCGACAATAACGGGTGAACTTGATTGTCAAGACACACAGCCCAATGATAGCAATAACACTTGAAGCAACAGCTGCAATGGTGATGATCATGGCTTTGGGGTCTGAAAATGAGAGAACGAAAATATTGCCAAAAGTATGTTAACAACAGCCACCAGAAGCTTTTGAGTAAATAACAGTACATACCCCTAAAACTGTCATGGGTATGTCTCGATAACATTCTGCTTCTATTTATCCTTTACTGCTTGTTTAAATAGTTAACCTATTTAAGTGTTAGATATTGTCTATCTGTGGAGTGAAAGCATTGACGTAGCTGTTATAATAGCAGCATCAAGATTGGTGGGGAGATTACACTGTCTTTTTATTCTGGAAATCCTGACAGCACATACAAGGGTGCCTTTCTAAATCTTGGGCCCTTGATGTTACTTCTCTTTCACTTATTCACAAAAACATTTTGAATAATAATGTTGTATTTTACGTGTGCATAATTTTACTACTCTTTTGAAAATGCAAGCACTTATTCCACCACTCATGTTTAATGACAAGACATAATGGAATAAGCAAGGTAGCCAATACATGGTAAAGAATCTAGAAATGCTTGCATGTTCTTTTCCTTTTAAATATAGCACTTGTATTACATACTTCAAACTGAATGAGCTGCTGTGGTTGCGATGAAGTTTTATGCAAGATCCTACACATTGTACAATTTTGTTACTGCATTTTCAATATCACTACATGAACAAAAAATAATATTTTTTCTTGTTTCTGTCAAATGGTGTGATTTACTTTAGAATTGGATGCAAAATAAATAGCAAAAAATGGCTTGGAAATACATGTACACTACCCATGCGTGTTTCAGCCTGGAGCATCAAAAACTGTTCAAGGACAAAGACATCACTTTTGTATTTGATTCCTATGCGTGAGAGTGAATGATATAAAAATAGGCAATTTCATTATCTAGTGGGAGAAAAGAGGCGTTCATTTGATACCAAAAACCTAGAGACTTTGTTTATTCCAAACGTGGGCTAAAATTGAATGCAAAAAGTTTTGATAGCAACATTATAGACATGAAGTACACTCTAGATTAATCTTGGTATCAGAAGATGCAGAATTCTTTAAATTATAAAACTATCAAGTTTGTTGCTCAGAAAACAACTCATGCATCAGTATCTCGTGGGGAAAAAAATGTGGTTTAGCTGGATTGTTCTCCACTGTCAATCCCCACCAAGGCCGACAATGTATCTGAGTGGGATAAGTGTAGAGGTTTTGGCAGAATGTATCTCCCTTCGTTATTCATGCCATTCTGTTTTAGAATGATTATTGGTAAGTTCTCACATTTATTTCATGTTCTGCATGTTCATTTAGTGTGAGAAATGGATGGTTAGAAAATCAAATTGATGATATGCTGGTGATCACCAATGGTAACTGTAGTACCACAATAGGGAACTAAAGATCAAGTTGCCATATTACTTTCTGATTATTTTTTTTTGCTTTCATATTCTAATGGTTTACATGAAGTGTTGATAAATTAAAAATTGCACTACACGACTCTAATTGTATCGAAGTCATGCTGATTATGAGAAAATGTGCAATTTGTGTGGTCACTTTATCTTCACACTGACTTGGATAATCAAAGCAGTTGGTATATGGACACGACTTGCAAAATGAGAAATCAGGTTTTATTCTCTTTCTTCAATGACCATAGATGTACAGTTTTTTGGTCTGAACAAGGCTTGCTTGCTTACTATCTTCATTTGTTTCAGTTGCTAACCAGTTGGAGTTTATGCTGGATATTTTGCTTGTTATTCATGCCCAGCTGTCTGACTTCTTGGAAAGCATAGACAACAACAGACGTAAGAGATCAACAGCATGCTGAAATACTTCCCTTTCACCAATAAGCTAGGAGAAAGGATTTTTAAGCAAATCTACTTCAACGTGACCAGCTGGTACAGATGAAGTTGTGAGAGAAGCTGCTGGAAAACCAGTGTAAGCTTCAGTTAAAGAAGACACAACTTGCTGCCAGGTGTGTCGATACATATGGAAAGAGGCAGCACAGGGTTTCAAAAGTCTCAAGGCTGATTCAGGATATGCATTTCACGCACCACCATTAGGTCAACTATGTTGGATCAGATCAGTTATCACAAAGACCACCTAAAAACCCATCCCAGTGAAGTCCAACAACATGTTATTGAGAATGAGAATGAGACAGCTAATGAGGTATCATAATCAGCTACACTGTTCATCTTTAGCAGGCAAGCCCAGTAGCGGGCCATCTGCTATGACCAACAATACAAGTAATCCAATAGGCAAGTTGTGAACATTTTATCATCAAATTCTGCAGTTGTCGAGTTTCTTCTGAGGACATCAGAGAGAAATGATTACTTCTGGTGGGCATGCAAAATAGATGTTGCAGAAAAGACCTATGTGTCATGTTCCAGCAGGACTTTGACATTTTGCCAATTACCAATAAAGGAAAAATATGGCAGGTTTCAGACGTTACATCCACAGGCGACAGCTATGAAGGAATTTGTAAGCTATGATATGCAAGTGCATATATTTTCTGTCTGAGATTGTACTACTGATGTTGATTAAATATAATGTTTTAGGATAAGCATAAATCACAAGATCATACAACATACTTCGATAATAGTCTGAAGTGCTGTGGAACAAAAGGAATACAAAAGAGCTAAAGAAGCTGAATCCACTGATAACAAAACTCCATTTCTATAGGATTATTAGAACTAGAGTTACATTATTTTTAAAACATTTTTTAATTTTTTGAATGCTTGTGTGGGTCAGTGTTATGGTTCAGAGCAGCTTCATTTGCTTGAAATCACAATTTTGAAATCACATTAATACTTAACTGTTGGTAAAGCTATCATTTTATTCATTATCAATTTTGAGCATAAAATTACCAGAAAATTAAAATATAAAAAAATTCATAGCTTGGAAACCATTTCAGCAATAGAAAAAAGCTTAGTATCATTGAAATCAGGATGAAAAAAGTAGCTTGCACAACCCCAAAACAGCATATGTTTACAATTTGTCACTGAGCTAACCTTTGGTCATTAAAAAAAAGCAAAACACTCACGTGAAATAGCAAAGTATTTGAATGACAACTGGCGCTCTCCATATCTTTCACCTCGTTCAAAAACAACAAACAAAAAACGCCCACTGCCTCTGTAGGGTTCTTTGCTTGGAACATCACTTCCACACAGCTGCTTCAGCAATTTGCTTTTTTCATCTGATCCTGACAGGAAATATCAGGAAAAAAAAACACACTTAATGATCTACATGATAAAGCATGTTTATATGAAAAAAGAAAGTGTTTAGCTACATATCCAACAGACATCCATTAACACATTACATCATGTGTTTTTATTTTTTTTTAATCTTTTCACTTGTCAGGGACAGAGTAAGCCCACGATATTAAAAAGGTGCAGGAATGATGCTGGACAGAGTCAAAAATAATAAGGAGACTCAGATTTGTCTTGGTTCATCAATAAAAGACTTTCAATAATTTTACACCACTGATTTAAAAACTATTACCATCGTATATAAAGAGACAGTCGCCTGACTTAGAGTCCTCCTCTTCTAGCAGTTTAAAGACCTGGAAGCTGACAGCTGCAAAGTGATCTTCTTTTGCACGAATCTCCCATGTACATGTCGCTTCCTCTTCTTTGGAATCTGTTAGCAATCTTCAGTGAACAAAATGCAAAACTGTTACAGTGATAATATGTTCCTCAATGTTAATCATCTCTAATTTTTAAAAAGTCTATGCTGTTATCCCCAGGTACAGTATTTTAAAAACTATGACAATTATGACACTATAGTTATTTAGCTTATTTTATGAATATAAGTATTCAAATATAAATCTTTAGCTATAACTAATTTCAGCTTTACAAAAGGAAATGTACAAAGCATTTTAGAAATGGAGTTTTCCAAACCTTAGACAGCAAAATCCCTCATGTCAGGGCTCTGCTTGTTTACGGATGATACTTACTTGTCAATAGGGGCTAATCCTGTATGGATCAAAGGCCTGTAAGTGTCGGTAAAGTTTATTTCATCAGCATCTGGATAGGCATACAGAACATCAGAATCTGGACACTTATGTAGAACTGAAAATTTTGAAAGAAACATATGATTTATCACATAACTATTTTTATAAATTATATTACATATTTTAATTAACCAAAGATGACTGACAATAGTATCGGTATAATGCCAAGGATTTAAGTGTACAATCCCAATCCCCCCATTCGCTCAACGGATGCATTTCTTACCCGTATGCTGCCTTAAAATGACACTCTCAGATTGCCTTTTCGGGTGTATGTATGATGTTAGCTTGTCAAATTGTAACTAATGGTGACCAATGATATAGACGTATCACTTCACATTATCTGTTTATAACATTCGATGCTGTTATGTAATGCCTAGAACGGCAAAAAAGAAAGAAAATAATGAAAGAAAAAAATGTTAACAAACAACAAAGATGTTTGGTTGTCGAAACAGAAACAACGCCGACAGGCGTGAAATTCATACCTTAATTATGACTCACTTCTGTAACTTTTGTGTGTAACAAAGCGACATTCTTTCAGTAGCCACCAAGCCAATCCTCTCAAATCGCAAATCAGAAGCATGATGTGAGCCTGTGACCACTACCGCTTCCTCTCAACTTCCTGAAGCAACATTAACCTTCGCGTCAGCTAAACTTTCCTTAGCCATAACAAGTTTTAAAGTTGTTTCCTCACCTTTTTTCAAAAAGGCTACGTCCAACAAGATCATTGAACACAACAAAACACCGTCAAAAGTATGCTTCCGTCTCATGACTTTTTGCCTCTCCGTTACTGTATCAGCAACATAGTACCCAAGCGTCGACACACCGACGGACACCCGACACGTCTACGCAATAGTCCAGCAGTAGTGTAGACAATTTTTAATGACATAAAGTTAACACGAACCACGCGGTTTGGAGACAAGCGGCCAACTAAGAACACGATCTCACCCCAGGGGAAGTAACCTTTCATCCTCGTATCAACCAAGTCAAGGACTTCCCTCCCTTAGCCTGCTTGCTCGATGAAACCCGAGGAAAATCTTATTAATTATAGATGTCTTAGCGTAAACTGTAGACTAATTAGCCTTTATGTGTGATTCCTGTTGTTTTATGAGTGCATGGAGATGCGCAGATGCAGTTTTACTCGATCTGTGTGTGTGAGCGAGAAGTGTCTGTGCATGTGTGTGTGTGTGTGTGTTGTGTGTGAAGGCGTACATACATCGTTTGTATTATGTATTAGCATGTATTATCAATGCCCAAAGAAATAAAGTTGGTTTGCTTTTCTTGCTTTAATAGAGTCATTTAGAAGACAATACCCATCTCTTGTTATTATGAAGGCAGACTTTGATGTAACTGGTGGACAAACTACTGTTACCACAGACGTTTTTAAGCGCAGTGACTGCAGTAGCGCGATCGCGCTCAAGGAAGTGATGAGATTTACTGGCAGCGTTG
The DNA here is from genome assembly GCA_004794655.1 of Marisa cornuarietis. Lineage (NCBI taxonomy): Eukaryota > Metazoa > Mollusca > Gastropoda > Architaenioglossa > Ampullariidae > Marisa > Marisa cornuarietis. The sequence goes on from SMMW01000054.1 coordinate 1,708,231, forward strand.
AATATTTAATAGGAAACGACAACTCTCGATGTTTTCTCGACCTCTGGGAGCCAGGGAGATCCATTTGATTCCCCGGCCACCTCCAGACCCCTTGTGATGGCGATCCCATTTACTGGTAGGTTAGACATTCAGTCGGAGAGCAGTCTCGATATCTCTAGGATCGGCTGGGACTTAGTCGTCAGTAGGAATGGAAGAATAAAAAAGAAGGGAGGAAAGAAAGAGAAAGTTGATGCTAACACTATCGCGTACGTCATCAGCAGGGAGCAAGGAGAAGAAGAAAATGATGATGATGATGATGATGATGATTTGATGTTTTGGTGTCCATAGTACAGAGGCACTCATCTCTATGGGATATCTATTCATCTATCTACATACACACATGCACGTACTTTACAGACAGATTCATAATAAAAGGGCAAAATCAAAATAAGCAAATAAATAAATAAATAAATAAATAAAAGCAAATCAAGAGCCTGTTCCAGGACACGACAATGTAAATACACGCGACTTCGTCCACGCGGCTCAGATTACTAGTGTCTGCGTTGAAGAACAACAAGAAACTTAGGTGCGATGATTCTCAACATGTTTTCTTAAAACACTGGTGCAAGATGTCACACGTCAAAAACCAACAATCCGCTTCAGTCTGGCCATAGCATGCGAACATTTTTGTGTTAGCCAACATATTTTTATGCTCACACTAGCCATTCCAATATTTTTGTTAAGATCCGCCGATATTCTACTATTGCTTGGTTCTGTTGCGAAAAGAGTTTTTTGTGCAAAAACGCGGTGATGGTGGTGGTGGCAGCAGCAGGATATTTTATTGTGTGTGAATGTGTGTGTGTGTGTGTGTGTGTGTGCGTGCGCGCGTGCGCCCGTGTGTGTTGTTTTATCTCTTACCAAACAAAAAAGAAAAATTCTCATTCTTCCCACTTTCTCTCTCCCTCCCCACCACCACCACAACGTTTTCGTGAGTCTTAGATTATTACTTTTTTTAGGGTCTGGGGACGGGAGGCTGTCAAACTCTGATACCGGATCCTGTCGAAGTCTGTGAATATGGATACGACAATCGTGTGATGATTTATATCGCGTCAAATACAACTCGACCAGCGACTTCTAAGCCGCAAGTTCTAGCAGATCTTTGCGGGTGGTCTCTGACAGGAGTACTTCCAGTTTTATTAGTACTTTCAAAATAATTTTTATTTTTGTCAAGTATGATAGAGGCAAGATTCCAGTCTTTTCATCTAGGGTAAGAGAAAGAAGAAGGCATGGTTCTACTCTCTTCATAAAGGAAAACCAAGGTCTGAAATACTCCCCACGGCCCTACATGTGTGAAATATTTGTATGCCTGAGCGAATTTACTAACAACAAACCTCAGGTAGTCAACCAAAGCAGAGCACCTCAACCACACTGACAGAGTGGGACGAACCACTTGATTTCGAACGGAATAAACAAGCGAAGCGGGATGCGCACCATACCTTAAAGTACACACTTGAGTCCAGAAATCAAAATTGTTTGCAGAGTCCATGAGCGTGGTAAGAACTTGTAGGTGCATTTATAGCAACCTCCGTCGAAATGTTGGCTGCAGACAGGTCAGTGTTTTACAGGGGAGATTCATTCTCACATATGAATACTTTGATGTTAACACGTACGTTTCATTCTGGATGGTGTGTTAGGGAAAGACAGGAAATGTGCTGAGATATTTTTTCGTGATAGTTCTTGCAGAAATGGTCTATGATACACAGATACTGGTAAATAAAATTATTTCAAGTGTGTGTGTGTGTGTGTGTGTGTGTGTGTGTGTGTGTGTGTGTGTGTGTGTGTGTGTGTGTGTGACCGTTTGGATCAGGACATGCGCACTCAGTTTCTACCACTGCCAGCGATACAAGATTGCCCGTATCTTTATAAAATCAGAAGCGACTTGTGTTCCCAGATTTGTCAGATAGCACAACTGATAAATTCTTATGTCTAGTCCATTAATGTTGATCCACATGCCATTTGTTTAAACAGCCATACTGATCTTCTGTGAACATATCATTTTCTCTTAAGTTTTTTTCCAACTCGCAACAGTACTGCAGTCATAAGTCTTTTTATTCGTATTTAGCACGGGCTTGGTGAGATATTAATGGTCCACGCGCGTACACAAAGGTTCACTGTCAAAAGAATAGCAGCTGACACTCACTCACTCACTCACTCACTCACTCACTCACTCACTCACTCACTCACTCACTCACTCACTCACTCACTCACTCACTCACTCACTCACTCACTCATATTAATGCATTTCGTCTCTTCTCTCAGTAACTTTGTACCAGGTATATACAACACGATGCAAGATGTTCTTGTCCTTCACTGATAACTGCTGTAAAAACAGATAAACGAGAAGGACAGCACAGCACACTCTCTATATGGGATATTTAAATAGCTTTTAAAATATCTGGGAGACAGAGAAAGACTTCAGCTTCCAAAGAAGGAAGAGGCATAGTTGAGCCTTCTTCATGAAAGCCTGAGTGCAGATATCCCAACGAAGTCTCCTGTCGAAGATGGTGTCCAGGTATTTAAATGTATTCACAATTTCCACCTCCTCGTCATGGATGACAGTTCTGGGACTTCGTGAAGAATTCCGACGTAAATTAAAGACAATCTCTTTGCTATTACATTCAGTTCTAAGAAATAGATAGGTGCTTGAAGGCATTCTCAATGTCCTACTCATAGTCTCCAAATTATTTTTCCCTGTACGAATAATTCCAGAGAGCAAAAGAAGTGGTCAATTGGCAACTGACATCGGGAGTATCGTGGATGAAATAAGACTTAAATATTCAGCTTAACAGCTTGGCTAGCTCATGTTTTAGACGAGTGATCTGGCGTTGTCCTGTAGAAGGATGAGGACTTTTGTCTGTTGACTAGCGCTTTTCTTGTTTGCAGTTTACGGTGGACCACTTCCAGTTCGTTATTACAGCCGCTGTACCAGGTCTTAGGAAAATGTGATTTCCGTAATGAATTAATCTGCCAGGAGATGTTTCCTTATCCTTCTTCTGTTGGTGGTTGAGAATTTATCATAAGTCATGGATGTTCTTGTCCAGCCACTACTCCGATCTTTTTGCTGATCTCATTCCTAACTCATTTTTTGTCAGTCCATAAACTCATAAAGGGTTATTATACCCTCGCGTGACACTTTTACACCAGCGTTTATCGCCAGTCACTAGACAATAGAGATAAAAAGTAAGGAGTTGTTTGAACATATAATAATAATAATAATACTTGAGCGTGATCAGAAATCGAAGAAAATGTTTAATAAGCATTTTTTATTTAAACCAATGCAGTTTATAATGTTTATGAATGGATTTGGATGCACCTGTATAAGCTACTGATCTCCTCTTCTTTTCGATACGCCATTGAATCAAAGATGCTCTGTCTTTTAAAAGGGTGAAAAAAAGCGTACAGTCTTAAACTTTCACTGTTTCATCCGGAAACGGAAATCCGTGTGATTTAAACCAGCTTGAATTTCCGTTTTTCATCTTTGTTTCTCTTTATTCTATTGTATTTATTTATTATTATTTTGTACATTTGTTAAAGCGATTTGTAGGAAGATGCCTGTAACAGACGACCAATGAAAAGACGGATGTCGCTACAAATCCGTCTTCTCGATGTTGTAGAGCTGTCAGCCCAGGGCTAATTGTTCGTCTATTAAACGTTGTTCTATGCAAGCGTTTCCAATTATTTTTAAAGCTTTTTATAAATAAGCAGGATGGTACAAGCACTCTGGAAACAGAATCGCGTATTTTAAAAAATAAAGGGGTGAAAAGAATGGGCAAAGGTAGTTGTTAACAGGACAAACATGGGCGAATGTTTGATCAGCGTTATATAAAAAGTTTGCCGGACTTAGTCAGATGTTTGTCCATATTTGTCTAGTTAAGGAGCGCTCAGGAAGACTGTAGAGATGGTATAAGCAATCACTAAGGATGAAAAACTTTGTTATCCCCCTCCTCCATCCCATCGAGCCTATGAGTTAATTAGCAAAGCTGTCCTTAATTTTTTTGACTGCCAAGCTGTGATATTTAGCTACCAGCAAACACTTTACTCACTTTTCTGTCAGATTATGAGTTGGCTCTAGTTAAACGGCCTTTGACACTCTTCATCCGGGATTTTGACACCGTAACGTTGACCGCTGCTACATCCAGTCCACAGGTATTGTAGTATGACGACTACAGCTGACAACCGCAGCGAGTATACTAACGAAAAAGAAAATCTCAGCCACAACTGAAATCCCACTCACAGCAATCAACTTAAACACATTCCCGACCACTTTTAAAACCTGTCAGAATTTCTATTAAATACCCTAGTGGCTTTCTACAAATGATTTGAGAAAATAAGACTGGAGGCGATATTGATCTCAGATGAAATGCACAGCTGCGCAAAGACACTAACTCATCTATCCTTCCCCCTTTCCCCTTCATCCACCCATCCATCAATCCAGACACAATGGTTGGCCCGCCATGGCCAAAACGGATGACCGCTGGCGACTACGAAATGGAGGGGATACTGTTGACCAGTGCTTCCCGGAAACACAGAGCCAGAATAGAAACTTCATTTCTCTGTTTTTCTTTAGAGTGTCAGGGATAATGCATTGATTCTATCGATCTGCGGGACCTGCGGTCAGCTCGGCGAAGACTCCCCCCCAACTATTTCCTCATGTATTTTGCGCCGCACTTGACCAGGGGTCATCGCAGTGATCAGGGAGAGTCCGCTAGACCGCCTGGAAGTCGGACAGCCAGGCGACCGACCGCAGTGCTTTTATACACCCACCCCCTCCTCCCACCACTACCTGCTTCCCTTTCAGCCCTTTGCGCTTTTTTGTTTGAATATAGAGTCCTGGTGCTCTTTATGCTCTTCAGAAAATAGCACGAAACACTGGAATCAATGCTACAATAATCTGTTAGAAAGATCAGCACTTATGTAATAAATCAAATTATTTTGATGAAGGTCACCTAATAATAATTATTAATTAATTTATATTAATAATTAATATTATTATAGGTCCCATCAATTTGCTTTTCTAATAGCAAATTACAAGGTCGTCTTGCACTATTTCTGTAAACTCTTTATTCTGCTCCTTCTCTCTCTCAGTTCCCCATGTCTCTTCTTTTTCTTCTTACGCATTTGTCTGCCATACCCAGTCGCACTAAAACCTTCACTATCTGCTCAATGGTTGATAAAACTAGAGGTAGGCACGCACTGATCAAGGACACACACACACACACACACACACACACACACACACACACACACACACACACACACACACACACACAGAATCACGATGTGGCCACGGTCGCCTGGGTTATCATCATCTCCCCCTCCCACCACTAACAGACCACCAGGAGTCACAACGCAGTGATTTGCGCCGTCAAGAACTGACGCCAGTTCTTTGTTTGTAACATGTGCCCGCGCTCGAGAGTCCTCCAGCCGGAAGTGCTCAGCACACAGAACAAATGAACTATGGGTACTTAACAGACGATCCAAATCACCCCTCGGCACGCACGGTGTCGGAAGCCCGCGACATCAGAGAAAAGTAGCGATGATCGATAGTCAGATAGACCGTCCTGGCTCTACCACGCACGCGCCCATTTCCACATAAAAAAGTCCATGGATTTTTCTGGATGCTGTGGGCGTTGAAGGAGGACTTTGGCTGCAATTTCCGGTGAGGTCTCCGAGCGTCCACAAGGTCATCGCAAAAAAAAAAAAGGCAAGGGTTGCGGAAAGAAGGTTTAGATGTGTATCTCCTGCCATGCATACGAATGTTACGGATAGACCAAATTTGAATTTAGTGAAAATTGCGGGCGATGAAGCAGGATGGACTTTGCAAGCAATTAATATACAAAACAAACAAGACGTTGCTTTAAAAAAGCTGGACCCCTTTTAAAAACAAAAACTTTGACGATGAGACCTCTGTAAGCCCGGATAAATGTCGAATGTAAATAAAGAGAAAATTTAGACACAAAAAGTATTTAATTAAGATGCCACGAAACTTCCTTTGGTTCTTCTTTTAAACTGTCTTCTCTGTACCCTCGCTTGAATATAGACTTCTTTCAGTAAGTTCTTGAGAAAACCTTACCACATCATTTTTATATTATTTTTTTCTCTGCCGGTGTTGGGAAAAATTAGACAAGATTAGATTGATCCGTCTGCTGTTCAGAAAAATCTCAATGTCGTTTTCGGATGGTTTTCTGTAACTAATACTGATTGATATTGACAATGACGAGATGTACAGGCATCCAGCTCACAAAAAAAGCAAACGGTTTGACTTAATGACGGAAAACATGTTTTCGTGTAACAAGTATTTATTGCAGGCGAGATACGTACTTTGGGGGCCTAGTTCCCTGAAAAGACATACGTAATGCCATGAATAGCAATGTGGTTGACAACAGCCAAGACCTGAAGATAATTGGATGAACCAAGCGGGATACCTTTCTCTCTCCAATCGGAGTCCCAATCAATCAATCAATCAATCAATCAATCAATCAATCAATCAATCAATCAATCAATCAATCATATTCCAAAAGCAAACGCATGTGTTATTGCGTTGGAAATATCTGGACATTACTATCATTAAAGAGTCTGACTAGAGACGGTGCGTGATCGTTTACAAGAAAGGTGATACAGTCTGATTCACCAGGTGAAGAGATCGTTTCAATAGATTCTTGGAAACTTGTTCGTCTGCCTTCGAATGCTCCTTCAGCTTGGACCATTGTCCGCGAAAGTCGGTCTAATATGAATAAACACCCACGAGGCTGCGTCCTCTCTGATTTTGCCGACTAGAAAAACGAAAAGATTGTTGCAGCGCTGTTCAAAACGGGGGTTAGCTCAATGAATAATAATAATATTAATTGAAAAAACAGCTTCGCGATGTCACGATCTTTGCCCACGACTTAGCAGCTCCGCCTAGCGGGCGGATGTGAATGGAGACCGGTAGTTCCTTCCGTTATTGTGAAGGGGAAGGAAGGAGGAGTAAGAGAGTGATCGAGGTACTGCCTCACAAGACCCCTCGACCTAATATTCTTTCTCTATAGCCTCCTCTTCTTTTATCCTTCGTTTTTTGTGTTTTTCTTTCTTTTATGGTGTTGGAGGGCAGGGGGAATCGGCGCTTGCTAGAAACGCAGAATTCGTTTGGAAGTAAATTGGTCGTCTGCCTGTCTTTGTCAATAGGGTGAAGTACAGGAGACTGGAAGCAGACAACTGGCACGATTTGTCTTTAGGCGCAAACGTGGTGCATGTGTAGATAATGATAGATGCATGTAGATGCATGCTGTCGACTCCCTCTCTCTCTCTTTAAAGCCTCTCTTAGGTTACGTCCTTGGTTCTAAGTCACACTCGCATCAGCATCAGCTACGTGTCTGTGCTAGTATGGACAGTAGCGAAACTGCCACATGAAAAATTTGTTCTGAAATATATACCATGTTTTCAAAAAACAAAAAAGTCGATAGAAAACAATTTATTTTGAAAGAAAATGTGTGGAGAATTGGGTCGAGCTTGGGCAGTTCAGGCGCTGGGCATGCGCAAAGGGACTCGAATGTGGCTGGTCTTTCACGGCACCTGAAGACTGGAACTTGCCGGGGTTAATTATTAATGTATGTTTAGGTCGCTGTGAACTATCTGGATGGATAGCGTGTATGACCGTTAGGTGTGTGCCTGGCCTTCAGCTGAGCGCATGTCAACAGGAAAGCATATCCTGCCATTCAACTGCAGCTAAAGCATAAAAATGGTGGAGAGTAGAGTTGGGAGGAGGTATTGACTATTAAAAAAAAAAAAACGGCTTCGCTAACCTTGAGGGCTGGATATAACGATGGGGGACAAGAACACCTCCCCCTTCACCTTGTCCCCAAATCTCTTTCCGTTCCTGAAGATGAAAAGGAAAGACGGATGTGATAAAGAATGGTCTAGGTTTGATTGTTCGAGTTATTTTCGAAAAGTGTATCGCTAGCTTTCGCCTTCGCCCAGATCCTCCACCCCCCACCCCTTCCCCCGCCAAGCATAATTCTCCCCCCAGGCATAACTCATTCCCCCCCTCCCATGACAGACGCATTTGCGCATGCACGGACGCACCGAGCACGCAAGCTCATTTCCGCAATTCCTGTCTTTCGCTTTCGCTACCCATGTACAAAGATATGGACAAAGAAAAACTGAATCTTTTTCGCGAGCAATAAAGATCTTGTGAGATGCAAATTTCTTTCTGGTGACTGCATAAAGCTCAGTGTAGTACTATTTCCCCGAATCTGGACAAGAAATCCCCTTTCGTGCCCAAGATACACGCCTACAAACATGGTATTATATCACCAAGCTCAGAAAGAGGTCAAATTCGAGACGTCACGCTTGTACACAGGTGCACCTATTTGGTCTCAGCTCTGCTATTGGCAACACAACCTTCACAATGTTAACATATCAATGTACAGCCCTGGCGTCAGTATTGTTGGCCTCTTTTTTTATACATGTTGATGTTTTTTGATGTGTATCTCGAGAACGGAAAGGTGTTATTCATACAGCACTGAGTCATTAGAATCAAATGTGCACCATGCTGTAGGCCTTTAAAAGAAGGAAAATAGCAAAATTGTTTTCACTGCCGGTTCCCATTGTTATGAAAAAAATTGTTTGCGTTTTTGTTGGGAGGGAGGGTGGAGGTGGGAAGGTATGGCGGGGAGAGGGGGAATTACGGAAAGGCTGTAAAGAGAGAAAGAGGGAAACAAAGGGATACGCAGATGTAAACCAATACAGGAGAGGAAGAGAAACAAAGAAGAAGCTCAAAGCAAAGGAAGTGCCCCTTTAAAGCCCAGGAGTGTTTTGCAAGCGTCTGAATCTTATGGAAAGCAAACATACTCAAGCTATCATAAAGTGGCCAGTAGTATAAATGAATTTTAAAAAACCAACACCTGGCAAAACATAACTTTTCATTTACCACAGTTGTCTAGCGATTCTAAACGACCAGCTTTAGTATCAGAAACTTTGTAGAACTCGTATTTCTCCTTCCTTCGCAAATAATAACTCTTAAATACAAGACCACGTGTGATCTTTCAAAGTTTCGCTCTACAAATACTGTGGAACTACGTGTTCTCTCCTCTGTGCACAAAGTCTTTACACAAACTACCCTGTGGGTAGCTGTGGATGACGAAGTCGACAAATAATCAAGGAAAGTGTGTTCGGGGGCGAAGCTAACAGGACTGTATCGATTGCGAATTAAAGAGGTTAGCCTTAAAATAACGCTCAGTGTGTCAAGATTGTTTGGCCAACATATTGACAAGCTATAGGGAGTCGATCAGGTGGTCCTGGGGTTAGGTCACGTACAAATATGGGCTTACTGTGACAAGTACTAACAGTAATGGTATGCAATGATAGGTCTTGCACTCATGCCCCGCTAACAATAAGGATTTGCACCTGTAGGACCTGTACTCGTGTCACGTTAACAGTAATGGTACACGATAGTAGGCACTGCAATCAGCCCACACTAACTGTAACTATACACAGTAGTTGTTCCTACAATCAGCCCACACTAACTGTAACTATACACAGTTGGTCCTGCAGTCTGACCACACTAACTTTAACTATACACAGTAGTTGGTCCTGCAATCAGCCCACACTAACTGTAACTATACACAGTAGTTGGTCCTGCAATCAGCCCACACTAACTGTAACTATACACAGTTGGTCCTGCAGTCTGCCCACACTAACTGTAACTATACACAGTAGTTGGTCCTGCAGTCTGCCCACACTAACTGTAACTATATACAGTAGTTGTTCCTGCAATTAGCTCACACTAACTGTAACTATACACAGTAGTTGGTCCTGCAATCAGCCCACACTAATTGTAACTATATACAGTAGTTGTTCCTGCAATTAGCTCACACTAACTGTAACTATATACAGTAGTTGGTCCTGCAGTCAGCTCACACTAAGTGTTACTAGACACAGTAGTTGGTCCTGCAGTCTGCCCACGCTAGCAGGAAATGAGACTGTACTATAAAGTGGCACCCTCTCTAGCCCACCCTTAATCAGATTTTCAATATGACAGCTTCCTTTGGAACACTGTTGATACCAACAGAATTAAGTAGAGCCGTAGATCATTAAAAATAAAAAAATATACCCGAAACAGGAAAAGAGATCACATCACTTAGGTTCTTTTCTATACTCTTGTTTGCCATTTCCCATGACCTCGGCTTTACAATTCCCACTCTGAGGGCCAAACCAAGTTCTTCTGCCATAATATCCCCCCTCCCCGATCTCTAATTGTTGCCCTACTTCCGTGCGCGCAAACCCTCACCGGATTTAAACTCTCGACTTGTGTCCCCTGCTCTTAATCCCTGCTCAGCAGCTGCAGACATTTTTCCTTAGTTTGTGCTTGACCTCACGTGTGCCTTCGCTTAATTACATTACATGTCTATCTATCTATCTATCTATCTATCTATCTATCTATCTATCTATCTATCTATCTATCTATCTATCTATCTATCTATCTATCTATCTATCTATCTATCTATCTATCTATCTATCTATCTATCTATCTATCTATCTATCTATCTATCTATCTATCTATCTATCTATCTATCTATCTATCTATCTATCTATCTATCTGTTGGTCTTGCAATCAACCCACACTAACTGTAACTATACACAGTAGTTGTGTAAGTGGTTCTGTCTGTCCGTCTTTTCTCTGGTGGGCTTGTTTCGTAAATAAATTATCCTGGAATCGTTCTTCGTGCAAGTAAATCTCCTAGCCCGTAGAATTCCAGGGATGAACATTGAGAAGTGCAGGTACAACAGTACACACTCATGTCCTCAAAGGTACAGGACGATGCGTCGGCACGTCAAGTGGCAGAAAACAGCACGTGGGTGGTTACAGAGAGTCCGGGGACTCTAATCCTGTGTGCTTTGCGGTGTTCACAGACACGCCAACTCACGTTCACACTGCTGCAGCATACGAATTCAAAGACATATCGTTACCCTCACTGATAAAAGTGCACAGAGTTAACGGCATCATATGTACTGGGTGAGTAGTACTAACGAGGACAGTGCCAGAAGCAGGTGACGGTTACTCGTGTGTCTCATGCAGTCTTTATCTCTCATCTCCATAAACCAGCCTTAGGTCTCTCTCTGTCTAGCTCTCCCATTTACTCTTATCCGTCCGTCCGTCCGTCCGTCCGTCCGTCCGTCCGTCCGTCCGTCCGTCCGTCTGTCTGTCTGTCTGTCTGTCTCATCATCAATTAACCAGACTTGGCTTTTCCGCCGGTCGATCCACAGCATGTTTAAGAGAATAAGAGCCAAGCCAGCAATATCCTGGTCAGTTTCCAATCAATAGAAATTGGTCCGCATGTGTACCGCCTTATTGATTCTCCGCGGGTTTTTTTTCCCCCCCTGAGTGTCCGCCGCTGGCCAAAGAAGGGTCACAGGAAAGAAATGGTCTGCGCGCGCTCTGGACAACTCACTGGCCGCCAGGCGCTGACCAGTGACAGCACGCATCCTGCCTGTGGTTAGCCGGAACCGAGACGCAGGAAGCCTGGAGAGCCGGGGTTCTGGTAGGACTTACGTGGGGGGGAAGAGGGGGGGGGGAAGAAGGGAGGGAAGACATTCAAAAGAGGAAACGAAGAACAGATCTGTTGACTGCTTTTCTCAACGACAGCATCGCCTCGTGGACAGGTCAGTCAGTCCCTGGCGACGTGCTCTCCTTCTTAATCCCATCAGGCGGCTGACGGAAGACTTGCTCGCCATCGTAAGGTTTCCTCGTCTTGACTAGGAGGACGGCTGAGCGGCACAAGTTCCCTCCGTCAGCAGCCCAAGAAGTTCTGCTGTTCGAAGACTCGCCCACTTTGGGTAAGTTGACAGCCTGTGTGTGTGTGTGTGTGTGTGTGTGTGTGTGTGTGTGTGTGTGTGTGTGTGTGTGTGACAAGTCGTTCTCGATCAATTTTTTTTCATTGCGAGCTTCCACCCCCAATCTCTTAAAACTCCTTAAGTCTTGATATGTCCTGTTTGTCACCTTTGCGATCTAGGTTTATATGCCCCTGGCGAAGTTTCAAAAAAAAAAAAATCGCGAGTGTGCAAGGGAGTTGATAGGTAAAAGAAAGAAAGAAAGAAAAGACGGAAGGAAGGAAGGAAGGAAGGAAGGAATCGACTGAGCTAGGTCATCGATTTCAGGTCACGCATGGATTGGTTTGTTGTAAAGAATCTCGCGAGCTGAGCAGGTCTCACCTTGAGGCTAAAGTAAAATCTATGGAATCAATGCAACACTGTCCTGCACTGTGGCCTTTACATACAGTACAATCTTCGCTTACTGAAACTATTACATACAAATCCTTAACACCACCAACTACTGCACTCCCTCTAATCATGCCAACCCCCTCACTACCCGATACCTCCAGCGACCTGGGAAATGGCACAACATTTATGTCAGCTTGATTCCAGACACGGTTCCATACAAAACTTGTGCATGAAAAAGAAGAGTTTGGTTTCCTTTAACTCGAAGCCATGGTTACAGTGACGGTAGATTATAGGGAAAAACAAGCTTCATCATTATATTGATGTCTTAAATCATTATGTTGCTGTCTTGGATCATTATGTTGCTGTCTCAGTTTTGCATCATTATCATGCTGTCTCTGTATCATTATGTTGCTTCCCTGTCTCATTTGCTCTCTAGCAGCTTCTTGTCGCTTCTTAATTGGAGTCCGTTATTGCTAGTCATCCCTTCGGCTGAGTTCTCTTTCTCTCTTTTTGTCATTTCATCCGTCTTCTTCATATTTTGTTCTGGGAGGGGGAGGCATCTTATCTCGTGTTTAACTTTCCATATATTCATGGCGTCCATTATTGTCTCCCCTCACATATCGCTTCTTTCCTGGCCTTCTTTCACTTCGACTTTTATTTTTTTTTTGCTGCGCAATGAGCATTCTTCCGAATGGATACCTGCGCATTACAAATGGACATCATCATCATCATCATCATCATCATCATCATCATCATCATCATCATCATCATCATCATCATCATCATCATCATCATCATCATCATCATCATCGATGGTCCACGTTATGTCTGGTGTTCCCTCCCTCCTTTGGTCCTGCTTCCTTCCCCCTCCCCTTTCTCTCTGTACCCACTTCTCATCGATCTTCTTCCATCTTGTCTTCCATTTCCTTCTTCTCTCCATCTCCCACATTCCCTTTCAGCCTATGCTCCTCTGGATGCATGGCTATGTCTATCGGTGCTTTTGTCTCTCTTAGTCTTTTCCTTTTGTTTTTGCTTGCTTGCCTGCCTGCCTGCCTGCCTGTCTATCACACTCTGGGTGTTTAGCTTTAGTCATCTCTGTTGCTTCTATCTTTGTCTCCGCCAATATAATATAAATGACACTTTTATTTATCTTTCTCTCTTTCTTTCACCTGTCCTGTTTATCTGCCTGTTGGCCTTCAAACTGCACCATTGCTGAACTTTGGTCTGTCTCCAAGACGACGCAAGGCGTTCAAACTCGGTAACCGAAAAGGTCGCGGGTTATGAGAGACTTTTATCTCAGGCAAAACTCACTCACGACCAAACATATTATCAGCTTGAAACGACCTTGACCGCTCTTACGCCCTTTAAGGACCTCTCTTGTCAAAAGCATGTTACCTCCTGGTTCTTTAACCCTCGCGTGATTCCGAATGTATAGGGTTAGCATAAATATAAAGATTTCTTTATTTTGTCCTCTGTCTTTCTTTCTCTCGCTCTCTCTCTCTCTCTCTCTCTCACACACACACACACACACACATGTACACAATCGCACACACGCACACGCCCTCAAGCGATGAAAGAAAGGTTATCAGTATTGAAAAGTATTTAGAACGCTGACTTCACTAACGTTTACTGAATCATTCACAGACCTCTCAAAATAATAAGAAGCAAACGTGAATAAATCGAACACGGACGGACAACTGAAGACATAAAACTCAATAAGGAAGCCATTCAACACTGAAAACTGAAAATATCTGGAATCCCGACATGGAGAGCACACCCACATACCTCTCACAAACAGTCACACCAAGAGATGTGGTGGGGGCTGGGGGAGCAAGACTCGGGGGCAACGAGGCAAAAGCTCGGTGAACCGCAAACGCACGTGGAGCCCGCGTGCACCGCCACATGCATGCGAGCGTTTGGTTACTAAGCGACACAAACTCCAATGTTTCCAATTCTTTGCTTTTTTATTTTAACTAATGAGCAGCGAACAGCAATATGATGACGACCATGATGACGATATCGTCAAGGAGTTGCTTATTGTACAAAAGATTATTATGTATAGTACTTGTATTATGTACATTTTATTGTTTCATTTGATGCATGTAAATGCGATATTTTTAATACGAAAAAAATATAAATTAGTCGTTTTTTGCTTCTTTTTTTTTGCAAACCACAAATAATGTGCACTTTCTACCTTCTTTTATTTATTCATTCATTCGCTCGTTCACTCATTCATTCATCTTTCCTCCTAACTCTTCCATCTTTTTTTTCGCCTTCTCTTTTTTTTAATACTTTCTTTCTTGTTGCGCAACCAATTTTATCCCCAAGTTGTCGGAAGAAATCCGGAGAACATATTTCTCATCCCAAGCCTTCCGATCGCACCTGTGTTTTACAGTTACTCCCATGGATTTCGTGCAAACTACGTAGCTCTTTAAGTGCAGATGTTGCCTCGAGCCGTGTGAGAGCAGACGATGCAATGTGGCCAACTATGTGACCCCACGTTCACAGGTCTGTGATTCACCCCGCGGTCGCTGCGGCGAAGAGTCACTCACTCGGTCATCTGTTTCCCGGTTGAACCCGAGTCACCGCCGCTGACCGCTGGGACCGGTCTCTAGGCAACCAGAAAATGAAGCCGTTTGACCACCGGTCAAGGAACCTGCACGCGGGCGGTTTAATTTTTGTTTAAATCAATCCGTGTGCCGAGGGCAGTTTTAGGGCCTCCTCCTTCCCCTCCTCCTCCGCTCCTTCCGTTGGGCATCAAACCCCCACCCACCTCATTCCCAATCTCCCTGTCGGTCCGGCATTGACCGGTCCAGGCCCCGAGAAGCAAGAATGTGATGGGAATAGCGATGACCGCTCTAACCTGTCCTTCATTACGGGATGGACTGTCCAGGCGTCTGGAGGAGAGAGACAGAGATGGCGAGGGAAGGAGGGCAGATCCTTTTAAAGAGAAGTGTCTTATTGAACAAAGTTATACTTGGGAGTTTGCTTTCTGATGATTCATCTAGTCTCACTTTCCACCTGAAAAGAGGTGATAAGGATAGTGTGTAGATGAAAGCTGTTGACGATGGCGATGATAGAAGAGGGAGGGACGAGATTTTTATCGTGCGTAAGCCTCGCACCTGTAGAGTCGCAGGATCAGAGACTTTCAGACTATTTAATAATAATAATAATAATAATAAAGCAGATTTATATAGCGCAATTTTCAACTCCAGAGTCGACTCAATGCGCTGTACAGTGTATGGGGTTAGTTTTAAAATCACTGAAAAATAGCAGAATTCTTGTAGTAAGATCATCAGATTAGTTTTACAATCACTGAGAAATATCCAGATTCTGTTCAAGAATTTCCGGACTGAACTACTGGAGGCAATCAGCAGTATGCTAGGATAGTCATAGACTTTTCGCAAACTTGCAGAGTTGTGTCACTGTAAACATGTAGACTTGAAAAACGCGGTCTTTATCGAACTTAGACAACGGTTCTTTGTAAAAGGCAACCTTTCTTGGGTGGCGCTCGTACCCTGTATCCTTTCGGCTCGCTAGTGGTTCGTGGAGGAGCGGGTAGCAGGCGGGACATTCAAACCTTTAGTCCCCCGTTTGAAGGAGAGAGGTAAATAGCTGGAGGAAGCTTCATAACGCGATAGAGCTTTAGAGCGGCTTATATATTCATAATTACTCCAATGTACTATAAGTAGAAGTGTGTGTGTGTGTGTGTGTGTGTGTGTGTGTGTGTGTGTGTGTGTGTGTGTGTGTGAGAGAGAAAAAGAGAGTGTATGTGTTTCTGAGAGTGTGTGCTTTTGTGCGTGTGTGTGTGCTTGTGTGTGTGTGTGTGAGAGAGAGAGAGAGTGTGTGTATGTGCGTCTGAGAGTGTGTGTGCTTTTTTGCGTGCGTGGGCATGTGTGTGTGCTTGAGTGTGTGTGTGTGTGTGTGTGTGTGTGTGTGTGTGTGAGTGGGCGCGCGCATACTTACTGAGGTAGGCATGGTCGTGTGTATATTTTTGCAGCATGTGTGTGTGCGTGCGTGCTTGTTTGTGTGTGCGTGCGTGGGTGCGCGGTCGTAACTACGAATTAAAAAAATGGAGGGGGTGGAAAAATGATGACAACTCAATCTAAGGAATTTGAAATACAGCCGTCGACGTTTTGCGTGTAGTTCACCAACCCTTCTTCAAAAACAAAAAACAGACACCCACAACACACCTTCTTTCCTGAGTGAAGCGTTTGATGGCCGCACGACAGAAGCTCCAGCACTGTTGTCCTTGCTCATTCAAGAAGAATTGCAGGTGACAGCCAAAGACAGAACTCATCGCCTGGTCGCAGCAAGGGAGCTAACTTCTGTAGGGCTTCTAACATTCGCAACTCTTTGTTTTCTCCTTTCTTCCCGCAACAGTCTTCACCTTCGCTAGTTGCTTCCCCTTCCCCTCGCTCTGCTGTTTGCTTCCGTCATCCTTATGTCCACCCCCTCCCCCTACCGGCCCATACATCTCTCATCTATGTCTCCGCTTCATGTCTCCCAAATACTAGATAAATAAATAACATTATTCACTGACTGCCTTAGATAAAGACTGGGCAACGGTCCAGACATAACAGAAATAACGGGAAAAGACAACAAATATATAATTGAAGAGGCGTGTAACAGATTCGTAAACTTTATCGAGTGCGTGAGTGAGAACCTGTACTGACCACCGAGCGAAATTTCATTCTGTGTAGGATATTACTAAGAACTGCGCAACTCCCCACCCCGCCCCCCCTAAAAAAATAGAAAAGCATGAAAGACAATTAAAATAACACAGGGTTTTTCACAGCAGCAGAAGAGACCAACCGTTTAGAGAGAGACCAGGCGTTAAATACACACAACCAATTTATTGTCGCTCCTTTCTTTGCTACAGTTTGCTGATTATGTTGAGTATATTTTCCCTAACCTAGGATTTAATTAAGTTTTTTCTGTACTTTTTTCTGCAAATAACAATCTTCCTTTTGACTGTCTTATGGCGTTCCTTTCACTGGTGGAGACCACGGGATGGTTGCACAACATTTTTCTAAAACTCAAAACTGTTCTAAACAAGAAAATGTAGAAACGTTTTTCAAAAATCGCTCCTATACGTTGCAAAAGCGCATAGGAAACATTTTTGAATTGTGATATGCACTGCGTTTCTATAAAAAAAAAATATGTACATAGATTTAGGTCTAAAATTTTGCAGTTGGTCCCAGAATAATACCTTAGAGTTCCAAGCATATTGTCCATTTGAAAGCCATCTTTAAAAAAAGTTTGGCAGAAACTTATCATTCCTGTAAAACATTTCTGTTCTGCAGGAGGAAAAAAAACAGCGTTCCTTTTAAGGGCATACAGATAACTTGCCATAAACTGTACGAAGTAACTAAATGGAAATTACGCTTAGCAAAACCCTGACAAATATGGACATATGATACACAAGCGTGTACAATACACCGAAATGACATCTTTATCTTCATTTCATACCCTTTCGTTCTACAAGCTGAATATACAGTTGAGTTGGTGTTATCAAAGCGATTAGAATAGAAATTATCTACCCTAGCTCGAAACCGATAATCATTTTTAAAGTGATAATTCTACGCCTGTCTACTAGGTCTCAAAGAAGAGCCTATCTTTGAACTGATTTTGACACCTACGGGCTTCCATACCCTCTCCTGTCCGCGAGGTCACGGCGTTCACCACTCCGGTCTTGCATAACCCCAGCCTTCCCGCCTTTGCCAAGCCTTGCCTTTTTCCCCTTTGTACCCAACACGTCCCCATCCCTGCCTCCCCTCCCCCTCCCCCTCCCCTCACCTCTCTGTGGCAACTGTCGCCTGCACAGACCTTCCCTCCGCGGCAGCAGCTGTTTTTGATAAACCTCTCATCACCGCAGATAACGTGCGGTGACCCCCTGACCTCTTCGCGGCAGCGGAGGGGCTCGCAGTCGAGACAAGGGGGGTGGCCAGGCCGTGTGCGGTTGTCCTGACCATCACTATTGTGTTGCTCAGTGTTGATCGATCTGTTGAAAACACTCTGCTGCGGATGTTTAAAAATAAAATCGACGCCAACTACCAATTTTTCGGGGAGAAACTGTCGCCTTGGCCACAACAGAAAGTCACGGACTGTAAGTTTTCATGAGAGACACAGAGTGGAAGATCGACCACAAGTCTAAAATGGCGGAAAATAGAAAGAAGCGAAAAAAAGAAAATGCCAAGAATGCAAGATTTGTGTGAATTAAGGTATTAATTTAAATATTTAATTGGGGTTTTCCCCAAAACAACCAAAACAGGAGAAATTAAAGAAAAGAGTACAAAAGAAAAAACCCCAGTAAATAAATTAAAAAAATGAACAAACTGCAGACCATTTCGTGCTTATCGGTGATGTGAGACACTCAGTAGGTCCCGACACACCAGAGTGGTGTTTTGTCGAGGTCTACCTATAGACTCCTCTTGTCAACAGTCACCCACCTCTCTCACGTTAATGACAGACGACTTGCCTGACTTCTGCTGCACCCACCCACTCTCTCTCTCTCTCGTGTCTTGTCTCCTACCGTGCCTGGTAAATTCATCTCCTGCACGCCTGTCTTTTTTTTCGCAGAGCAGTTCTCCTTCCCTCCAATCTCCAGCATCCTTCATACCGCGTGCTCAGCAGGTCACGTGCCCGGACTGCAGCACGCGCTCCGCTTGTGGGTTGATGCGAGGGGAGCGGGGATGGTTTGTGGGAGGAGGTGCCTGAGTTTGTGGGATGGTATAAGAGTGCCCACTCACACACCTCGCACTCCCCACACTCTCTCTCCTAAAACCCTCCCCCAACCTCCAGAAGACACAAAATTCGATACTTTTGAGTAATGTCGTGAACTAATATTTAACATTTTGACCTGGGACCACGACGAATTTTTAAGTAATAAGCAAGAAAGCGAACGAATAGGACAAGAGACAAACGAAAGAAAAGACAGAACACGCACAGACACAAAAACTATAAGAGACACAAAAGACAGAATGCTAGTTTAGACTTGCTAACGATATTTACAACAAAGTGAAAAGTACCGATGGGAGTTGCAGGCTGCTATTTTTAAGACCCCCAGCACAACATCTGGCCATTTCTCAGCCCCATCATTCTTATCATTAAGCACGCATTAAGAGGAGAGCCATCAACGTTAATGGCGCTACTGTTTGTAACATCATTACCTCCTGAACATCCAGCGTTCTCTTACGAGCACTAGAAACTATTCGTCCTGAGCTTGACAAACGCTTCCTCGGATAGGCAGATTCCCCCCCCCCCTTCGGTTACTTTACTCTAACAGTCTAACCATGTTCAATCCACCAACCCCACCCCTCCAACAGGTTACCCCTATCCTCTGTCTGTCCATCCCCCGGTCCAGCCTCTCATCCCCCCTGCTCCATGGATGGCAGTGTATTTTACAAATAAACATTGTGTCCAAACAAGGGATCGTCGGCATGACTGTCTCGTGCCGTCTGCGGGCCGTACAAAAGCACTCGGCCGTGAAAAGTGAGCCACAAAAGTTTTGGCAGCAAGTCTGTGAGGTCTGATGCAGCAGTCTGCCGACACGGCTCTGGCCGGCGAAACAAATTTTCCAGGAACCGGCGGCTGGCGATGCGTGCTGGTGGCGACAGATTTTCAGGCGTCTGGAAGAGAAACCAGAGGAAGAAGATATAGGTGGCCGGCGGAAGTATCTCGACTGTGCTGCGGTCTGTGTATCCTTCTGGAATCAGGAGTGGACCATTGGATCTTATTTACCGGACACATCTTGTCCAGAATGTTTGGCAATTCTTTAGAGACAGTTTTATGTGTCTGGTCAAGGGACTAATATCAATGATGATGATGATGATGATGATGATGATGATGATGATGATGATGATGATGATGATGATATAAACTGAATATAAAAAGAAGACAATAACATAACCACCAAAATAATGGTGATAACAAAAACGAAAAGGCAGAAAATAAATCGGAAATAAAAGTCGTGTATTCTGCATTACCCTTGCCATGCTTTGTAATAAATTCAGGCTTCTAAAAGGGCGGTCTGGTGGAGCAATGGTTAGCGCCTTTCACCCATACAGTGAGGATTGGCCGACCTGGGTTCAGAGCCCGTGTTCACAGAGTTGGCTGCTTTATCGTGATACAGCCTTAGTTGCGGGCTCGGCGTAAGACACTAAGTCCCCTCCCACAGGCTTCTAAAGAGCTTTATGGGGCTAGTTGCACAACCCATTTCTAATTTTAAACACTTTTAGGCCTTAAATCTATTTAGGTAATCAGTTTAAAGTGCACACCACAATTTTAGAATTTTTAAAACTAAAACTGCTTTATGTATGATAAAGTTGTTTAAGTCTGACTTTCCGTCCTGTCAGTACAATTTTTTATATGTTTTTCTGCAAAGAATCAAAATGTCTTAGAAGAGATTTGGCCTCTTTAGAACAGTTTCAAGGCTTAGAAACGTGTTGTGCAACTGGCTCCAGACTTTTAGGCCTAGTTGAGTGTTAATTTTTTTTAAAAAGCAATACACGCCAACAAACGTCACAATAAACAGAAAGAGAAAAACAACAACACACGACAGAATTTTACAGCCTCTAGCACAGCTGGGACTATAGGTTAAGTTGGGGTAGCTTTGTACAAACGTGACGTCACGAGTGAGCTATGCCCATGGGGATGTTTGTAGTTGTTTATCTTGAGCACAGAATAGAATTTACGCTCCCAGATTTGGAAAACAACTGTACCCTAGTGAACCTTTAATTGGGGTTTTGTATGGTTGAGGAGGGAGGGTAGGGGCTGCATCTTTAACATCAACCGCACGCGCCAGCTTCGGTAAGTGTAGTCGCTTGCACGTGCACCTGTCTAATTCGTCTTGCCGGCACGTGCACGCGCTTGGCCGCAGAACCGCTCGTGTCCGGCGTCCTGCATCCACTCAGTTTTTATCTGCATGTAGTTCTGACAACAATTAAAGAAGACAGAAAGTCTCTGCGCAGCAAGCCGGCCGGCCAGTTGAACGGCCTGGCAAACATCACAGTACGCACGTCTGACGTTCTCGTCAGATGAAAAAGGGAGTCAACTGTCACTATGCTTTAGTCTTCGCCGCATTGTAGGAAGCAAGGAAACGGAGAACTTTCAGCATGGTATTAGCGATTCCTTGTGTTTATACATCTTTCTCTTCTATTTTGTTTTTCTTTGTTTCATTCTTTTCTTTCCTTGTTTGTTTTTCGCTTCTTCTTCTTCTCGTCGTCGTCTATTATTTAAGCGCTAAGAGCATGCTCTCTATGAGTGTGAATATGCGCTATACAAATCTTCATTATTATTATTATTATTATTTTAATGCAGAAAAACATTAGCCGCAAATGAGTTAATAAATTAAAATAATCACGATAGATGGAGGACCGATTCGTTTACTTTCACTCAAGCCAGACTGGGTACGTTGTTTGAGATTAAGCTAACGGAAATGGTACACTCTGTAAATTTGCTTTGGCTAACGCTCAAGGACCTGAAAGCAGTGTAGGAACAATCACTCTCCGGTGTGTTCAAGACTAAGTCCCCTTTTTACCGAGGGTTTCTATTCTTAAATGGAAAGGCAAGAAAAATGATAAGCTTAGCTTAAATATTAGATAATGACGTTAGGAATCATGTCCGATCAAAATGTCCGGCTGCAAATCCAATAAAAATGTCAAGTCGAAAAAGGATCGTGTATTTACAAGCATATCTAAAACACGAGTCTGTGGTGGTTCACGCAAGAGCTGACCGTCAGTCTCTTGAGTTGAGGTAAACACTGGCATCATGGATCTGGAGATCATGCAATGAAGTTTCGAACTAGACCACAGTGATGAAAAATGAGCGACTTAGTAAACAGTGGCGTGGCACTAAGATAGAGTTTCGATGTCGCTATTGCTTCAAAGGCAGTCGTTGTGGAAGACATTCTGTGGCCGACGATCTCTGTGCGAGAAAAATAGGAAAACCACAATTGCAAAACTGATTGAAACTCTTTTGGAGTCACTTGTGTTGAGGCTGGTTTTTCCCCCCTCCTCTCCCCAGGAGAATGTGTACAGATCCTCGCACACGAACGAAGACAGTGATCGGCGCGCACCTTGTGTTTACACATGAATGACCCAACCAAAAACAAGTCTGTTGACATCCTTCTCATAAGCTCTGCCTACTCTCAGATTGAAATCTATAAATCAAGTTCACGCTGGCCAGTCGGCATAACTAGTAACAGTATCACCACGGACTTTGCTCTACCACTAACAATATTTTAAAAAGGCATTGTTTTTGATTTTTAGACACAATTATATAGATTATTCTGTTACAAGAGCCTATACTTTAAGAATTAATTTAATAAATGCCACATATGAAGGTCCGTGGTAGCACTGAGTCCACGACAACGCCATTTACTAGCAGACGACAATAGGGAAGTCCCCCGTTGCTAAGGTCGGTTGGTATTGTAAGCTCTGATAGCGACGAGGATAGATGTTTACTTTTTGTTGAGGATAACAACATCTCGCTTTATTGGTATGACATCCAAAAATGCAAATATTTGCACCTGTCCATTTTTTTCGAATCCATTTACGTCTGCAAACCACTGACCTTTATTAAAATTAAATGAAGGTCCGCGTCTCTTCTCAACAGCAAACAGGAACCGGAAACACGGGCGGGCTGATAAGGAAAGCCGAGACTTACACTGGATATAAACCTGAGACACTTATCCAGTAGATGAAGGTCCGTGGTATCACAGCATCGTTCGACACTTTTCTCGGCAAATGGGTTCTCGTTTAGTGAAATAGTAGGCAGACATGGCTGTCATCGGGAATCTGTCCGAAACTGTGTTTTAGATGCGACTGGAAGCAAACGAGTCATATGCAACCAGAAATTTAGATCGGATATGATTCAGAACTTCAACTTCTATCATTTAAGCCTATTTACCATTTCCATTGCTTCTCCCTTTAATTTGTATTCTCATTTCCTCTCTTTTTTTCATTCTGTTTTATGTTTATATTTGAGTGACTGTATTTTTTTATCCGAGATATATATATATATATCTGTGTGTGTGTGTGTGTGTGTGTGTGTGTGTGTGTGTGTGTGTGTGTGTGTGTGTGTGTGTGTGTGAGGGGGTAGTGTTTTATGTGAGCATACAGGAGCAGCAGTATAGTAGTATCCTATCATTAAATCCGCTGAAGTTATTTTTAATTAAGACATAAAGCAAGAGTCCTCCTCACTTGAGACTTGCTGCCTCTACCCCCTCACTACCCTCTAGGGCTCTAGGCTTTGGTGCTCTTGGCTGTACAAGCTACTATATCGATGCTGGTCTTCATGGTCGCTGAAAGTGCTTTTACCTCACGCCCCACAGCGATTGATTTTGCGCGGGATGCTAAAACACTGCCTCCTTCCATTATCCTCCGTTACACCCATCTACATATCGGCTACAGCTTATGGGAAGCCGACGCAAAGTCCTATATGAGAGCCCTCATAGAGACTACTTTATGTATTTCTAAATATATCATGACACGGTTTACCCTGAGGAGGGGTGATCACTCGTGGTTAAACTCTTAAACCGAAATCATAGCCAGGCAAACACGCATCTACAGAGAGTGAAGACGGAGGATAGGGCAGTGGGAGTTGGAAATATGAATCACAGATATGGAGGGGATGAAGGAAGGATGAAATTTTAAAAAAAGGAAATAGAATAAGACAAAACGGAAGACCGAGGGACACACACACACACACACACACACACACACACACACACACACACACACACACACACACACACACACACACTAAACTTTGCGGTAGGACTTAAGTGTCGGTCAGCAGTCATTCTCGTCACATATCTGAGGAGCTTCACCATAAACGGTCACGACGAGGTTAACGTGATGGGTCCAAAATTATATCAATTCCGATTTGGGCCACAGGCGGAATGACAGGTCGAGAACAGCGACAAAAAAGCGAGGCCACTCTGCAGGATGATCTTATTACTAAAATGCTATTATTTTACAAATGTGCTGACACCCCGATGTCCTTCCACGCTTAAGCCTGGTCAGCGCTGGACGCCATTAGCCAAGAGCGACGAGGTGCGGAAAATATGATCATCAGAAGTGGCAAGGGGAGGCAAATCAACATCCGTCGACGTCTTGGTCTCTCCTCGACGACGAAATCGTTAAGTGCCGCGTCAAAAGATGACTGTTAATAACGTTTACGTGACTCTGTGTGTGTGTGTGTGTGTGTGTGTGTGTGTGTGTGTGTGTGTGTGTGTGTGTGTGTGTGTGTGAGAGAGAGAGATTAGCATTCACTCGAGATTGTCTCCTACTGTCACCCCTTTCCTCTTAACCCCTTACTCATTCTTTCTCTCTCCTGCATTCTCCCAATCTCCCTTTCTTTCCTTCTTTCCTCTCATTCTCTCTCCCCCTTTCGCCTTCCCTCTCTCTCTCTAATGATTCGTCAGAACATCCTTCTCCTCCATCAAGGTTGTCTCCCTTGCTACCAAAAGTACTTCTTCCATGAAGGCGGCGCTGAGGTGTCCCTGCACGCGAGCCCGACTCATCAGGAGATTGATTAAAACTATAAATTCTCCGGTTCTGTCCGGTGTTTTGACATTGATTCGGAAAAATTGGCTCGGACGCTTGACCGGACCAAACCCGGGGGCTCCCTTCTCGCCTGCCCTTGGCCCCTCCTGTGTCTCCGGTCGCGGAGGGTTTGTTTCTCCGGAGGAGCAGACGAGGGGGCTGTAAGCACGCGCGTCTTCAGAAAACCTTGATAACCGTTTCTTTAAATTTTGTCACAACTGCGTCTTGGGCTGCGCGAGTTGCTGTGCGAGCAGGACAGCAGGAAGCTACCAAGACTAGGCTACCAGTAACAGTAAAAGCAATCATAGAAAATCGTTGGCCGTACATGATTTTCATAAAGTACCTTTTCCTAGAGTGTGTTTCTCGTGGACAGGGGCCAGTTCAAGACAAGAGCGGCAGTGGACAGAGGCCATTCGATACACGAGGGCGAGTGTTTGAGTGTTCGTGTTTTGAACAACTTCAACTTTCATCAACTTGGCGTTGGTGGTTTTAGGTATTCCTGTATCTTTTTTATGTCTTATAATTGCCAACGGACAATAATTATTACAGGACTTTGTGCTGCGTTTCCAATTTGTATACACGGAGACACATCGTTAGACAATTTAACCCAGTTTCATCAAATATTTATTCTAAACACACATCATTAATGATATTTTTTCGTTTCGGTAATGCATCCTTGTTCAAGATCCTTAAGGAGTTACGATGCATTGTACATTGCAATACATTTGTATACAGATCAAGTACCTGCTTAAAATTAAAAGGCCCAGATATTACTGTAGGTAGATTAGAACGAACGAACGAACGAACGAAGTTATCCGCCAAACCTTTCGCTGTCCTTTTGCACGAGAGCAAGCAAACATTTCTCTCGAATGGCTCAGCATAAAGTGTAGTCGTGGCTTCGGACGCTGGTCATTGAACTGCAGCCTTTTCTTCAAAGAGGATGACCAATGTCCATCTTGGCGGCGGAATGAACAGCTTCAGCCTTCCTTCTCCGCGTCACGTTTTCTCATAATTCGCGCCTCATTGGGATTCTCTCCCTTTTTTGTCCGATGCTTGTTTTGCGAGAGGGTTGCGGTTCCTGTTGTCGATTCGGTCGCGGTCGCTGATGAAGACGAAGCGTTGGCAGGGTGTGGGCTCCTAGGAAGACGGCTCGAGTCCCCAGAGTTTTATTAAAGAAGGCTGTAGGGTTGGGGCGGTGGTAGAGGTGATGGGGGGAAGTCTTTTGTTTAGAATCACAAAATCCAGGAGTTTCGAGGAAGAAGGACGTAAGCCTTGCGGCGCTGTACGCGTTCAACAATAGATATGGGGGAGGTACTAATCCTGCCAAAGGAATACACAGCCTATTGATTGATTGATTGATTGATTGATTGATTGATTGATTGATTGATTGATTGATTGATTGATTGATTGATTGAAAACGATCTCGCTCTCTCGTTCTTATGGTTTTGTAGCAATTATTGTTGTTATTATTTTCTATCTGAGGAAAAAAACTATTATAAAGACGTAAGAGTAAAACTCAATCAAAACAACATCGTTCAAGACGTAAAAATCCAGCCAGTCAGACCATGTCGTCTCTGCTTATCTCGTTCGTTTTTTACTTCTCATCATCTGTTGTCAAATAAAAAAAATAAAAATGTTTAACATAGGTCCACAGCCCATAAAGATGCCTAAAAAAAAAAACCCCAGAGAAACTGTCTTGCAAAAGGAGATTTTGTTGAGAGCAGTGAGATCGTTGTCTTTCGTCTCCTTTTCGTCCAGACTGCGAATGGTAGGGTAGGCTGCTCGGCGTTGTTGCTGCAGGTCTCACCGTGACATAAGCACAGACGTACGCATGCACACATTTTGTACACACGTGCCCTCTTAACATGAGTAATCGCCGGAATATAGCCTTAGTTGCTGGCACTAACAAACACAAGAAAATACCTTAGCATAGATGTGTAAATCTCTTCACAGATCCGTAATTTTGTGTATCTTCGCAACCTTGCCAACGTTCTCTCCCCAAGGTTCTGTTCCCAGATGGCTTTGCCAGATGTTGAAAGGACTGTTCTCGGGTCCTTCTTCTCATCAACTATAGCCGCCCTGTGAACAATAGCTCTCTTTTTGTGGCCCCTCCAAGTCCTGCAAAGCAGCCACAAACTGTTGTCAGGTACACGTAATATCTCTGGGCACCCCTTGATGCCCGCCTGTCGCCCAAGGCGGATTATGTAACACTGCTGTGGGGAGTGGCATGCCCCTAGAGTTAAGCACCTGTCACTAACCTACCTAGTCGATCAGCCTTTTGACTAAAACGGGTCCCGACTGAGAGAAAAGAAGGCTGCTTTTGTTCTTCTTACAGAGAAGGAGAAAAATTGAGGGCAAGCCACTCCCCACCCCCATCTCCCAGCAACCCGGCAACACCTGTGACTGGCTTTCTCCGTCTGACTGACGTCTGTTGTTTACAAGACAAATAGCGAGTGTGTTTTCTTATCTCAGACAAGGTTTTAATATGCACGTGTTTCTATCATTTAACTGCGACTTTTTTCCTCTAATAACTTGCGGAAAGGTGCTAATAGGTAATCCCTTTGTAACAAATCGCTAGCTCAGGCTATAACTTTTACCTGCGAGTTGTACATGTTTAATAGCAGAAAGGTAAGCGCATGCATGACTGCTGCGCGATGTCTACGATAAACGTCTATATTCACATTTAGATGGGGCCAAGTGCGTATCCATTGCGATACAAAGGCTTACAGATTTGTCAACCTTCTCCAAACACAGAGCGGATCCCGATCGTCCAGATACAAGTCAGTCATCTCACGGCTTGCCGAGGCTCATTTGTCATGGTGACCTTGCGTATGGCTTCAGACCTTCACCCCTCCGGCAGTGGGAGGAAACAAAATCCTATGCTGTCTTTTGTCGGAGGAATTGTTAGTCGTGTAAGTAATTTACTTGTCACCAGGGCAATGCCTGTTGCCGTGTGGAAGGAAATTGGAGGGAAACAAGTGGGTGGGGTTGGTGGGGGGGGGGGGTAGGCCTGACACCGAAAATTAGGTCAAACTGGACGCTACAGACTTCTTTGAGATTTGGCCGCGCATTCAGCGAAAACGCCTGTAGCCGCCATGGCAGATCAGTAGTGACACGGCACCGGTAGAGTGCGCCCGCCTTACTGGGGTCTTAGTCAAGTAAAGGCTGGGGTATTCCTACGCACCGTATTAATTTTAAATCTGTTTTTATAGGTACATTCAGAGATTTGATCACCCTTAGATTCGATGTTGGTGCCTGACTGCGTCTCTTGTGATGTTCTCCCGGGATGCTTTATGACCAAGTTTCTTGAGAGCTCAAGATATTTTACTTTCTTTTGTCTAAAAATGCCCTGTGAGGTCACTACTTACGAAGTCTGCGCTTGAAGTCAACATGTTGAACAACTACCCCTCAGGTTCCTATTTGTCTTTTCTCTCTAAGATCATGGAGAAAGTAGTTCTGACAGCTCTGGGCCTACTTACAAGGTACGAAAAAGGTAACGGGCATCCCCTAACCTTTTCAGATCGTTGGGGGTGAGGTGTTAGAGATCTCACTTTTCTTGGGGCAAGTTTTACACGAGGGCGGTGCCCATCTCCTCTTCTTCTCTGCCTTACCTTCCCCAACCCTTTATGGAATCATGCATCCATTTCCGACAGCTGAGTCGACTGGGGGAAGTTTGCTGCGCTAATCGGAGATTGAACCAGTGCGCTCTCAGTTCGGACGCCTGCGTTCTAATCACTCGACTATCCGCTCTCCTTTACTTACCTTTACCTACTTACAAGAGCTCCACATTATCCCCCAAGCTTAGTCGGCATATCGACCTTTTCACCTTGTCACAGTACCAAAACTACTTTAATTAAAGTAACCACAGACATATTATCTGTCCTTAGTGATGTTTCTGGACCTGTCTGCTGCATTGGACACTATCGACCACTCTCGGCTCCTTCAAAGACTTCACACACTCTACGGAATTTCTGGACCTGCACCAGCATGGTTCAACTCCTATCTCACTGATAGGACGCAGACTGTGTTCGTTGATGGTCAAAAATATCACCTTGCCTACTTTCCTGTGGAATCCCCCAAGGCTCAGTACTCGGCCAAGTTCTGTTCATTCTGTACAACCTACTTTCATCTTGCATCCCCTCTCACAAGGTTTCTCATCAATCATATGCTGATGACACGCAGCTGTACTGCTCCACTCTGCTCCTAGAACTGTAGGAGCTTTATTAGCGGCGTCAAGGACTTGATGGTAACAAACAAGCTTAAACAAAAAGATGATAAAACGGAAGCTCTCAAATGCTCGATAAGAAATCCACCTTCACTCGTCAGTCTGCTTAATCACATCAAGGTGGCGAAAGTATAGAACTGTGTTGCCGTCTAGATAGAGCTAGAAATCGAGACCATGTTACTCCTCGTTTTCCGTTTCTGCACTGGCCAATAGCCATCCATCCGTTCTCGCATTCAGTACAAACTGTTCCTGCTATGTTTTCATCCTGTCCTGACTATTTCTCTGAACTTCTTTTCTCCTACGTCCCAGCCAGACAACTACGCTCTTCGTTTGATTACCGTATCCTGTCACCAGAACAAAAACATATTTTTACTTACAGTGTAGCAAAACAATGGAGCTCACTTTCTTCCATATCCGCCAACTACCTACAATTGAATCCTTCAAATCTGCACTGAAGACGCACCTCTTACTTGTGCATTACTCCTAACACAGTCCACACAATGCTCGTCATGTTCACCTCCCTCCTCACCCTTTTCCGCTTTTTGCTACTTTCCTTTTCGTCTTCCTTTGCAGAATTACTATAGTCTCAGTTCTTGTTATTTGGTTCCTCTTTGCGTTTTCTATACTTGTCTTTTATTCATCATCAGTGCTGCTGTTTATTCTTCCATCGCTCGTATGCTTTCCCTGATGTCCATGTCTCGTTCTTATTTTAAGCGCTAAGAGCATCCTCTTTACGAGTGTTAGTATGTACTATACAAATCTTTCAGTTATTATTATTAGAGGTAGTCTATCAATGTAAATAAGGTTCGTGTTATAGAAGTTTCTGCTTATTAATTACATTTTTCAAATTTATGACGATATAGTTTTAAAAACAGTCTACGGTTTGCAGGAACACGAACATAGTCATGACTATATGTGAAATTTCTGGCAAGAATACCTGGCATTTGAAAAGGTTTTGATTGTGGCTGTTGATAAGTAGTGGCTGGTTGGGTTGAAAATACTTGTAAAGAGATTTGATCCCTTCTCCCACATACACATACACATACACGTTACACAAGACATAGCAAGCAAAGCTTTAAATGTGAAATCCGAAAATTTCTTCTTTAGGTTTTAAAATGTTCTCTTATTTGTCTTCATTATAAAGCTGTAATGTTAAGCGTTTCATATTGATTTTAGTGCTAAGTATGATCATAGTCTTTACGGGAAAAATTTAACTGATAATGCATTTTCTATTTTCAACTGCGACAAAAGATGAGGAACGTATGGGATCCTCTATATGGTAGCTTTGTGTGGTAACATTATAATTTCCTGCAGAAAACAATATGCTTTTGATCCACAAAGTACAGAGCAGCTGCAAATTGTTTCTGTTTTCAATGTATTCATGGCCTGCTCTTTTAAATAGTTTCCCAGATTTGTCTGCAGAATATATAAGTATTGTACGAGCATGCCAACCTCTTTCTCGCTCATACACCCTCTACACCCCTCCCATCCCATGAGAATTCTAGGAGATTTTCTCTCTTATACATCGATAAAAGCGTAGTACTAATTTCTTATTCCACAAATTAAAAAAAAACTTGTGCAGGAATATTTACTTTATGAATAAATAAATGACTGTTTGTTATCTGCATCTAAAGGTGTTATAAAATGATAATAAGAATGTCTTTTAAGCTGTAAAACATTTGTTGAGCTTGTTCGGGAAGCTATCTGCTTTCTTTCAAATCTTCTAGAATGCTCTCTAATGACATCTTTGCTCGATTCTCCTTTTTTTTTTTTGCTTTATTCAATTGTAGTCTCACCGCCTGTAGACTATTTCTGCATTCCTCATATTTTGTTCTCAATGTATTGCTTTCAATCGCTGAAGTGTGGCCTTTACTCACAGCAGTAAAGCCTTCTTGTCATTTTCTTTCTACATTTCTTGTTTCCTCCTCTGATTTCCTACTTGTATTAGAAGTTATGGAAATTAATGGAAACCCGCGCAGCGCCGTACAGGGGTGCAACCACACGTAAGGCGGGTACAACATAAGACAGCCCTCCCCTTCGCGATGCACCTTATAACGAAAGTTGAAGTGAGAGTTGCGAGGAGGCAGGCTGTCATGAAGCGGCTGCGTCCTATAGCATTTCATGCGTCCTATAGACGACTCCACCGTTAGACGAAACGACTTAGTCGAACCGACCTTAGTCGAACTGACCCTAGTCGAATCGACCTTAGTTGAGCTAACCCTAGTCGAATCAACCTTAGTCGAATCGACCTTAGTCGAACTAACCCTAGTCGAATCAACCTTAGTCGAATCGACCTTAGTCGAACTAACCCTAGTCGAATCAACCTTAGTCGAATCGACCTTAGTTGAACTAACCCTAGTCGAATCAACCTTAGTCGAATCGACCTTAGTCGAACTAACCCTAGTCGAATCAACCTTAGTCGAAACAACCCTAGTTGAAACGACCGGTTACCGTTCCAAAACCGCATAAAATATTTCATAGAAAGGAAATAGAAAAACAAAATATAACAAGAATTAATTACAGACTGCATCATGCAGTACCCCAAATTTAGTAATTTTTCTGACTGCAAAATATAGTAAAAACTGGTAAAATAAAATACTAACGTATCAGTTTAATTAATTTTGATAGGTGGTCCATTCACACTACTTCCCTAAAGTTACAATAACCTACATTTATCCCTAAAGTCATAAGCTTAGTTTCTTTTTGTATGTTTGGGTACGAAACGAGTGATAGTCCATTATTTTAAGAATGTTAAATCACTATTGTTGAATAAAACACTTTTGTAACTTTCAAAACTGAATCAAAGTAAAGAGATAACTAACACAAGATTCAAGGAGAGTTTAATAAATTCAAGCTAAATTTAATTTTATGGTTACTTCTGAAAAGATATGTATAGCTTTTTTTTACATAGCACTTTTATGCTACTTATTTGTCTCTTACTTTTGTGTATGCACACACACACACACACACACACACACACACACACACACACACACACACACACACACACACACACACTGGTTGATAGAAACACATAGATCTTCATCAAGATATTCATTTACACATATAGATGTTTGTCAGTTTTTTTTCAATTGTCACTTGTATTGTTTGACAGAAAGAACAGCATCTCATGATGCTACAGATCTCTTGTTCAAATCATATATCATCAATGTACAGTTTTTATGTTCCATTGTAAAAGTAGCTGTCTAGGAAATGTTAAAAGATGTTTGGAAAGAAGCCTGGAACTTAGTTCCCATCTGTTTGAATCCTGCAGTTAGGATAAACTAAGCATTTTGTTTTTGGTTTTGATAAGGCTTATGAATTTTTCTTCCTTAAAGTTAAGCTTTAGCAGTACTATTAAAATCATGAGTTATTTTTAGAGAAAATTTGTATTCCAGTCTTATATCATAACATGTTTTACAATTAATTTTAAGATTAGAATATTCTAATTGAATGTTCATCCACCACTTAAAAACTTCTGAAATCCGTGGGTCAGTTTTAATTACAGTAGGGTAAAAGTTAGGGTTCTATCTTAGTGTCTATATATATATATACCTTGATTTTTATGCTTATATATGACAATCTAAACTGTGATGAACTATAAATATTACTATATTGAATTTATATTGATTATCAATGTTTGTTAAAGGTACAAAACAAGAACACATACAGTTATAGACATTACCTTTCATCTAAAATTCAGTTCAACCGATTTTTGTCACCACATATTTTTCCACAAAACGGTACTGATAATATACATATTTTAAGTAAGATATTTATATCATAGTATAAAATATTATCATCTTTATATACCACATAAATAGACTTATATGAATATGAGCTTAATGAGGACCCATGGTGCAAAGGCGTTGTTAAAGAATTGATCGAGTGATTTCGTTACAGGCGGCTCATTCATCACCTGTTGTAAACATAGCTGACATAGTTTTGCACTTGGACAAGTAACAGAACTAGGACACATGAACTTTTAACAATGAAAAAAAAATGCGGATGACTTACTACTTTATTTCCATATTTAGCATAGGGCACATTAAGATTTTTTAACACTAGCTCAGTATTGTCTTGGCCTTATAGTTTTCGAATCTCACGAAGCTTGCGGCTTCGTGGGCGGCTTTGTTTACCCCAACTAAGGGAAGTCACTCGCAGGTGATGACGTCAACCTTACAGGCCTCATAGATATCTGTGCTGGCCCTTATCAAACCTGCGAGGACGCATGCGTGATAACCTTCAGTTCACCTTTCGTCACGCGAGTCATTTTTTAACGTCACCCGTTACCGTGAGGAGGGTAGAGAGTCTTACGTCACGTACACCCAGAGATCCCGAGGCCGAAAGGGTGGAAGGGAACCCGAGGGACAAACTGTCCATCTTTTGTCCGACTGTTAATTAGGTCGTATGCACCGCCGCCCATCCATCCTTTGGTCAGACTCCCTTGTGCTGGAGCAACTAACAGACTGAGGGAGGGGCGGAGAAAATGGTCGGGGGAGAGGGGTGGTGGAAGAGAGGGTGTAGTGACAGTTGTCAATGCTTTATCAGTCTGCCAACCCATTCAACCGTATGTACCGACTGCGTGACAAGATCACTTCACTACACTCTGCATAGTATGCAATCACTTTGATTTTCTGAGATTCGCTTGTTCTTTTTTTCGAGGTTTTCTTCTCTGCTTTTTATTCAAAATGTATTTTACCCATATGTATCGATTTGCTTACTTTAGAATTTCTAAATTTGTCACATTTCTACACCCATATATCAAATCGACGTAGGTGTAGGCATTTGCATACATTGACGGGATATCCGTTTTGGTTGTTATCAACTGACACTATAAAGTACTTTGCTTTCTTATCCTCTTGTGACGCATTTGCCAGCTGCTTGTGGTGTAACGCGCGATGCACATGCAGGATGTTGATAGCACTGGACACTAAAATTCTTGTTTACCTCTAGCCAATCAGTCCCCGTATAATTATCTCTCCCATTTAGTTTGTTCGGGTTGTTTTCCCATGCTCTGCTTTGCTGAAAAAGAGATTTTCCATTGCAACATTGTATGTTTTCATGGACAGCATAAATTATTATTAATAGTATTATGTTATTAAAGAGTTTTTTATGTCTGTAATTTCAATATCATATTATAAATCAATATAAACTGTAATTAGATTATGATATGAATGTGTTGTGCGCGCGGTGTGTGTGTATGTGTGTGCGCGCGCTCGCGTGTAAGTAAGCAAGAGGGAGGGTAGGGGAGTATGCGCGGAATAAAGCTTCGAGCTTTGTTTTGGTGTCACTGAAAAATACAACCAAGGAGGGAAATCAATTACTATGACAACGTCAGTATTTGTGACGTCACGTGAACTGAACAACAAAGTACAATCCTCATGTTCACAGCTATAGTACAGACTCATCTTCTCCGATATTAAAAAACAAAAAGGATTTTTGTGACGAATGGATGTGATTTCTCAGCACCTGCGTTCACAGCCTTTTCCAGATGTTCGACGGTGAGCTTTCGTTTATAATTTATGCTGAGAGGCTGAACGTAGAAGAACGATAAGCTGAATTATTCTACAAAGGCTTTAGAACAGCCATCCACTAAATTTTGGTTATGATGCTATCTCTTTGGCGAGGAAGGTCTGTCGCCTGAATATCACTGTGGAAAAGGCGTTTAGTTCTCAATAGTTTTGTTTAAAGACCGACCCGAGTACAATTTATCCTCAGTGATTGGAACTACGTTGAATACGGGATTCTTATTCCCAAACTATGAACGAATAAATGTCCCATCTGCTGATGTCTTTGACAACGAGGTCTTCAGTGAACAAAGGACACACCTAGCAAGAAAAGACTCCCAGGTGTATAATTAGATGTAGACTTGACGACGCCAGCGTATCCGTGATCCAACATGACAACATGGAAGTGCTATCCTTCAGTGCCTTCAGTGTAATAAACTTTGTATCTCATTTGTGCTAAAGGGGATATTTTGTCACAATAATGTTATGATATATAATCTACAGTATGTTGACGCTTAAAGGAAGTAATTCGTGAGCACAAATGGGTTATGCAATATTTCACGTGCGGGTACTGTAATGCTTCGTGGCTGAACCAAAAAAAAAAAAAAGGAAACATTGGACTCCAGTGGGCCTTTAAGACTTTCTCTTGCACTAAGGCCTCCGACATTCACTGTAATAGAAGTGCTTTGATTGATGATGACATTTTGCAAACTGTGTCCTTCCCCTTTGTACGCGCATCTTGCGGGTAAAAGCGTGACGGGTGGACAGGGAATCATTGTAAGCCCCGGAAAAGAGCATGGTGCTGTTGGGATTATTTGAGTAATATTATCAAGGCAATACAGTTGAGCGGCACAGTTTTCTGGCAGGATGCGCTCGAGTTTCGAACCGACACCGCAGCCTGGGAGATCGAATGCCTAATGACTTCATGACCCCAGGGCCACCATCCGCCTGGGAAGCCGCTATCGACCCGTGTCACGTGACCATGGAAGGCGCCTCTTCAGCCAGTGGCCCTGATGTGGCCATTGAAATCGGGCTTGCACTGGCCTGATAGCATGGCTTTTAACGGTGACCGGGTTGATAGTCATCAGAAGAAATAAATTAACTTCTCGACGACTTTTGTTCTGAACTGTCATAACACAACCGCACAAAAGGCCAACATAGTGTGATTCCAGCTGTATAACACTGAAAGAGTGTTTAATCCCAAGAGCGCATGTCTCTCTCTCTCTCTCTCACACACACACACACACACACACACATTTATATATAATATTGACATCTTATATGGATATGTTTGTATGTAATCTCGTCGAAATATTGAATAATTACAAGGATGAATGTCACACATCTACATATATAAAATCGGCATAGGCATTTGCATAAAATATGCTTAAAAGAAGTCTCAACTGTTTATCTTGACACTTGTCATCTCGCTAAACCCGCCTCTCGCTCTCTAAACCTGCTGGGACTGTATGTATGTATATTTGTATTTGCAAACATTTAGCTGGAAGATGGGTAATTACAAGCATGTAGGCTACATATATATATATATATAAACATGTACAGTAAAAGCATACAATATCTCTCTCTTTATATATATATATATACGATTGATGAATTACAAAATCGGACTATATATATATATATAGCGAGACAGAGACGTACGCATACATATCTCAACCACATATGTAAAACATCGAAATGCCTATAAACATATTTAGAGGGATAACTACTTTTGAAACAAGTTAGAGAGTGGGTACTCAAACGAAGAACTTTTCATGCACACGAGAGAGGTAAGGACACGGTCACATTCAATACCCTCCCATCGTCGTGCGATCACATGAATTAACGCCAGTCACATGATGTGCACACTGAGGTCACAATTTGACGATAAGTCATCTGAAAACTTTTCTTCTTACATCCTCGATGCGTGCGTACTGACAGTAAATCTTCCAGGAGGCGTTAACTGCCAAAGCATTTCGGTAGAATAATAACGATACCTGCAAAATAAAAATAAAAATGTTTACTAGGCGAAATAAAGGTTTTTTAAATTCATGAAGCGAGCGTTAAATTCCAATTGAAAATCTTTGCAACGCCCCAGAATTTTAGCAGCTCATAGAACTGTAAATCAAAACGATGACTTCTCAATTTAAGCCATTGCGTTCGTTGACGTATGTCTCTTCTTGAAAATGTTCCACTGTAAGCCCGACGGAGATGTTAGGTACTGATCTTACACTGCTTTCAGACTGAAAGAATAATGTTGATATTTAAAGGTTCTTTAGTGCAGATTACACTGTCGCCAGCTTTGAATTGTATTCCTTTTCCCGCGTTGGTTGTAAAGGTCTCCGAACTTATAGCAAGTAGACAAATAAAACTCTGGATATTTTACAAACGAAACGCAATTTTATTTGTGAATATGGAGATTTGTTCGAACAGATGGGTAATGTGACGTCACAGAACGCCATTAACGGTCTCCGACGCAAGCCGTTACTTCCAGTACTCTTCCGTCGACGAAGATGGGTCCGTTTTGTTGGAATGGCGGTAAGCAATACTCTTGTTGTTTACTTTGCTTGTTCCTGCTAACTTTTAAGAACAACCTTAGGTCAGATGCTGTTCAACAAAGAGAAAGGCAAATCAAAGTATTACAAAGATGATGATTCAGCTTACTTGTAGGCAGTGCATGGTGCATTGTTAACATGTTACTGTTCAGTTGTAGTAATAATTATGTTTTATTGCTTGAATAATTACGTGTGTGTTGATGCATTGTTGTTAATAAATCACGTTTAATTGCGTTATAATCATGAGACTGTTTAGAGTTAGTATTTTAGGTAGAAGTGAACAGGCCGAGGGCAAATCCCACCTCTCCTTGGACACTGAGTAAGAATGTCCATGGCTCTCTGATTACACAACCTTCTTAATACTTTAGTTGTCCACAGGTTGCGGCAGTTTTTGCTGGGAAAAACCAAAACCTGCGCAGGTAGTTTTCAAATCACAGTCTGCACACACCCGCGAAACTAATCTTGGCGTAAGCGTGGGTGATTATAGATAACGACCCACAGTCAGTGTTAAGTCAGCACGGTACATCATGCCGAATCCGGCCTTTCGGCGGGGGCTTCGGTATTTCAATGGATCTGATGGCCAGAAGTGTTAAACTTGCGCATTATTAAAGCTTGTTATAATTTAGTTCCAGTATGTTATAAAGGCAAAGTGGTATTAGGGGAAATGAGCTGTGAGTGGTTTACTGTGTCTAAACTACGTGGAGGGCGGGGCCCAAAGCCTTTTTCTGCTGGCTTTTAAAGTTTCTGATTAATCAGCAATAATTAAACGATTATAATTATGTGCTAGGTGAGCAGGGTTGCGTAATGCTTGGCTCTTTGACAGACGGACGGACGGACGGACAGACAGACGATGCAAGGACACTTACAGAAAAACACGCGCCTAGCACATGAGCCACTTTGACGTCCTATTGCTGGACCTAGAGGCAAGCCTGCGTTCTCGCCACTCCCTTCTCCGAAGCCGCCCAGGGTACTTGGAAAGCAGCGGATTCGTGTTTGTCTGCATCAAGTTTCCGACAGGAGACTGACTGGCCCACCTGGCCACCTGCTGTCCACAAAGGGCTCACCGCCGGTCACTTATGGCGTTTTGTGTATGTCTAGCCGGCCACTTGTGCAGTGGACACCTTCAAAGGACACGCCTTGTCGCGGCCATATCTGTGCGGATCGGGCACTCAGGGGGTGAAGAGCATAAACCCTTTAGTGTGCTTTTTATGTAGTAGTGGGAAGAAAGTTGGTCGCCTTCTAGAACAAGACGACTGAAGCGCCAACCTAAAAGCATATTATGGGCTGGAAAAGTCCAGAGGACTTGTGAGTGTGTGTCGGAGGGGAGGGGCCGAGGGGGAGGCAGCGGTCACAATAGCCGTTAATTACTTGACTAGTGGCGGGATGTGGGAAATTGAGATCACATTTATGCACTAGCTATTGATCTCTTCCCCCCTCCCTTTTCTTTCAATAAGTGCTGACAGTGTGATTACCACAAATTGACCTCGTGGGGCAAGAACGCGCATTAACACACGCTGTACGTGAAAGCAAAATTATGTTTTACACGCCATCGGGAACTAGCGTCCCTCCCGAGTAATTCCCCCCCCCGCCATTACCACCACAACCTAACACACAACACGAATGTC
Organism: Marisa cornuarietis; assembly: GCA_004794655.1. Taxonomy (NCBI): domain Eukaryota; kingdom Metazoa; phylum Mollusca; class Gastropoda; order Architaenioglossa; family Ampullariidae; genus Marisa; species Marisa cornuarietis. Next base: position 1,746,934 of record SMMW01000054.1, read on the forward strand.
GATAATAATTGTATGCAGTCTGCTGTCATTTAATCGTCGCTCTCGAAGTTGGACAGCCATCCTGTTCAAGACATCCTCTCGTTCCTGCCCTTCGTTCTTGTCCGTCCTGCGTCTGTCCTTCGTTCTGTCCCCCCATCACCCCCGAACTTTCCCCATCCACTGCCACACCGCGTTATGATGTCATGTCAGGCGCAGACCGAGAAGCTGCTCTCAAAGGCTAAATCCTCGACCCGCGGCTCCGCCCAACTTCCAGACTCCTCCTCCTCTGACTGGCCAGCGGACTTCCATGTGAACATTCCAATTATCTTCCCCACCGAGCAGGTTTTCCGCACGTCTACTTGGCCTGCGTGTCGCCCGCACTTGCCCGACAGCGCCCACACAGGGCTGACAGCGTCCAACATGGAAGCCGAGTCAGGAACGACGACTCGCCTGTAAGTCCCTCGAGGCGTTGACGTCCCCTGGAACATCATAGGACGAAAGAGGTCGGAGAGGGCGGACTGGAGACAAACAAGCTAATAAACTGTAGCAAGGCCGGTTTTGACCCTTGCTATTTCCAGAACCCCCAAGGACGTACTTTCTGCCGTTTTTTTTAATCTTTTTTTTCTTTCGGCGATTGCTCGTCCTTTTCCTGTTCGCAGTTTGCGTCTATGGTTGTGTGTGTGCGGATTTCACACTGAGTGATTGTCTCTGTAAGTGCATGAGATAAATAGAAAGAGATTTTGAAAGACAGAATTGACTTTGTACGAAGCAGGGTTGCCACACTCGTAGGACACCAGGAAACCCGACTTGCAAGAGTCAAGCGACGTAGGCTGGTCTGGTTTGTCCATGTGACCCAGCACGACACTTTGTCGAAGATTGTCCTGCATGGTACCTCGGAGAGTGGTCGACGCCGCGGTGGCTTACGAAGGGAAGAGCCGTTACAACGTCAGGTAGAAAAGACGACGGAAAAGCTGAAAAGTCATAGACTGAAAGTCATCGCTGCTCTGGTGGAGTACATCTGTAGAGATTGTGATCCGTTTCAGTTCAGATAGAAAGGTCTTGAAGTCAATGTTTCGTCGGTGACAAATACAGATCAATCGATACTCAAGCCAAGTGTAGATTAAAAAAAATCAAGAGACCACTGGGATCTGTGTAGTCACAGGACAGAGAGAAACTGTACTAAACCATCTTCGTTCGACGCTGATGAAAGATCAACAGTAGTGACGACCTGAAACCGCTATGGCGGCAGCGACAAGAGACCGGTAGGCGACACAAAATAAGAAGACGTGGATAAAAAAAAATAATAATAAAAAGTCACAGTACCACACAGTGACGAGGGAAAAAAAAAACACTTTCCCATACAATGGTCACCAAAATAAATAAGCAGATATACATAAAATGCGGAGAGCTCCCTCCGTCAAGCCTGTAAGGTGAATAGGAGCTCAGAGGTTATGACTGGATAAAATAATTATGTGCTTTTTCCCGTCGTATATAAGTGTGTGTGTGTGTGTGTGTGTGTTTATATAATTATTCAACGGTTTTCTACATATCTATATATGTGCTCGGGTGGGCGGGCAAGTGCGTGAATACAAAGATCTACAAAGTTTCGGTCCACTATCGCCGTTGTTAATTGTCTCGTGCCCCTGACCAGCCTTCTTCTGTCAACACTTGCTAAGGCGTGCTGACCTATGAAGTCCACTAAGCGCCCAGTGCGAGCAGCTGTTGACAACCGCGGTAATGTTTTTTAACACGGCCTCTATTGTCCACCTTAGTCCGAGAGGCAGATCCCCACGGAGGGCCAGGTCAGAGGTCAGGGAGAGGAAAGAGCGTGTAATGAGAGACAAGGGGCTAGGGGTGCAGGGTGCAAGAAGTGTGTGTCTGTCGAGGTGGGTGGGTGGGTAGGGGGAACATGGATCCAGTGTGGCTGGGTGGAGGAAGCAGCCCGGCTAGGAGTCAAAGGTCAGCGGATGGGAAGAGCATGGTGACAATGAGATCGCGACCTCCGCCGGAAGGCTGTCCGCGTCCTGTGGGTCGCACAGAAAGATGACCAAGGCATGGCAAAAATAATGGTTTCCATCTCGTTGTAGTATACAAGCTATCACCCACATCCGTGAAACTTTGCAGCCTACCAGTTGGTCTCCGATTCGCACGATTTCATTGTTTGACTTTTTAAAGAAAACAATATTATAAAATTCACACATTTATGAACATATTTGTCGATTTGCCGTGATTAGTTGTTGGTAAAATATAAAACTCCAACAACCAGCCAGTATATGTCCATATTTTGATTCTTGTTTCCCCTTTCTTGGGAGACGGTTAGCACATTACACCGAGGGAGCTGAAAAAGCGCCAAGATCATTATCATGACTACGGGCTTCGTTGTTGCTAATAGGTTAAAATAATTTCACTGCTAGCTTTGCTCGAAGGGACGAAGAAGACCATTATAATATTGATGCAGCGTTGTGTCAATGAAACACAGAATTCAAGAGAAGAATTCCGTGCCCCTCTATTGTTTATTAATCGCTGTGGTTTCCCTAACGGTATTACATTTTTCTGCAAGTCCTTCCTCGGCCCAAGCAGCTTCTTGAAACTTTTCTCCTCTGATTTTAGACTAACTGAAGGTTCTGTTTGTTTCTCCTGTTCTTTCAGCGTCTGGCACGTCCATTCGTGCTTTAAAGTGTCAGCCAATCACAACGTCTTGCACGTTCCACCACAAGCTCTCGTATTTTCGTGTTTTCTTCAGGAGATCAACCATTTCCGCGATTTTCGCACGAACGTCTGCACGTCCATCACGTCGACATATTACGGACCCGCACCAACTGGGCGTCCTATTTCCTGATTGGATGGAATATCTTTAACATGGGTGGTGGCTGAAGAGTTGCTAGCAAATGGAGGCTGGCTGAAAGAGTCAGGGACAAACAAGAAACCAGCTCCTTTTTTTCCTACCCCAACCGTTTTTAGTGTCATTAAGGAAGGAGGAGGGGCAGAAGGGATTTAAAAAAGAACTAGAAAAAAACGCTTGAGAGAGGGTGTGGCTCCAGATGAACTGTGGGTCGGAATAGGGGAAAGATGCGCTTGGCTCGAATGGAAAATGAAAGAGGGAGAGAAAAAAAATCGATACGGTGGTGAACAAACAAGGAGAATCACGCAGAGCAAGTAGACGGGAAGGAAGGGGGGTCGAGACGAAAACATAACTCTGCTGCCTGCCAGCAACTGATAGGTTGAAATGCTGAAAGGGCCCGGTCTCGCACGTGCTGTCGGCGCCACTTGGGGATCCCATTGGCTTAGACGCCTTAGAGGGTTAGAAGCATGCAACGATTGGCATTTGGCCTTTACTTTCTACTGCGATGAAATCTTTGGCACTTGTCCTTCTTGAGGCTACGCGATCTTGTGGCAGTCCCGACTGCAGGTCATTCAACAGTAATGAGGGAAAACAGTGAGATACGAAAAACAAGACTCAGACACTGGTCTTAAATATCCGTTAAAGTTTGAATTATTTCGGAGCTAAAAATAGTGCGTATACATGTATATGTCAGTCAGCTTTTTTTTTCTTCTCGTATTAAGGTAAACTTTCTGTTTGATGTGCGTGGCTGTGTCCACGCCGTGAAACGGCACGAATGGTAAGTATAACAATGAAATGTCTACATTCTAAGAGCCCATTAAGCCATTTCCTTCTTTATTATACCGCAGTTCGAGCTTAGGTGTGTTCACTGCTTCGAAGTAAATGTTAGTCTGCTTGTTTCTAGGTCTGAGGCCTGGGTGAAAGGTCTGATCGAAGAACATTGTGGCGAATATTCAGGAAAATTTGCTCTGACCACTTTGATCTCCTAGACGGCAGCTTATGGCCGCTAATCCTCAAGTCGACAGTGCCGTGAACGGAGTAAAAGGGAAAAAATATCGTAGCTAAATCGATAGAGACCACAAAAAAAAAAAATGAAAAGAAGGTTGAGAAAGAGAGAAAGGTTTTGTTCGATTTGGACCACTCAGGTCCCCAGGCTGAGCTTGAGCGCATTTTCATCATTACGTTTGTGGATAGTTCCGAAAAAATCCTAGTAACACAATGACTTGGGGAAAATGGGTTTGGGAAGCAGATGAGCAAGTGCCTATTATACTGAGCTAAGCCCCCATCTTTCCTCCCTCGTCATCGCAAGAAGCAGGGTCACAGCCGGAAGGAAAAGGCAGCGTGGGTTGCCTCTATCTTGGTTCCTGTAGCAGATCCTTATCTGCTTCCGGTCAAACTTTGATCAAAATATTTAAATCCAGTTTTTTTGCGAGAGTAATTATTTTCAACAGGTGGTGGCGGGATGCAAAACTGTGTGACCGTTGAACTGCTAAATGTAGCTCAGGTCGTATGTCATAAAAAAGAGATCATGAAAAATGGATCAATAAAAGTCAGTTATGTAAAGAAAGAAAAAAAATAAAAAGTCTGTGTGTGTGTGTGTGTGTGTGTGTGTGTGTGTGTGTGTGTGTGTGTGTGTGTGTGTGTGTGTGTGTGTGTGTGTGTGTTATGGGGGATATTAATCAATGTGAATAAAACAAAGAAAAAAGAAAGGTGGGGGATTAATGTTTTACGCCGAGCCAGCAACTATATAAGGCTATATCACGGCAAGGTACCAGCCCTGTAAACAGATGCCACGTGTAGAGAAAGAACAGCGTGCCCGAGACGAGAGCTGAACCGAGCACACCCAACCTTCACTGTAGTGGTGACAGGAGCTTACCGTTGCGCCACTGAGCCGCCCAGAAAAACAAAGAAAGGAAAGAAAAAAAAAGAAAGACCAAATGAAAGAAAAAGATTAATGAAATGGAAGAATGATGAAAAACAGATATATGGAGACCGACAGACACAGGCTAGGATACGGCTGTGACTGATGTTTTTTGACTGGCGATGGTGGTTCAGCTACATCAGAGGGAATAATTATTTTTAAAATCGTTTCATATGGTATTTGACTGAAGAACCTAGACATATACGCTGTACCTAAGCTGGCGCCGTTCGCTTCTTGCACCAAGAGCTACTTCCACTGTCATTTGCAAAGAGCAAACCTCAAAATTACGACTCGGGTTATTCTACCTAAATGCGCGCACACAGCATTCACGTTCGTTATATCATCAGCGAGTGCGCTGTCAGGACTGGGTTGTGCACATCGTGGAAACACACGGGATGTGGGAGCAGCGGACCGCAACACCCACCTGCGCGCGCACAACACGACAAGCTGCTGCGTGACTTCATTTCCGACAAGAAGTGTGTGATTCTTGATTAGTACCAAGCACCTAGGTCCTGTTCAGCGTTTTGAGACTGTGACAGCTGACGACAACCCACACGCTGCTGCCTGCTTCCAGTTGTCGGCCGTGTTGTCGTCGCTGGGAGGCTGGTGGGTGGGAGTCTTAAGTCAGACGTTGACAGCTACATCCATTCCTCTTTGCAAACTGTTATCATACGTCTTTCGATTCCTTCTAAACCAAAGTAGGATGTTCACCAGTGTTAGGCCGATTGTAGTTTTTCGTCCCTTCTTAAGGCAGGCGTGACCTATGTCGCAACTTTCTCTTAAGCTCATTAAGGATTTACTTAACAGGACACATACATTGACGAATACATGAATATACTTCGCTTTAAAAAAAAAATTCATTTTACCGTCAGTTTAAAATCTTGTCAAAAATAATCACGTTTTCGACAATTTACCCAGGTATTATCCTTGACCACCCTTCCACCACCCTCAGCCCCGCCCTGTTACACAGTCCGTAGCAAAGAGAAGAAGCTACGTGTTTTTTTTTATTGTGAAAATTATTGATTTACACATTTATATTCTTTTTGTCTAAATCGTTTCAACGCTTAAGTCAACCCAAGCTTAACGCATCCAGTGTTGTGTGGACCGTGACAAACAAGAAAACAATGTTTGGCAAGAACTACTAAGTACTTTCGCGGTAAAAACAAGACCCTGCATAACAAAATTCCTAAGTTTGCTTCTTGTTGAAATAATTTACGTTCGATCGAAAAAAAAACCCACAAAATTTGACCAGATAGAAAAAGAATTAACATTGACAAAAATGTTAGGGTCAGCTGTGCATTTTTAAGTTTTCAACAACAAATAACGAAAGTGTCCACAAAAATTAGTTAGAATTCAAGAAGGGAGTTTCATGTTAAATTCAGGACAAAATCCGGAAATATTTTAAGGTGTGATTCTTGCTGGTCCGTCAAAAGCGTAATGGTGTTCAGTTTCTAAAACTTCTTCTGCTTCTTTTTCTTCTTCTTCAATACCACCATACCTTTTACCAAAAGTTAATTCTTGAAAGAATTTAGAAATCAGAATCGTTCCTGACTGAAAAGGTCACCGGTGTAGGATGAGATGCTATAGTGCAAGAGCCCTTCACCTGGTACCTTCGCAACAAAGTCGTGTTACGAACATTAAAGATGCGAATGAAGCCCTGATCATCTTCAGACGACACAGCTGTCAGGATACGATTCTGGTAGAAGCTGCTAACTTTTGTGAGAAGCGGAAAAGATCGCCGAGAACGTAACGAAAATAGGAAATCTAATCTTTTCCTGCTTATTCAAATGCAATGACTTGGACACTGGAGATAAATTTGCTCGTTTCTCGTCTCGAGATCGCTTTCGTTGTTCTTTTTGGTCATGCTGCAACAATCAAGGACCCTGCGGTTTGCTTGCCAGCGAGACCCCTGGACCGTGCATTTTCACAAACTCAGTACAAGTGCACTAGAGCTCAATGAACAGGACCAACAGGAAGAGACTACCCCCAACTACTTTACTGGGTTTAATGAGATTTTTCTAACTCCACACAATTTGAACCAGTTTGTATGCGTCTAAGGTTAAAGTTTGAAGGAACTGAATCAGTAGGGTAATCCTATGTATGCCCATATAACTTCATAAAGTGTATTAACTTATGATGTAGCTATACAATAGTGTCAAATATATATATACATGTATATAAACAAACAGTATATATTATAAGGGTTAGCCTTGCCACGTAGGACGGAACCAAGTGTTCTCCAAATTATCGATGAAATGGATGCAAAAAGATGTGGCGAAGACATAAATGTCACAAATTAACACCTGGGGCAAACTAAGGTCGGCACATTTTAGTGGGTTTTAATCATGACACTATGGCCTTTGCTGTACAGACATGCGTGGTGACAGGTTTCTGGGTTTGTCGACCGTCGTTTGCAGAGCTTATGGATTAATGTGTTTTTTATGCTCATAGCCGACCTTTGCCCTCTACGGGGTGTGTGTGAGAGAAGAAAACATTAATTGCTTGCCGGGAGGAAACCCAGACGGACTCTACACCGTTCAATAGCTGTATGCATTCACAGGACAGCAGGTATGTTTTGTAAATCCGAGAGCCTTAATGTTTTCTTGGGGTTTTTTTGCACTTAATTGGGTTTATGAGGTTTAGGCAAAACACACAATCTGTGTTAATAAAAATCGCAGATAAACAAGAAATAATCATGGACGCTGCTCACCCTAGGGAAAGGCGTGTTTTCAACAGCATCAGCAGCTGGAGATGACTACCTGCCATTGCTTGTCGGGAGTGAAATAGTTTTTTTTTTGTGGGAAAAGGTTCTGACGTTGATCAGTATGTAAACATGATCATTAAATTATTCAACTAAAATACTGAAGCATTTTATTCTTCCAGCTCTCTGTCTCTCTCTTTGACTGTATCTCTATGACTCGGTTTGTATGTCTCTCTGCTTGTCTGTCTGTTTGTTTTTATGGCTATCTTTCTTCTACAGATATATACATTTATATATTCTTATGATGCCTGGCAGGAAACATGTGTTATCTTGCTCGTGTCACGATTTGCTTTTAATTAGTTTCCTCTTGCTGTATGAAGACATGTTTTGTGGGGTCTCCCCTCCCCAACTCCCTTTTTTGTTAACCTGATGGGCCGATGGATTAAATAAAAAAGGCCAGTTCATTTCCGTACCCGGGTAGTTTTAAATAACACATGCAAGCTTTCGCAATTCTCTCTCTCTCCCTCACACACACACACACACACACACACACACACACACACACACACAGCGTCAAATGTGAATGGAAAGGACATGATGCCCACAATGGCCGCAGATATTCACCTTCCTTCGTACTTTTAATGACTCCCGCGACCAGGAGCAGTCGGACATGCTCGCGGCTGACTGTATGACCTCAGGGAAAGCATCATGTTTAATTTGACATGGAGTGATTGATAATCACCGATTTCTTCTCTGCAATACAGTTTTATTTTTCGATTTTTTTTCGCGTTTTATGGTTAGTGTTTTATAGGCTGGCATATCCCGAGGTCACAGCTCTCAAAAGGTCAAGATACAGTTCCCATGATTTAACGAATGTGCGCTGGCTGACTTGGCAATACTTTATTAACCATACTTGGAGATCTCGCCTCCTTCAAGTAGTCATGAGCTAATGCTGAGGTCAATAAGTGCTTTACTTAAAATAGTTCATAATTACTTAATTGCTAAGAATTTTTTTGTGACAAACTAATGAGAGCGCTTTGCTCTGTTGACTGCCAGCAGTTCTGAACCTGTTTAACTTGAGACTGCCTTCAGCAATACTCGTCCACGTTATTAAAAAGTACGTAATGTTACTTTCCACAAATCCACAGTAATGAACCTTTGTGAAATGGCCGCTCCTGCTTCTGAAGAAACCAGATAAAGGTTATGAGTTTGCATGTGTCATATATGCCTCCGTGAGTTGTGGAGATCTCCTGAAGGCCTTCGATCCTTTTCGTAAATCCACAGTGCTCTGCGTGCACCCGGGGCAGCGGTATTGAAGCAGGACTTACTTTAGGACTACGTCTACTTCAGGGCTAGTTACGGACGGATCCTGGCTATGGACGTCTGCTGATGTTCTCAAGGTCTCCATCTTGCATGTGGTCCCCGGCTATGGTGCAAGAGAGCTCGCTAAATCTGTATGTAATTAGGTAGATAAAACAAACCCTATAGGCAAAACTACGGCCCCAAGAGTTGGGTTCACAATCGTGGTAGATGGATGCTACCTTCTAACAGTCAACTAAATTGCTTGTAAAATGTTAGCGGTCTTACTTACTTATCAGCTGGTATGAATGTCATGAAGCGCGGGGGGGGGGGGGAGCCCATGGTGGGTTGTTGATAAGAGAGTACTGCCGTTATAAACTTGAATAAAATGGGCAGAGCTCTGTAATGATCAGTGGCTGAACAAGGCTTTAAGGTGTGGAGTGAACAGAAAATTAAAATCAACGTGACAAGGATCGATCGCCAGAGGTTGGCCTATTCTTTGGATTACAACTACTAAACGGTGAACAACCCAGCCAAGTGATCAATCCTTGTTACAATTACTTTAATCATTTTCCACTCCATGCCTTTGCAAAAAAAATATCCTTCAGCTGCCGTTCGCTTTTAGTTTTATTCAGAGGATGTTCAAAGTGGACATCTTTTACCTTTGAGCTAACTTTAGACCAATCGCTGTCTTCTTCGGCCATAGCTTGTATTCCTCCTGCGTTCCATCATTCATTGCGCACTTTTCCCGTCCATGAAAGTCGGCGTTTCAAGAAAGCGAGTCATCATCCCGGTCAACGTTGAAAGACGATTTGCAACTGCTGTGAGGAACTGTCTATTACAGGAATTGACAAAGTATAATTAGATTACAGTTATCTATCTACATCGAGAAGAACAGTGGAAAGGGAGATGAAAGGAATGGGATGGACATGGGGTCGCCTGGAACGGGTTTCAGCCGATCGACATCAGTGGCGAGCTCTGGTTGAGGCCTTATGTGCACGAAGAGGATTGATTTTTTTAATTTTTTTTTATCTATCTACATCGCACCTCAGACTTTGATGCAAGAAGAAATGTTGACTTCCCCAAATCGTGAAAACTTTTCTTCTTTTTTTTAATCGCAGCCATAGCATATAAAGTGATCAGTGTATTATTTTTACACCTGCACATATAGCACCTTCGTGTTTAGTTTACAGAATCAGTCGCAGCTAGGCATCATGGCCACATAGTCGCAAAGCAGATCGTGAGGCCGATCGCAGCAAGGGAGGCATGTGACTAATCATATTGTGGGTGATGGGAGGAAATGCCGTGGTCAGAGAACCTTGTGCAGGGCGGCTGGAGAGGTCAATACGACCTGACAGTCACCGGTCCCTGCAGACTGCAACTTTCCTGACCAGAGAACGAAGATGGTCACAGAGTTCTTCTCTCCTGGCATCGGCCGGACGCCTTTAGGGAAGAGGGGAAGAATTCTTGTGGTCCAAACGCAGTAGTAGGTAGGATTGATGGTGGTGCCTTTAATCATGAGGAAAGTAATGAGCTGATCTCTCTGACCTCCTGTAAACAGAGTTGATCTTCCAATTTGATTTGTTTTTCCACAACTCTGTCCATCCTCCCGCATGCCTGCGCTCTTCCCCCTTTCTCTTTTCGCTGCTCATGTGCAGGCAACAAGTCGTGAAATGAAAGTTGTTTAGAGGCTTAGAGGTATAGAGTTAGAAAGATATAGAGGTATTGAGATAATGAGTAAGATGACAAGCGAGCAAGAGAGAGAGAGAGAGAGAGCCAGAGAAGTTCACTGAAACAGAGATACAATGTATATCTGTGGGTATGTAAAATACTTTCCTTGTTTTACATTTTACGTCAGTTTTTGTATCATTTTTCTAAAGATCATTAACCGTTGAAGGCCCACGAGAACACAAATAAATAATCTTAATTGAAAAGTCGACTATTATATTTGAGTCGTGTTTCACCATTATCTTGCATTCTACATATACTCGTTACTAAAGGTGTGTCAGTGTTTCCCTGATTACATCAAAAGTCCATGAATATTGACTCTAAAAAATTATACAATCTAGAATTTTAAGCTCGATAGGAAGCTGCTGGACACAGAATTGAACACAATGGGCGTTCGGTATAGGATTTGGGTTGTTTTTTTCTGTGGCGGTAGGGGGAGAACAAAATATTTTAAATTAAAAAGGCCTGCACATTGGAAAGTATGCTGCTTTGTCACGACGGCCACATGTGGCATCGGTCTGATAGAAGACGATGAAAGACGATGGAACAAAAGGATGATGCTGTCCTTCCTTTTGTCATCAACCCCTTTTGATCGAGCCGCTCACAGCCAAGGGAGGACACCCCCGTAACAGCTGGTGATGCGCCTGACCCTCTCTCACCTTAGGCGCACCCCGATTGTGTGTCTGTGTGCGTACCCGGCTCTGAAGACGGTTTTCAACCCCCACATCTGTCAGGATGTGTTTCTTGCCGCCTTCACGGGTCGTGGGGGTCTTGGGCGGCGGAGTCGTCTGGACGCACCGCCACTGTCCGCTGGCGGGTAATGGTATCTTGTCAACTTTTATTTGTGCCGGACATTACTGGCTCGTGAGCATGCTGGTTGCTTTTGTCTTCCGAAGACCATCCATTTTAATTGCCAGAAAACCCCACGGCTGCACAAAGCGGGTGGGACCGTCAACAACAGTCGTGGCAGGGGAAAAGAGGAGAGGTGGTTCGGAGGGGGGGGTGGTTGTAGTGATAATGAATTGTCAATTTCAAGCTCATCCTGACCGGTGGTCAGGGTCGTGGTCGGTCTTCGGCCAAAAGGATGCTTCATGGACAGTGTCCAGCTCCCTTTTCAGACTCCAGGCTCTCACCTCCAGACTCATTGAAATGAAAATTAATGAATTCTATTTTTAGGACCTTGGCGCCCTATGTGGCTGTGCGCGGAAGCTTTTTGTTAATCAGAGGTTTTGGGCGAAGGGGAAGGAGGGGGAGGAGGGGGAGGACTGACCAGTGGGCAGCTGGAGGTCAAAGAAGGGACTGACCCCAGCAGGAAAAGATGAGACAGAAGGAAAAATAGGATCCCCCCAGGACAATTTTCGACCATTGTGCACTCGGATCAGCTGAAGGCCGGCACGCTGGCTCGTGGCGAGAGGACGGTCCGAAAATGGGTCTCCTGAGTGTCAATAACAGCCATGTGGACCATCATCATGCCTCCTTCTCCTCCGTCTTCCACCCCCCACCCCCCAACTGCTGTGACGAAACGCATGGATGGCTTGGGAGACGCGTGGCTCTTTGGTTTCGCGCCCAAAGTATGACCGTTTTGATGTTGGAGGATCCGGATCCTCCTTCAATGCCGCCTATTCGACGGCAGAAAAAAGAGGAAAAGTGTAAACAGTTGGAAGAGACCTGGGGCCAGTTGCACAACATGTTTCTAAACCTTAAAACTGTTCTAAAGAAGCAAAATCTCTTCTTAGCCATTTTGATGCATTGCAGAAAAACATACAAAAATTTGTACTGACAGGACGGAAAGTCAGACTTAAACAACTTTATCTTACTTAAAGTAGTTTTAGTTTTAAAAATTCTAAAATTGTGGTGTGCACTTTAAATTAATTATCTAAATAGAGTTAAGGCTTAAAAGTGTTTAAAATTAGAAATGTGTTGTGCAAGTGGCCCCTGGCCGTCTATAGTTTTCTTACTTGTTATTCGTTTCCGAAGGCGAAGATGTTTGTTGGGAGGTGTGGATAGGTAGATACCGTGAGTGCACTCTTTAGGGAAAAAGAAGGCAGTGAAAAGTTGTCATTGTCGACAGTGGAATGAGTAGTCAGCCTGTTGTGTGTCTTCTTGCTACCAAAGTCTAGTCTGTGCAGCAAAGTGTGCTGATTACAGTTGGATATAGTATATATTCATTGCGACATTTTGTTTTGTTCAATCTTGTATGTGACAGGCCTGAAAGTGTTATCCTTACACAGCACCTTTCAGCGATGTAGGAACACGAACAGATGAATGCAACGTGTTTTCAGTAGTTTCAGTCTTAAAAATGATAAAATAATGACAACAGCAACGACTGTAGCGCTACACATGTATCGTCAGATTATAATGTTGGGATGTGGGCATGTCCAGAGTAGGTAGTTTTGGTTAGTCTGTGTAACAGTTGTTTAAGCGGTTAGTTTCGCCTATTTTCACATCAGCATAAGTCATGTGTTGAGTATTTAGTTATCAGCTCCTGTACTCTTCTCTTTTGATGTGTCACCTGTTTAGCTGACTATCGGCGATTTTCTCCCGGTAATCGGGTTTTATCTGCCTTAAGCGTACTTACGTGTGTATAGGGGAGGGGAGAGAGGGGTTGGGGTAGGGGCTTGAATGATAGTGATTTTATAAGGTACATTTGATGCTTGGGGACCTTTGTGCATGTTTAGATATTTAAGAGCTTTAAACCCACTTCACTGCTAAGAAAGAGGGCCCTAGAAATAAAGGTTTATTTTGTGTACGCTGCATCCTAGATGTATCGACCATGTTTCGTATTTTGATCCAACAGACATTTGGCCATAAAAATTATAAGTTTGTAGTCGTCTCTCTTGGCCACCGATCGCGAATCTCAGTCAGCTGCTGATGCATGTACAAGCGGCCTCGTGGGCCTTCTTTTTCTCCCTTGGCGTGTTTCTTATTTTTATGATCTGTCACTGCACGGCTGTATGCGATCATTCACTCTCCCGTCGAGACTGATCGATAGCACACTGACTCAATTGTCTTCCCCTTTCTACCCCTCCCCGTTTGTCTGGCTGTTGTAGCGTCACGTAACCAGGTGAAGACTCCCAGGTGGCATTCACACCGGACCCCCGTCAGGAGACGCGTTGCACAGATGTGAAGATCGCGAGTCAAGCTAGGCCATGACGTCCATAGTACAATAGCCGACATAAGTATCTCTAGGCTAGGTCATAACGTCCATAGTTCTATAGCAGACATTAGTACCTCTAGGCTAGGCCATGACGTCCATAGTTCAATAGCCGACATAAGTATCTCTAGGCTAGGTCATGACGTCCATAGTTCTATAGCAGACATTAGTACCTCTAGGCTAGGCCATGACGTCCATAGTTCAATAGCCGACATTAGTACCTCTAGGCTGGGCCATGACGTCTATAGTTCAATAGCCGATATAAGTACCTCTAGGCTAGGCCATGACGTCCATAGTTCTATAGCAGACATTAGTACCTCTAGGCTGGGCCATGACGTCCATAGTTCAATAGCCGACATTAGTACCTCTAGGCTAGGCCATGACGTGCATAGTTCTATAGCCGACATTAGTACCTCTAGGCTAGGCCATGACGTGCATAGTTCTATAGCCGACATTAGTACCTCTAGGCTAGGCCATGACGTCCATAGTTCAATAGCCGACATTAGTACCTCTAGGCTAGGCCATGACGTCCATAGTTCTATAGCCGACATTAGTACCTCTAGGCTAGGCCATAACGTCCATAGTTCAATAGCCGACATTAGTACCTCTAGGCTAGGCCATGACGTGTCCATAGTTCAATAGCCGACTGCTATCTCTAGGCTTGGCCATGACGTCCATAGTTCTATAGCCGACATTAGTACCTCTAGGGTAGGCCATGACGTTCATAGTTTTACAGCCGACAGAACAATCTCTAGGCCAGCCTGTGACGTCAGATGCCTTATATCCGACAGCAAGAACTCTGACTTCATTCCTAGCCGATCATCGATTCGACACAACAAGCTTCTTGAACCAGTAGATTTAGGTTCCGTAATATTTTAACGTCGTCCGCGTAATAACGTAGTAGCCGTAGCTGATGATCTGGGCCCTGTTTTTGCCAGGGCGGTTTGGTAGCACAACGGTTAGCGTCACCAATACAGTGAAAGTTGGCTGTCCTAGGTTCAGCTCTCGTCTCGACACGCCTCTTGACCTTTTTCCCGCACCAAATAAAAAGGAGTTAAATCGTTGAATTATGTGAGATTCTTACAAATCGAAAACTTGCTAAAAGAGAAACCCTAAAGCTAAAAGAGAAACCCTAAATTCTTACTCTGAAAGGTCCCTTTTAACCCGACAAATATGGACACGTTTGGCATTGGCTATATAAATGTTTTTGCCCAATTTGGTGTAAACTTCACTGTAAAGCTTGTCCATGTGTGTCCGAGTCATCTACACCGAATCCAATCACCAAACATGAAGTTGCCGCAGTTCGACAGCTTGCGACCAGTTTATAAGGCCCTTGATATTTTAGCTAACCTATCAGCCATATAATATCTGCCTAAAAATTAGACAGCAAACACAAAGGACAGAAATGGCACGTGCGCGATGAGCAAACCGCACGCGTATGGCGGTCAGGGGCAAGCGACCCACACTTGACTCTGGGTCAGCGTGCCCCAGCCGGCAGGACTGGACACAAAAGCGTCATGCCTGGTCAAGCACGTGATCACCCGCTTTTCCGGCCTGCTTGAAATCCCACATGAGCAGCCTTTGATGTTTCCGCGCTATTTGTCAATGGATTTTTTTTCTAAAAAAAAAGGAAAATAATTTAATCTTTTTGGCTGTGGTTATTTCTATTTTAGCCTCAGATACGAATATAATAACTGTATATTTGTAAGTATGTTGGAGGAAAAAAAACCCCAATAAGTACCCAACTAAAAGATTTAGAATCTTTGTGTACATCTTTGTTTGTGTGCATGCATGTGCGTATGACGCATTGTTTTACTTATTTTTGGTCTTTATCTTATGGCTTTTCTTAACCGGATAAACATAGGCGAAGGGTTAGCCAGGTTTGGCTAAGTTTTTACGTGACGTTTGTATAGAAACTGTGTCAAGCGTGATCAAACATTCATCAGTATTTGTTCGGTTAATAATGGCTTTAAGACAGACACACCAGTTCCTTGGATAAATGCTGCCGTGCGCTGTAGGTCCTGCAGGAGGCCCCAGACAAATATTTTGTCGGTACATTGGTTGTGCATCGTCAGTTTGCTTGTTTGAATAATTGTTCTTTTGTTCCAGCTGCTTACTTTTGCAGTTAGGATTATCGTACATTCCACCTGGGAATAACAAAATTCGACAAAAGATTTATCCTGCAAAACAATGGTAGCAGTCAGTCACCAAACCGATGATCATAGACCGGGAGAAAAAAAAGAGCTTTCTAGATACAATGCAATCTTTGGCTGCAGCCTGGTTTGTTTTAGCTAAGAACCAAAGTACCACTGATTAAAAATTGATTACTCGCCCCTGATCCCGGCAAGGGCCAGCCACTGGCCGCGCAAAGTAGGAGCGGAGGGGGACAGAATGGTGGTGGTGGTCTGTGGTCGGCGGTCAAACGGTCGGCATTGTGGTGCTCGCTGTTTTGAGAGGTCACGGAGCTTTTTAGGCTGGACCCTTCCATTTTTGCTCTTTGTTGGCTCATGGATTAAACTGACCATTGTCCCTGGGTTCTCCCGTAAAAAGATCTCTGCCACTAACCTCCAAACCGGTCTTTCCTTGTAAACTCCCCCTCCCACCACCACCCATTCTTCCCACTTCCTCCTCCACCACCCGTCCACCTGACCCACTCCTCCGTTGATTTCTCCGACCACCCTCATTCTCTGACGTTTCTCCGTTTCAAAAACCTCCTCCGTCCTCTTCTCCCACCCCCACCCCCCCGGCTCCTTTTGCCCTTCCTTTTCCTCACTCTCCTCTCTCATCCTCCCCCACCCTCACCCCCAGTCCTGTCTGCCCATTCATTTCCTGGCCACGCGACCCGCTGAGACAGGTGCGCCAGCCTTGGTTTTTCCCCAAGCGGTCAGTTTTTCCGCTGACCACGTGGGCGTAATGCCACAGTGAGGCGTAAATCTGGCCGGCCCGGTCTCCCAGAAGCTCATTTTTTCCCCCTACTTCTCTGTCTCTCTCTTTCTCTCTTTCCCCGGCGGTATTCAGAGGTTGCACCGCGCGCATGACGGGTGAGAGTGGAGGACCAAGTAGATCTTGTCGTGTACACGTCCAACCCTCGGTGTTTCTACGGCTTTCCTGGTACAGCAAGATCTACCTCGTCGTCCTTGAGAAGGAGAGATAGGGAGCTCTGCCACCGATTCTGCGTGTTGAGCGCCTGAACATGGTTTGGTAAGTGTTTGTGCAAAGGTTGTTTTTTTGCGTTCGCTTTCCTTCCTCCTCTTTACTCACATTTTTCATGACGAATCCTCTTCATTCTTCACTTGTTCATAGTTGTTAGATGTCACCTGGATCATCTCTGAGTCTCATCACTCTTACAGCATTACTGTTTTTGACATATATGTTTTGTTGTAGCTTCTTTAGTTGCCCTTTAACTGGCTTTAAAGGAGAAAGTGTCTGCTTTCTTTCCTGTTATTTTATTTTTGCCTCAAAGTCATAATTATAGCACTAGTTAGTGTTTACTTCATGCATTTTTCTCGCTTTGTCAAAATTACAATTCGTGTGCTTCACGGATTAATGACATTTTGCCAAATTGATGAACATCTTGAATGAACAGTGTTAATCTTCTGAGAAAAGGAAAGATCTGAGGTTCATACTGTTATATATAAAAAAGTAACGATCTGCCCCGTATCATTGACGTTTACTGATCTTACCCGATAATCTATCGCTCAAAGCAAAACGGCGGGTAAGATGGACTTTTCTTTAGCAGGTCCGACGGTGTAACAATTTGTAACTGATTGATTGGCCGAAGCGTGTTCATTAAAAAGTATCGATACGTTTATATTGAGAAAAAGAGGGGGCTGTCTGGTGGAAGATCGATCTCTACAGCTCACGGCGCGTCCAGACAACAAATCCATCGAGGGAGTCGGTCATGTGTTTGGGAGGTAGACTCTAGCCAACGAGACCGACAATGAGGTCGATCACAGCCTAGGGCAGGCCTGTCACATGGATGAGTCTCTAGTTCTCAACGAAAGCGTGCAGAATTGTCACTGAAAGTTGCTCCTTGTCGTGGTGGTCGATCAATCTTGCATTCGATCTGGACTGCAAAATTACACACCGCGAAGCATATAAAGATTTCTAGGTGGGGTTGGGGGAAAAACGTTATATTATGGCTGTAGTTGTGTTGGTGCTGATATGATACACTGACTGGTGTTGGGATATTTCTATAATAATTTGTTGGGACAAAACTAGTATCATAAGACTTCTTCACGCCTGTTCCTCAACTCTTGATGTGAAGGCATGTGTTGTCCGCGGAAGTGACGTCAAATGACAGCTATCCTGTTTTTCAGCTTTTTGCCCAATCGGGTCAACCCCCCCCCCAACTCACCCCTCCAATATGCAGGCGGCGATTTTCATGGTCACGCTCGGATATTGTTTGCGAACTTCCAGCTGACCGCATAAACTGATTTGTTCTGCTGATCTGACGCCTAAGTGGGCCTCTCGCTAGAGCTCCGTGTGAGAAACAAGAACCCGGCAAGCGGCCTGATGGGAAGTGAGGGTGGGCAGCTTTTTTTTTTTTTTTTTAAGGCCAAGCCGGGTTGCCCTCTCAATCTGGCGCGCGTGCGGCTTTGGCGTTTTTTTGATGACCCGGCTGAGGCGGCGGGTGAAAGGGTTAGCGTCAACAGGGGGTGCGGGGGTCAAACGTTGGACTGCTGGACATCGGTCAGCTCTGCAGTCAGGCTCGTTCTTTCCCCTACTCCTCCCTTCGCCTTCCCCCCCCCCTACCCGCCGCCATTTGGAAGAAAGAGGAGAGATTTTTCAAAGAACTGTTTGAAGGTGTGGAAATTGAATTAGACAGACGCATGGCACGGACAGACAACAATTTATAATGTTTAAGATCATCATCAAAGAATTTACGAAGTGTTATCCTCCAACCAAAGTCAGGCTTACACAGCCATCTTATGATTTCACAAACGGAACAAAATTGTTTCTTGTATTAACCCCCTTCCTCTTCTTCAGACATGTGCTGACTGTCTAAGATAGGTAATGGGAGTCATCATTAACACGTCCTAAAGTAGGTCACATACTTCCGTTTCCGATGTCGTTGTGAATATCTAATGAATGCCCCGAAACAATCCCAATGGTGGCTAAAAAAAAAAAACCCACACACATACAAAACGCAGTCAAGACTTATTGACAAAGCGTACGAGCAGCATGGGAAGGGGTATATCAAGGTTGTGGGTGGGGGTGTGGGTAGATGTGTGATGATGGGCTAAAATGTGGGGAAACAGGAAAGACAGCGGATTCAATCTATGCACGATCTTTCTTTTATTTTTTTAAACTTGTATTAAATACTGGGGATGCGTACAAATGGGCACAAAACGTAAGGCTGATTGGATGCAGCGTAGGGAGACTAAACGTATTGCCTATAGGGGGCAGCGATACTCTACTTGGAATTCAAGAATGTGGTCGACAGTAGAACAGTGGCTCAGTTAGTAGCCATACGAAGGTTTATGTCAAAAACTTTTTTGGGGAAAGTTGGTCCCTATTTTTCCTGTCGCAGACCTTTCTGCTTTGGTTTCTATGTGTACCTTTTTTCTAATGTCACCTCTCTCTCTCTCCCATTTTCACACACACACACACACACACACACACACACACACACACACACACACACACACACACACACACACACACACAAAGAGGGAGAAACGCGAACATGTCCTGCAGTAGAAAATGATTATGACGGGCGTTTTGACTCAAACTAGTAATGGAGGCGAAAGAAGGACCGGACGAGTTGCAAACCATGAACAGAATCACATACAAAAAAAACTCGTTGCCGTGACAGAGCTCGTTGTTGCCAGTTGCCGTCGACAGGGAGGAAATGGAGTTGGTGGTGGAGATGATGGTAGGAAGTTGCACAAACAAACAAACAAACAAACAAACAAACAATACACAACAGCTTCGAGTTTTTGTGCGGTCGGTTAATCTTTGAAAGATTTTTGCTTTCAACACAGATTTTATAAGCAAAAACTTTGGTTTTAAAAGTGGATTCTTAAGGGCGCAAAGATACCGTTTAGTCGCATTTAAGATTATTTGCTTTTTTCCGTCACATAAGACAAAGACGCCTGGGTTTCTTTCGGTTTGTGATTTACGGTAGAGTAGGACAAATTCCAGAGGAACATGTCCTCTGCCTCCGAGGTTAAAGAGACAGGGCAAATCCGGAATCTCTTGGTCCTCTACCGACTTTCGAGGTGTGCCCCCCCCCACCCTTTCTCTGTACATAATTATGCAGTGCGTCCAGTTGACAGATACCCCCAATGTTTCCTTTCTTCTTCCTTAGTTAAGGCTTCACATTTATAAACCACATTTTTTTGTTTGTTTGTTTTGTCGCCTGGCTATTATTCAAGACGTTTTATGCCTGCGCCAGGTGGATTTCTTTTTTGTCGACGAATGGCTTTTACAGCCATCTGTGTCTTTGTCTCCACATCACTGAAATTTTTACACTTAAAAAAAAAAATCGCCGAAGAACTTGAATTGTAATCCTCTGGTCTTTTGTGTCTGCACTGATGCAACATATCTACCATCAATCTGTGTACATTCCGAAAATCGTGAGTTGTGCTCAAGATATCTGATGAAATGCGTGTCGTTAAAATAATTTCACGCTCGACTGCAGACCTCGCCTCGCCATGACTTTTGTGCCTTTGATGGTGTGCTTTTGTGACATGCTCATGTTTAATCTTTGATTTATTTGTTTTCGACTGAGATGTACTTTTATTCATGACTTGTCTCGTGGATAACTGGGATGCGTAAGGCGCAGTGAGCTGGGATTTTGAACTACATACATGAACTTTATTATTGTTATTACTATAAACACGCCTTTGTGGAGTTATCGTTTCCTAAACGGATGATGACATACTCTGTGATGACAACTGACAGTGATGCAATAGGTGACTCCCAATCTCAGGGCCTACAGATGACAGTCAAGAGCCTGAACCTTTGTCTTGTGTGTGCAAGAGACGTGGTGTCGGCGGTGTTCCGAGGGTCAGAGACATTTGAAGATTAATGTTGCGCCTACACAATGTGTGTCTCTTGCGGCCCGTTTTTCACCCAGTCGCGAGACCGGCCGACGTTAACGTCTCCTCGTAGACGATGACGACGGCAGCGAGGCTGATACGGCTGAGCAAGACTGATGTACGTGCACACTCAGGCACATATACTGATACGGTTATTTATTTACTATTCTTCAGGGTGGGCCACAAGAGGGTATACAGCAATACAGTTTCATCTGGCTGTATATCTACCCCTCCCCCCTCCCCCCCCCCCACACACACGCTTTTCGAGTTCTGTCTGAAAAAGTACTGAAACGAGATTAAGTGAGCGATCAGCGAACAAAAAGTGTAGCCAGAATTGTGCAGTCTACTGACGAGGAAAACAAAATGCGTGAATAATGCTTATGAAAGAGTTTATTGGTGGTAAAACCTGGCATTAAAACTTGGAGTGAGAATTTTAAACCCAGAAAAGTTATGAGGGAAAAGAAGGTGGGGATAAAAGAGAAAAGATTTTCATGTGGTTTTTTTTTCTCCAGCGATTACATGGTTATACTAGAGAGGATCCAGCTTGACGGCTTATCTCCACGGGGTAATTTTTGCCATCCTTGCTGTCTGTCACAGATAGGTTTCGCTAAATTATACTCTCGCTACACACGCGAATTCTTCCAACAACAATACAACGATTGCCTTTTGGGCTGTCCAGCTCGTGATGTATTCATTTTCTGGCCGAAGGACTTTAGACAGGAGGCCATGAAGAATCCTTCTGATCAGTATTCAGCTCCCGACTACATGTCACATTCACAACAATCGACCTATGAAAGGTCGTCGGTACAGAGACTTACTGTCTTTCTTAGTGAACACACTGGTCACTCCGAGGTCCAGAATATGCTCGCCGATGGTCGCTCCCTTCTTATTTCAAATAACGTGTCAAGGTTGGGTGTAACACAGAGTGGTGCCGTCTTCATGAAGCAAGGGCACTTCATTACCCGTGGGCGAAATTGGGAAATCAAGGAAACCCGTTGTTACGACACACTGTCCAGACTCCGTGGATATTGCTTTTTATTACTTTACCCCCAGGGCATCTGTGCCACTGATTTATAACTACGCTCGCGTGGGTAAAGTTCGCAAAGCTTGGACGCCACTTTATAACTAACACTTTATAAGACTTCTCCCCTTGATTTACCCAGGGCGACGACTTATTGTCGCTTCATGAGTACTGCCTCTCGTCTGTGGCATTGTCTTTCTCACTTCCTCTCTCCTCGTTCGTGTGCGATAATGCGTGAGTCTCTGCATGTGCAAAAGTCTAATACGAGTGAGCCAAACGGAGAGGTAAGAAGCTAAAATGTTAAAATAAACGACAAATAAATAAACAAAAAGAAAAAAAAGCAACTTTCAGCTTTGCCAGTCAATCTCCTCGATTTAACCATCTCACGTGCCAGATAACATCTCTACCTTACACCAACCTCTTGACATTTCGCAAAGCTTTCTCGCGTCTTTTTTTCTGAAAAAAAAATGGGTGACAGAAAAGAAGGCAATGTCAGCGAGGGTCATTAGAGAGTTCAAGGACAGCAGTCCGGGATCAAGCGGAAGAAATGGATGCCATAATTTTTTCTCAGTCGTCGCGGGCTCAGTTATTAATTTACTCCAAACGACCCGAGCTTGCAGCTAACACGTCCCCAGAGGGCTGTGCGGCTCGCATGCGTAGTTCTTCTGTGTCTTGCACCAGTACATTGAGAATCCCTGCAGACTGTACCTCTTGTCTGTGATGACTAACGAGAGAGGAGAGAGTGAGAGAGAAGAAGTAGTGGGGGGGGGAGGGAAGGAGCCGCGAAGGCATGGCGTCTTCAATCCGACAATTCTTTGAGAAATCAATGTTTCGATGTTCTTAAATATTCTTCATTCTTGCCAATCTTTATTCCTTTTTTGTTAGCGATAGTCACAGCTTGTGGCTGAATTAGTCAATTAATTACTTTGTTTCCATTTTACGAAATGACCTATTTCGCATGTGGGTTCGTTTCAAAAGCTGACTCATGGCGCAGACTCTCCAAAAGGAAATTAACGGTCTGTTGCACGTTGGAAGTGTAACATTAACTTAAGGCCCCTCAGAAGCAATCAGCGGAGAAGTAACAACGTACTTCTTGTGGTTGTTATTGTATCACTCTGAAGCATGTATTTGACACCCCCCGTGGTGGGTCACCACCCTCACCCTGACCTAATCCTAAAACTCTTCAGACTGACCCAGCCATACAGCTCTCTACTCGTAGATTGACATATTTTAACATAAATGTTTATTTGTTATATAAATAAGCATCCACGCTCTCATCCTTTTACACTCTGTCAGAGCACTACAGCACGCTCTAGTACTTCTACACTTGTTCTTCGTCTCTTTCGACACGAAAGCGCAGCCAGTCAGCTGCAAGGATCGACTAGCAGACGAACAATTCCCATCATATGTTGTGGGAACCATTTCCCACCCTGAAAGTAGATCGCGACCCAGGTTCGTACTAACATTCGGAGCTAGCTTCTTTCTAGTTACTAATGAAAATGGGATCAGCGACGATCGCCGATAGGTTCAGACCATTTCAGATTCGGTTTAATCGACGAGGACTCTTGTCGCGTCTCATAAGAACGCAGGGAGTTGTTTGCTAGGGTTCAGAGGTGTCAGACGAACTGCGTGCATGCTCAGGGAAGTGTACTAACCAATATCACTTCAGTAGTCTCTCTCTCTTTCTCTCTCTCTCTCACTCATGTGCACGAACGCCCTTCCACTCCTACCCTTGCGCAGGAACAGGGACAGGGACCACAAGCGCCAAAACAGCTGCAGACTTCGCGAGTCACGTTCCCTGCGCTGGGGCTGAGAAGGTTGTCTGTCGGTAGGGGTGACGGAAGCTGTGCGGTTATCTCCTCGTAACTTGCTGTCCACGCAGCTTCCTGCAGGCAGCCTCTGGTTTCCTTTTGTTCTGCCCGTCTCTGATCGGGGCATGCGTTGACGGATTAACTTCTTCAAGACGACAAACCTCCAAACTTAAATTAAGCGCTCATGCACTTTGCAAAAACAGCGGCAGGAGTGGTCCTGTAGGGTGAGGAAAGGAGTCCAGAGGGATCTCCCAGCCTGTCCGTATCCGGAGACAAGGGCCCTTAGCATAACAGCGCCGCTTGCAGAAGTTGAAAAGCTGACCTGTGCTACTGTTTGTGATGAAAACATCGACGTGAGCAGACGACAAGCAGCGATGACAATTAACGAAGAAGCAGGAGGTGGAGGAAGAGAAGGCGGAAAGTGGGAAAGAAGAAAATGTTCCTTAGAGTTCGTGTGAATGATCCTTCAGCATTAAAGAGTGAGAAAAGGTTTGCATGCCCTTTGCCAAGAACACCAAACCTAACGTCAGATGAAAGTGTAGAAATGTTCATCGATATTTTTAGAGAAGGACGAAAAGGCAGGAAGGGGAAGGTAGGGATGTAGGGGAAGGGGCGCTGAAGGTGATCGACCGTTACTGCATCGCGGACAACCATAAGAACCATGATAACGGGAACCGAGAGCAATTAATTATACATGCTCGCTCACAGAAAGGAAAAGCATAATTTCGTAAATGCTGACACTGCCTGCACACTGTCCGAGCGATAAGAGGGCTTCCTCTGCGCGCAAAGGCACATTTTCCAGCCTCGAGGGCTCAGCACATCCGCCTGTGTTGCGCTTGCTTGGCGTTCGTCAAGACGTGCGTTACATCCTTTAACTTCAAAGAAAGGACAGGGCCCATGAGCAGACGATCACGGATATGAGCCCTTATCCCCCCTCCCTCTCTCACCCTTTCTCCTACACACACGCACTGGCACATGCAAACACAAACAAACACACACACACACACACACACACACGCGCGCGCACACACACACACACACACACACACACACACACACACACACTTCTCGCCACTTCACGTGCAAGTTTTACCCATGCGCGAAGTATTACAAGTACTTGAATTTTTCATGCGTAATTTTTCCAACTTTATTGTGTCATCCTGCGAGGTTTACGTCAAAGCAACGTCATGGAAGCTGCCTCAAACGTATTACAAATACATGACGCAGGTTGTGACGTCCTTCCCGGGGAAAACACGCGCACTCGTAAACAAAGCAAGTCGGTGACGAGGTTAGAAAGATCTGCAAAAAAGCAGCCGTAACAGCAGCTTTGTATGTCAACAAAACATACATACTGTACCTCCTTTGTTTTCTTACCTGCCCAGTACTAACCTTCGGGGGAAACCTGTAGACCTGTTGGACCTTACAATCAGTCTGCCTCCGCAAGGTCTTCGTCTACCTGGAGACAGCGCTGACGTCAAAGGTGCTGCGGCGAAGAGTAACTGATGTGGCGATTACCGCAGTTATCATACCCTGAACACAACCGCTGTTTACCTGCTGGATGCTTTTAGAATAAGTGATAGGGATAAATCGAAATGATGCTGAAAGCTCCTGCACACAAAGGCGGGGATGGCAGGAGAAACAAAGCGAGAGCAAGAAACGCGCAACTTTGTACACACCAGATCCAAAAGGTATCTTGACACAAACTGTTTTGGTGAGAAGAAGTCTTCAGCCTTTCAGAGCAGATGGTCTTCGGGTTTCACTCCTAGGTCCTACAGCTACAGAATCGTCTGCGAGTGTAAATCTGGGAGGAAATCCCCAAACCACTCCTCTCCCCAACTCACGTCCCCGCCCCCAGACTCTCTTAACCCATGTTGTGTTTTCTAGAGATCGTATTTATTAACCCGAGTGAAAAGGGACTCCTCTAGGTACAAAAGAGACCTTGGAATCGCTGACCCTCTTGAGGTCTAGCCTTTGCGCCTGGTTCAAACGTACAACCGTTAGCTGCTAGTGTGCAGCCCGTGGTGTAAGTGGATGATGATCGTAATGTAGTTAGTAGACTTAGGGTCCCTGCATTACTCTTCTAATGCATCGCATTTCTAGTACATCACGCTTTTAGGCCTTAACTTAAGTTATGCACAAACAAACCCACAATTTCAACAGAATAGCCAATGTGAAACCTTACCAACCAGTGTTTTTATTATCCCTCAGCAAAATGTTAAGTTTGTGATAAGAGTAAAATAGATTGAGTGGAAAAATACAGGAAGGGTGGGAGGAACACACAGACACAGAGACAGAAAGACTGACTAAGAGTGATAAATCTGTTTCACTACAAATTTTTATCTAAACAGAAGACGCAAAATTGACTACATTGCACTTGATCGCTTGTCCTGTATGCTGAGAGCAGTCGGAAACCCGAAGGAAGTTAACACCCATCTGTACCAGTCTCTGGAAAGCGTTCAGTGGCCGGAGAAACAAGGCGTGAATTGTTTTGTTTGTTTTTATTTTTCCACAATACCACTACACCTTACCCCTCCGTTCCCCTTTTGACTACCCTCCCAGCTACTGGAGGCGACACCTTGTCCTCGTCTGGTTTCAATGGGAGTGACGGGGCGGGTCTTGGCCAACATCGAGGAAAAGGACTTGTTGTTTTCGCCATTCACTACCACTTGGCTAATGGGCTCTTCTTGACCGCAAAAGTGCCATCCCAGCAACCCTTGCGAAAGTCTCTCTCGCTCTCTTTTCGACTTGCACTTGCATTTTGCACTTTGCGTAATAATCTCTTTGTCTCTTCCTCTCAAACTGTCTTTCGTACAGCTGGCCCCGAGAAAAAGTGAGATCTCTAACACCTCACTCCCTAATGGCCTGAAAAAGGTCATAATGCGACCTATGACATCATGGTATGAAAAAAATAATTAAAATAGTAAAGAAAACTAATTAAACAAATCAACAAGCAAAGAACAAACGGTTGAGATCACATAATGGATGGATGAATTTTCCAGCTTTTGAAAAAGGTAGTTGATCATAAGACCAGATTTAGTTTCCTCTTCCGCTTTTTAGTAGTAATGAAGTGACTCGCCCCTCGACTTTTTTCCAAAGAGGAAATATATATATATACACACACATATACATAAGATGTGTATAAACATAAAATGTACTTGAAAGGGCAAGCAACAAGAAAGAGAGAAGAGGGAGAGACAAAGAAGAGAAAATCGGCTGGTAATGAGATGATGATAATAAATCCAGACAGATAGTATACAGCTAGTACTGTAGCCAAACTAGTGCTGTGGTTAAAGGTGACGTAGGCTTGTGGTTAAGGAGACCTAGTACTGGGGTTAATAAGAACGTGTCTGTGGTTACGGATGTGGGATTAAGTTAGGCATATTGACTGATCTCCATTCCAAAAAGGTGACAGAGAAAAATAAAGCGACAATCATACTGACCCCTCGCTCGCTGTTTTAGCGGAGTCCCCCACTACAAGATTGTGTTGCACTGACTAGATGTATTTTGTGTTCCGCAAACATTCAGGCATTGTAGTGGGCAATGGGTGGGGGGTATGAGGTTTGCTGGCTGTGTGAAGCCAAACTTTCTATTTCCTTGTTGAAACGATATCAAGAAGCTTTTCACAAGAAAGAACAGAAACTCCATAGCTCGGCAAGATGGGGGAAAGCCTTCCCGTCGTTCAGGAAATCTGCCATTGCAGTTTCACTCGCCCCTTTAATCATAAGCCTCCCGTCTTCCGAGATGTCTTTTCAAGTCAGTAAAATTTAAGAATGTAATCACTAAAGTTTATCCTCTTACCATCGTGCAAAACACTGGGATCTTCCCTGTTTTTCGATGGTTGTGCGTCAACACGTGTGCCTATAAACCTCTGTGCATGGAGTGTGAGGAAAAAATGTAATTAGAAAATCGCTGTTGTCATCGCCCTCATCAAAATTAACAGCATTAAGAGTAATTTCCTTCTTTTACTTTTTTTTGACTCTCATTTATATGGTAGAGACATGAAAGATGAGCGTGTGCTGAGAGGATAACGGTTGTAAAAAAAATGACCGATGATGACAGTCACGTGTATTTCAACCAGTGCGCATGTCCATAGGTTGGGACTGCAGGTCGACAGGTTTTTGACTTCACGTCGAATGTGTGTCGACAATATGTCCAGATAATTTCGACTGTATGCCAACAGTAAGTCGATAGTTTCTCGAGAGCATGAGGATAGTTTTCTTGTAGTTTTTTTTTCAGTGTTTTTTAATCGCCTATCGACTACATGTCCATTGTGTTGTCGACAGTATTTCGAAAGTGTTGTCTAAAAAAAGGTTAACTTTACGGCAGAATATTCGCAGCCTATCAATGGAGTCCTGGCGCTGGTCAGTGGTCAGTTCTTGTCCGGGAAATGTTCCTTTAGTCACACAATGAGCGGTCCGAATTTCGGCCTGGAGAATTGAAGAGAGGTTGGTGAGCTGCAGTGAAACTTTGAACGAAAAGAAGGTGAAAAGCAAGCTTTTAATTCCCCCCAATGCCCACTTCAGACGTCCGCAGCAGGGTGCAACCGTTCGCAACCTTTCACAGACCCCAGCGTTGTGTGCATCCACGTCCCCACCCTCCTCCACCTTTTCCTCGTTTCCTGTTTCTGGCCAGTTGCTGGAAACGTTGCCCAGCTTGCAAAGAGAGACGAGCGCGCATTTCCTAACGAGGAGACGAACTTGCGACCTGTGCAACGTCCCACTTTAGTGCCCATGAACCTACGTAAGGACTATCATTTCACATAAACAAATAAATAAAGAAATGAGAGGAACAGAAAAATAGATCGTTCCTAACGTATTCGGTGTCGGAAAAGACCGGCAGATTGCGGTACCGGTCGTTAGCTCACGGCATCACTCGGAATTTTACAGAGTGTTCAAGCGATGCTGTTAATCTGTATTGTGTGCATCAGTGCACGTCCGCGCTAAGTAGTTCAAGGCCGCAGGGTCTGCTGGCTAGAGACTGAGTGCTTCTTCGTGTAGTTTTGGCTGGTCCCAGACAGGCAAAACTGATTTAAAAAATTAAATTTATTTAATTTTTAAAAATATTGAAAATTCAAAAAAGATTCTGAAAACTGGCACCAACAGGTATAGTTTTATAGTTTTTCATTTTATATTTTCATTTTTTTCAATTTTCAAATTTTATATTCAATTTGACATACTACGTTTGTAGTTTATATTATTTTATAATTTAATCGCTTTGATTTTTTTTCCAATCCTATCTCAGCATTTAGCTGCATAGGACAAAAAAAAGTGTGAGCAAGTGTTATGGCAGCATTAGGATATTGCGTGTAATGTCACGCCCTTAAAATAAGTTACTACGTGTTGATTTATTTTAGTTACCAGGAATGTCACAAATGGATAATATTAATTTGATCTCCTTAGGCACATATTATATTCTGCTAGAGATAAGAAAAGCCTTATATATTACATTATGCATTATTCATATATATTATTATGCATCTTAACTAAACCTTTTTTCTGTATATTTTTAAAAAAGATCTTATTTAATAATTTCAAACTCTTTTCCTTCCTCAAATTCTAAGGCCACTCGTTAGTACAGACTTGTGCGAGCATCTCTTTAAATTCATTGACAGACTAGCTTCCACCTCCCCCCCCCCTTTATTTTTTCGAAGCGCAGGGCATGTAAGGTTTCGTTCATGACAGGACGTCAGCCCTAGACCAGTATCTGGCAATATTCACATTACTCAGTGCTTACAGAGTTAGTTCACTATAACGAAATGGAAACGTTGGTCATGGTTTACTCAATAATTCTCAAAAAAATCTTACTTTATGTTCGCTCTTTCTCTCTCTCTCCCACTCGCTCTCTCTGATCCTTTAGTATATAAATACAAGAACTTTCGCACACGCATGTTAATATGTAAGAAGCATACTTTGAAATTCGAAAAAATAAAAGAGCGGTCAGCCCTAATTTCTCACGGTTTTAAAAATCAGTGCACAAAACCCGAAAGTGTTACAACCATTGACGTTTCCGATCTTATCTGCCTATCGTCAAAGATTGACGTTTACAACCTACTGGTGGCTGTCGAGACTTGGGGGGCGGGAAGTGGTGGGAAGTGGTGGGAGTAATTGATAGTAGAACTTTTGGCCAGAGGGCCTGGCTGACTAACTTATTCATATAGAAAGAGGCTCAAGAAAGAAGGGACAGATTGGTTTTTATGTACTCAGGTGATTCCTACCGTAAGGTCGATTAGGGGATGCGGGGTTGCACGTGCGCGCGCGAGTGTGTGTGTGTGTGTGTTAGAGAAAAGGGAGGGAAAAGCGAAAGCGACGAAACCGCCTGCTGATTATGCTTTGTAAAAATGTATCATTTGGTGTAACTGCCGATGCAAATCGCGGAAGGGAAGGAGTGGTCATTGAGAGAGAGAGAGAGAGCGGCGCCAACTGGCAGGGGGATGTTGGGTGAGGGTGGGGGGGGTATGTGCCAGGGGACAGAACTAGCCAGCGGTCGGCTCTTCAGTTTTTGTCCTTCGATTGAGGTCTGCGCGTCGCTTGGTCCTTCGTCGACTGACCAGCCGGCTAACCAGTTGCGAGACTGTGTGAGGCCAAACTTTTCCTCCGTCGCCCAGTCAATGCGGGCGGCCGGCCAGCCAGCCAGCCCCTAGATTGACATCCTTGTTTACCACCGCCTTCCGTCACTTAGCGCCAAGGCCATTCACTTCAGACTTGCTCTGTGCATTGCACAATTTACTTTTTTTTTTTTTGAATTTGTCGTTTGCCTTGCTGCTACGAAAGGACTTGCTTCTTTACCAGGACGGATCCATCAGACCCAGGGAGCCTCGTCAGGATCTGGGGCGTGAGACATACCCCTCCATGTCATCGCTTCGACATCGGATCTCTGGCACCTTCCTGTGCTGACGGCAAGGGAGCGATGATAGAAAAACAGTGAGTAATCCCTGCTTTTCTCTCTTAACCTCTTTTCTGTCGTGTTGTCTTCGCGTTGAAAGAAATTCTCATACATACAGTTTAAAAAAAAACAGCAGCTGATGTGTATCTGCAACGAGCGTGTCTGCTTGTATTTGTGCTGTGCTGTGCGTGCGTGCGTGCGTGCGCGCGCGTGTGTGTGTGTGTGTGTGTGTGTGTGTGTGTGTGTGTGTGTGTGTTCGAAAAAAGTGTATCTCTATAAATGTATGCTTCATAGGAACGGATCTCTCTTCTCGTCTCACACTGCACACGTTTATCGGTGTTCGTGTGTTTGTAATAGTTTGTGTGTGTGTGTGTGTGTGTGTGTGTGTGTGTGTGTGTGTGTGTGTGTGTGTGTGTGTGTTTCAAACAATGCTGCACATTCTTGTATAGTCCTTGGGCACACAGTCATGGAAGGAAACATGCTAGCGCTTGTGAATGTGCCCATAACTGTGCAAAAATGCGCTTCTGTTCTAGGCAGGCATATTAACAGATAAAAAGGAACGATAACATCGATTATAACCTGCTATCTTCACAGTTTTGCAGATCGAATTATGTAAGGAGTTTTATTTTCTGTTCGTTTTGCCTTCGTCAGTTACTATCGCATGATAAGAGCTTCGACATCACATTAACCCCCCACACACCGCCTGTTCATGCCAGCGTCGGATGCTTTGCACACGTTAACTTGCATTTCATTGCCAAAGCGCCCCTGTGATTCACATGGGCAACGTGTACATTTATGGCCTCTTTAATGAATGGACAACCATGTAACAGCTTAGACTACGCTTCGCCCTTTTCTACCTTCAGTCGGTGCCTAAGGGAGAAGCTCTCTTCATCAGCATCAAAACGCCAAAACGTAACATCTCAAACTGAAAAGTGATTAGCGACAGCCCGTTGAGGCGTTTGCTACGGGAGGCAGACATAAGGTTACACGTAACACGTCCGTCGGGTTTGCGCATGCGCTAAAGATCTTCTTCCGTTTCGTCTGCACTTTAGCAATAATAGCGCGCCCTGTATGTAGTGATTTTTCATGTCTTTGTCCTGTGGAGAGCACACATGATTGAATCACTGAAGTAGAATTTTGAGAAATGTTTTAGAAGTGATATCAGTCACTGTATTAATCATTAACAGTTCTTCTCTTGCGCTAGCTCCAGATTGTTCTGGGCTGCACCCATGAGCTGACTTTACTTCCAGCAAATGAAAAACAAGTTTTAATTCTTTTTTTAAGCGAACAAAGGGCAAGGCTAACGTAGGCCCGGCCGTGTTTGAGGGTGTAAGGTGGGCGTAAAATCTATTCACTGGAAGCTGTGACTTCGTTTCGAGAGGAAACGAAAGGCTCGAAGGAGAAAGAACAATCAGAAGACAATCATTAGACCTTTGTTCAAAATGATTGTTAGTGATCATTAGTGATCAAAGTCAGCCATAAGAGTGGTGTCGCCTTTCTTCGCACTATTGCCCAAATGCTAATACAGTCCCTTTACCCTTTGTTTCCATCCTAGCACCCCTCTCCACCCCGTTTGTACACCGAACCACCCACATGTTTTTTCTTTATGACATGAACGTGACATGAGTTTTACACGAATAAGACGCAGAAAGTAAGTGGTCTGATGGAAATTTCTCTCAGCATGACTATGACTCGCGTAGGAGAAAGAAAAACAGTTTCTGACTAAAGCTGGTTGCAGCCCACGTCGAGATAAACTGATTGAAATCTACGTATCATGGATATGAAATGGGTCATAGGTCATCTGGTTCAGAGAAAGGCCAATGCCGAGGTTGTATAAAGAACACGCTTGAGGAAAGAGTCGATACCGCCAGAGGGCCCTGTCTACTTTATCCAAATGGAAAATAAATCAACAACAAAAAAAACCACCAATAAATTGACAGTAAATATTACTATGACGTGTACACACACAAAACAATTATCTAATGCGTTGAAATTTCTGGCTGTCGCTGCAAAGGTTTTCGTGTGTTTTTCTCGTTACTTTTGTTTAGCTCTTTGCCTCCCCAGACCATGGATTAGATTTTATGAGAAAGCTTGTGGTTTTTATGACAGTCTGAGTTTTTCGGTCTAGCCGGCAAAGCGTCGCTGTCGGTCATGGACGATCGTACGCGTGGCCAGCTATAAACTTGACATGGCTATCTATACAAGTCTACAGGATGGCTATGGGCGCCTGGTAGTGTAGTGGTTAAAACGGTCGCTGGTCACCACTGCAGAGAGACGCCTTGAGTTCAGATCGCGTCGCGGGACACTCTCAGTATGTGGCACCTGTTCGCCAGGCAGGCCGTCGGGGGTTTTTCTACGGTTACTTCAGTTTCCTTCACTCCCCTATTATACAACATCTCCTCCGGGTGGAAGCACTTTCCCGCCAGACCAGTCAGCCAGCCATCCATGACTGTTCTGGGCCGCGAACACGTCGAACGTGAAATCGTCTTTATCGCATCAAGGGTGTGGAGAATCCGAAAGACTGTTTACATCCACAAATTTCTCTGGTGCTGACATAGAAACCCATTCAAATGTGCTTTTTTTCTCCCCATCTCCCCTACATAAAAGGAAAAAAAATTAAGGAAAAGTGAGGATTAATTAGCCAACTCAATCCTTACTTTACACTCTTTAAGTGTCAGTGTGTCGATCGTCGACAAGCAGTTGTTCTGTTCGTAAATAGTTTTCTTCTTCTTTTTTATTTAAACGCCAAAAAAGTCACAGTTTTTGAGTCGGGGTCCGAAATGTTCTATTTGCATTTATTGCGTTCACCTACACGTACAAGCTAATCAGCTTCACGGAGACCGAAAGTCGCAAAGAAAAATCGTCTATAAGTATTTCATATTTCATATTTCAAGAGCCCCAGAAATAACAAAATGTTTTTCCCTATCAGACGGTGAGTATTTCAACGAGACTCTGTCTTTGTCTTCATTTTTATTTGGTTTAGGCTTTAGTTTTAAGTCGTGTAGCTTGTTAATGTTTTTTCTTTAATGCTTTCATGGCTGCTTCTTCTATTCAAGTGAAACCATCAACGTCTCGTATAGTAAATACGCTTCGCTTCGCGATTCTTCCTGTTTGCCAGACGGTTCAAAAGTAAATCTAAAGATCTTCTCTCTGAAAAACAAAACTGTCAATATGTGGATAGGCTTGGCTGTCACGTGCGTTTACCTATAGACCATTTTATACTACGAACGAAAAGGATGATATAACGGAGCTGAGCGGGTGGGTGGGTAGGAAATTGCAAGCACCTGAAAAAAAAAACCACCAACGGCCCGCCCAGTAGATGTCACAAAGAATGTCCCAAGGCGAGATCTGAACCAAGCACGTTTTAGCTCTCAGTGCAGTGACAAGCGAGTGTTTTTACCACTCAACTAAGGGATTTCCTAACAGAGTATGCGGGGGGACCGAAGAAGTACGGTAACCTGGTCGAGAAAACATGTTGGACGCCGTACGTTCAACAACCTATTCGGTAGTCGGCCTCCGACGCACCCACACTGCCCGCCCACCAGCCTGCTAATCGCTCATCCACCGCGTGCCTACAGCGACAATGATAGGCCATGCGAGAGACGCCAGAGAAAAGGAAACAGCCGATTGGCTGCCTAGATAAAGTTTGGAGGTGATGAGGAGGGGGGGAGGTGAGAGTCTTGAGCCAGGCTCGTGCCGCAACGACTAGGGGTGGGGATGGCAGAATGAAAGAGGAGGGCGTTGTGAATCCTTCCCTTGCTTATTTGCGCTAGTGGGGTGGAGGAGAAGAAAGAACCCATGGGGAAGGCCAGGGAATTTTTCCTCACCCCCCTGCTCCAGCCCGTTGTGCAAAAGAAGAGTGGTGGTAGTGGTGGTGGTGGGGATGGGAGGGAGGGAGGGTGAGACCCAGCGCCATGTCTTATTTTCTCGGGGCGTAAACTTGGGGAACGAGTCAGTGCAGTGGTCGACTGCCCACACCCGGTTCTGGCTGTCAAAGGTCGCGGCTTGACTGAGGTTGATGCGAACCCACTTTCAATGACGTTTCGCGGCTTAATACTTTAGACCTTGAACCTCTTTGCCAAACACTCAGATAGGAAGCATCTTGTAGCCAGTGTGAGAAGCGGGAGGAGAGGGATCTAAGAGTTTATGAGTGGCGGTATGGGGAGGGGTGAGGAGGGGGCAGACGCAAGACTGAGAGAGACGGCATTCAACACAATGCTTACTTGAGAATTCTTGAGAACGGCGGGGAGGGGGGAAGGGAAACACTCTACTCGTCGACTGCATCCGCTGTATCCTCCACAGCTATGTGGCAGGTGGAGGGTTGGGAGTGGGGGGGGGGGTTGCATGATATGTGTCACATTGTAAGCTTGCCCAGCTTTTGGTCTTGATTCACCTACCCCGCAGTCACTCTCACCCACCTCAGGGACCGTTCCCGTCAGTTCCACCCTTATCCACTCCGACCCCCTTCACCGCCTAGTGAAACCTGACTCCCTCAAGCCGCTAGCCGCTAGCCACACTGGCTGGTCTTATCGGAAACCACGGGCCCGTGGCAGGCATGCTGACCTACATTTGGCCGTTATGCAAGACTGGCGACCTGAGAAAACAGGTGGGCATCACCCTTCCCCATCCCCACCCGACTGGCGGGCGGGAACTCCGTTGGCGAAAACCTTCCGCGTGAGAATTATTTTCTCAAAGAGCATTCGCAAACAGCATTACACGCATACCTGACATCACCTCCCTCAAAAAAAAAATCCAAGCCACACATTGCTGGACCTGTTCTATTCGACAGGGTAGTGTACAATGGGGTACTTAGGACTTACAAAGTATAACGTTCTTAACTGTAATAGTGCCAGGTCGCTGCACGACAAAGTGTGTGTGTGTGTGTGTGTGTGTGTGTGTGTGTTCGTTTGCATGCATGCACACATAATGCTCCAAGTCTGGAGAAAGCTAATGGGCATACCCGGGCACTGAACTCACCATGTTTTCTCAAGATGATGATGATGATATACATTATTTATTATTCAGTTATCTAGTATTTATTTAGTATTCAAGAGAGTGAGACTCGATCAAATCCTCCAATAGTACTCAGTTCATACAATTTTTCACGTTTCATTCCGCACCTGTCCCCTTCATTTTAGCATTTTAAACCGATCTACTTTACGTGTGTTGCTTACTTACCACAGCTGTATTTGATATATTTAATTGTCATTTCAAATGAAACTGCATAGTTATTATGAGCTCATTTTATTAATCGTTAATAACGTGCAAAAATTTCCCTCCTACCTACTTGTTAATAGACTTTCAGACCTAGATTTGATGTGGATTTAGTGGTGTCCTGTAGACTCATCGCAGGTTATTACGCAGTCTGTGGAAAAAGAAACTGGTCAGTTCCTTTTACAAGGAGGCTGTTGCTGTTCTAAATAATAATAATAATAATAATAAAAATAATAATAATAATAATAATAATAATAATTTGAACTTATAATGCGCAGAATCACGAATAGGATAGATCGCACTCTCTGCGCAGTACAATTTGATAGAACGAAAACATAACAACCAGTAGACAGTGAGGCACACATAGGGACACTGGACAACATAGAGATGGGGTACCAGTCAGGAAAAGAATTTTGTAAAAAGATATGTTTTAAGAGAGCGTTTGAAAGCGGCCTTAGAGGCTGAGTGGCGAATATGATGTGGTAGAGAGTTCCACTGCTGAGCAGCACAAAGGGAGAACATCCGTTGTCCATATGTGACTGTCTTTGTGAGAGGGAGAGATAAAATGCGGGAGTCAGATGAGGAGCGAAGGTTTCGGGCAGGAGTTTTTACAGACAAGATTTCATTAAAGTAGCTGGGGGAGTGACCTGCGAAGAAACCAGAACAGAAAGTTGAGAGCTTGTAGTCGATTCTAGCTTTAACTGGCAGCCAATGAAGAGAGCGAAGAAGTGGTGAGACATGATCATGTTTGCGAGTCCGAAAAACGAGACGAGCAGCTGAGTTCTGGACCTTCTGAAGCTTATCAAGGAGGTATTGAGGACAGCCAGCAAGAAGAGAGTTGCAGTAGTCTAATTTAGACAGAATAAATGAGCAGATAAGAATTTTGGTGATTGAGACGGACAGAGTATGGCGAATGGAGCTGATCTTCCGGAGCTCATAGAATGCAGATCGACAAATGTGAGACATGTTTATCAAGAGACATGTCAGCAGACATGATGTAACCTAAATTACGTCCCGAAGTTACAAAAGGAACATCGGCATTGCCTACCCGAACAGAAACAGGCAGTGAAGGGTGAACTCTGGCTCTCCTCTTTGAAAAAAGTAAAGCTTCTGTTTTCCCGTCATTTAGCTTTAACTTGTTGTGGGTCATCCATAGCCTAATATCCAAGATACAATCTTGGATGCTCTGGATAGTAGTGTGAGCCTGAGAAGGAGAACAACTGGTATATAGCTGGGTGTCGTCAGCATAGGATTGATGGGATATAGAGTGAGATTGAATTAGAGTGGTAAGTGGCTTCAAGTATAAGATGAAGAGGATGGGACCAAGTACTGAGCCTTGTGGGACCCCTGAGTGAATAGACACAGGTGCAGACACGCAGCCATCCACTATAACTGACTGAGTCCTATCTGAGAGATATGACTGAAACCAGCTGAGTGGGGAGCCTGAGATGCCATAGAGAGTACTGAGTCAGGGTTTCTGCTGTATCCGCAAATGTTTTATAACAGCTTTTATAATATGTCTCTCCTATTTCTGTTATTGTACGTGCGTGGACAAATTGTTTTCTCTGTTAATACAGCTATGAAAAATATAAATAAGTATATGATTAAATTGCCACTAATATTTTCTCCTCTTAAATTTAAATTTCTGTATGTAATAGTTCACTATCTGCACAGTCACCCCATGAATGACAGCTTGTTTCGTTACTACTGCTTCTTAAAAAATTCAAATAAACAAAGTAGGAAACAAAGAAACAATGGCAAACGTTGTAAAGGTACAAGAGAACTCCGCAACTACGACTTTTAATCACGTTCTGTTTTGTCCCGTCTACTAGTCACTGCATCTGCCAGATCCTTCTGTTTAATATTTAAATTACTGCGCTGCGAATTATTCTTGTTTGGGTTTTTTTTTTTTGATCTGCTCGCATTCTGCTTGGGAAAGGGGGAAGGAGAAGTAGGTGGGAGAGCTGTTGCATATTGTGCCTTCTTCTAAGACTCACATGTGCTGCTAACTTCGCATTGTCAATTATAGACCTTGTCTTTCTCTGTCCGTCCGTCTGTCTGCATCTCTCGTGTTCCTTTTCTTGTGTCCGGTCGGACGCGACCCTCCAATTGATTGTGAGAAGATTGACGAGATGATAGACGGCAAATACATCTCCCCAGGTCTGTGTCGTTTTCCAGGAATGCCATCGCCCTCTCACCGGAAGTGGGATGGTGGAGAGAGAGAGAGAGAGAAAGGGTGTGATTCGCCTCCATGTTAACACTTGACACAAAAAGCTACTTGCGACGGAAAGTGGGCCGGAAGATGGCAGCATCCGTTCCATGCAGCGGGTTAATCGAAATCCTGGTCATAGGCAGCCAAGAGGAGAAAGAAACGCAGTAGTTATTGTCGGAAACGAGACAAAAAGGATGCTGGGATTGGGAAAAACAATCCGGGCTACTGAGTGCGACAGACAGTAGCCAATGACAAACGATTTGGCGGCAAATTGTGATTCAACTAAACCTTAAGTGAATGAATAAATAATAAGTAATAACTAGATACAAGGTCAGAACACCTTTTCATACATCCTGGTGATTATGGTCGTCTGTTTGCTCAACAGATGATTTTCGTTTTATCCAGTCTGTCTAAGACTCCTCGCTTTCGCATCTTTTTTTTTTTTACTTCATAATGTCAGTTTCTTGAACATATGTTCGAATATTCGACAGATGTCCACAACAGTAACAAAACAGTAAAAGCAGCATTTCAAAGTTCCTCTTCCCATCTCGTTATTGCCTACGTTTTATGGATTTTGTGTTTTATTCTCCTTTCCTCACTTCGTTGAAAGTCCCAAAGACTGACGTAGTCCACGCATTTGCCCACGAACTTTCAGAACAAAATTAATATTCAGTCTTTCCTTAACAGCTAGCTTTGTTGTAAGCATGAACTTTGTGTGTTTTGGAAGCCAACTCTTAAACCTCGGAATATCAACCTAAATAAGTTTTTGGCGATTACTTTTTACCTTTCGTTTTTTTCCATAATTGTCATGAACTGGGCTACCAAAGACGATCCTTTAAAAGTTTAAGTAACTTTGTGCGCCAAAAACTGCAAATTCGCCCACCGCTAGCGGTTGTCTGGGTCTTGAGGTCGCGCGATTTCTTCCTTACGCTGAGGAAGAGCTACTTCCCATCCGAGAGCCAAGGAGAGTGCTTCCCACTGATAGAGGTTCGCCGACCAACAACAGCGGAACCCAACACGGCGGCAGGAGACCCGCCAGTCAGTCAAAGTAACAGTCCGAGAACAACAAGGTCGTCCTGGCTGATGGACCGCATCCTGTGCTGTTTGTGGTTCCACAGGGCAACCAGCCTTTCCTCCCGCCACATCCGCGCGTGTGGTTTCTGCTCCGCTGCAGGAAGTGTTGTCGCAGTGACAGGTCTCAGGGTATCGCTTTTGTCAGTCGTTGCTTTGTAACCTGCAACCTGGGCATCAGCTACAGTGCTTTTGTTTTGTTAGACTGGAAGCCAACAGACGGGTCTTTTTGTGTCTCAGATCCAGCTCTGAGCAAAACTCACCAGTCGGTAAACAAACATCGGGGAACGCACTCAGGTAACTGTTATAACTAAACTCTTTGCTTTCTTTTTTATTTATTTATTTATTTATTTTTACAAAAGAAAGCAATAAATGAGGCTTTCTTTTAGTTTTCTTAAATGAGCTACTGTTATATTTCTTACTGGAGCGTTGCATGATAATCTCTTATTTTCCACTCAGCAAACATTCTTATTTACTTCTTATTATTTCTTTATTGATTTCTGACGTACACCATTTCTAAAGTTTGTAAAGAATAGATAGAAAGCATGATCGCACGCAGAGTAAAAAAATGACAGAAAAGACAAGAAAAACAGGAGGACAAGCAAGGCCGTTATTGTTTTTATCGCCATCGAGAAAAAAAATGTGTTGGCACAGACGAAATTTCTTGGTTTGTTTTTGTTGATTTTTGGAGGGGAGTGCTTCCTCCTCGCCACCTCTCCTGAATATTCGGCATAGCTCTGGTTTTAGAACCCGGGAATCCGTTATTAAACCAACTTTTTTTTTAAAGACGTGGCTTCCGCAATACAAATTCTCATTTCATTTTTGGTCAGTCATTCCGCCTGTCATTTCACCAGGAACCCTAGGAGAAAGGAGAGGGCATGGACACTATAGAAACAGAATGCAATGAAAGGCAGAAATGAACTTTTTTCAGGTTTTTCCTTTTCGGCCTCGGAAACTTTTTTGTCATTTTTATTCTTCCGCTAAGGTATTACGTGAAGGGGGGGGGGAATGTCTGAGGATTGGCCATTTTAGTACATCGGAAATTCTTTCGCTTCGGACTATAAACTTGGGGCGTCTGACGAGAGCGACGAGAGACAAGTGGTACGGGGAGGGGATGTGAAGGAGGGGTGGGGGGCAGGACGATACTACTTGGAGCGACATTGAGATCTCACTTGACGTTAATTGAAAGACGAGGACTTCCATTGTTATTTTAGCTCGAGCTTCTTATACTTCTCTACACTTTCACCTATCTCTGTCTCACTCTCCTCCAATCCCCACCTCCAACCCCCCCCACACACACACATACACCCTCTCATTAGTCACTGCAGACATAAGGCACAGTCTGGCACAGAGATTTTTTTAAACTTACTGGCGTAAAACGAACTGCGCATTTAAACTTTTGGGATAGGTTTTGTAATAACTGTCTTACAATATGCATTGCAGTGCAAGCGGAAGCCAGTCAACGTTATCCGGCCAAGACGCTTAAAAAAAAAAGTCCGTTATATCTTTGGGAACATGCACAGAACATGCACTGTGGATATCTCTGTACAGTAGCCATTGTGTTCTTCACAGTTCGTTCTTTGTTGCCCGATGTAGTCTGATGCTATCTCTCTTTTTTTTTCGGATGTGGGGACCCCCGAGCTTACAAAAGTCTCTCCTAAATGCGATAGAATATTGCAACCGTCGTCAACTGAGAAGATTTCATCTGCAACGGAAATCTAATCGAGGAAACAGTTGTGCTCGTTGAGAGCGAAAGCATTAGTATGGAAGCCTTGTTGTGCTAGTATTCAGTTTGGGTAAGATTCTTTTTTCTTGCACAAGCCTTCCTGCGCGGGGTGCACGATCATGTGGCCTGCTCAGGTCTACCAGGTCAATCAAGACTGATCAGAGGTATCTCTTTGATTAGGACGAGGGGTGAGGGGAACATGAACCTCTTGTTAAAACTTCCGCACGTCAAACGTTCCTTCTGA
The DNA here is from genome assembly GCA_004794655.1 of Marisa cornuarietis. Classification (NCBI taxonomy): domain Eukaryota; kingdom Metazoa; phylum Mollusca; class Gastropoda; order Architaenioglossa; family Ampullariidae; genus Marisa; species Marisa cornuarietis. The sequence goes on from SMMW01000054.1 coordinate 1,787,785, forward strand.
TCTTCCACGCCCGATTGTGTAGTGGGCACTCGCTTGTCACCGCTGCCATGAGAGACCCTGGGTTCAAATCTCGTCTCGGGACACTCTCTGTATGTCGTGGGTTCTACGGGTACTCTGGTTTCTCTGTGCGTGGAAAAACCAAAGACAAGACGGTAGTCTTCTTTCAAACGAACTGTGCTGCATGCTTTGCCTAGTTTCACCATCCTCGAATATAAAGACCAATAAAAAATCTGCATTGCTGGGTTTGGGACGAGCGCCTTCTGCTTGCTAAAATGTTCGTGAATCACCGTCCTTACACGATAAGTAGTTATACATGCTGTTCTGGGTGAAATCTATAGCCATTACCGAGTATGGTCATTTTCTTTAGCATAAACCTAAGCTAGACTTATCGTATAAAGCTGTTCATAATTATTTACATGTAAGCTTTATCGTTTAAGCCCCTTCCTGCTTATTCATGTACAGTCCTTGCATAGACAGACAGCGTACGATTGCAGAATGATACAGTTTACAGTCTGTCCCGAATATTCCGTTCAGATCAACCAAACATTATGTTCCAGAATGCGCTGAAACGGATTCAAGCGCGAACTGGAGTCCACGTAAAGTGTTTAATACTGAATTTAATACTGAAAATATAAGCTTGATAGCACCAAATATTCTGGAGGGTACGCACAATTTAGAGTGTTAGTAAAACGAATCAAATTCAATGAAGAAACAAAAATTAAAATAAATGTGAGCATTGAGCAAATCTCATGTGTGTAATACACACCCTACACATTAAAAAAAATCAAAGCAATTACGAGTGAAAACTCGCACAATATGTGTAATAAAATGGTTGTTTACTTTCATTGTTTATATTGTATAACTTAAAGATTTGTTGACTTGCTCTACCAGAAAAATTTTGTTATTTCTGTAAAATCAGGCCACGCTTATTAAAATAAACGTTTATTTGTCTTACAACTGTCCGAAAGGTTAAAAATTGCTGAGCGGGTTGGGAGTGGAGGAGGGGAATACAAGAACTTCTTCGTCACATGAAAAAAATAATGTTAGATTTCCAGTTTCTAATGTTTTTTTTTTAAAGCATAAGTATTGGTTTTATTTCAAATTCGTTTGACAGTCGATACAAACGACAGTTCAAAATAAGTGTGCAAGTCTGTATCGGCATTTATATAGTCCACTCAAAAATGAATTTTAAAAAGAGTTAGGTTTCTCATAGTTTTGACTAGTAAAGCATGACAATGATTAATAAGGCATGAATATTCGTAACAAAGCATGGACATGATTAATAAAGCATGGATATTAGTTTTTATTACTGTTGCATCAAGCTTTTGATTTTTTTTTTTACTAACTCTGGCGGCAAAAATGGTACATTTTGTGCAGTTTGTACTAGACACAAAAATGCTCATGTTCATTTGATTCATAACTTTATTTCTTTGGCACATTTGTTGACCAAAAACGAACATTTGTCAAACTATTACCATAACAGTGACACAAATTGTAAAAATGACAGGAAAAGGTGAACTTCGAAAAAAAACAATTTCTTGATTGACGACATTTGATTTGCTTGGTGGCAATTTTCCTCCAAAACAGCACTTAAAGGTCGTATATAATTCACCGAAAAAGAGGATGCACATGAACTGCCTTTGGATTCCTTATCTTTCCTTTGAGTGCAATGTGGATATACATTATTATTATTATTATTTATTTTTTTTTGTGGTGGGTTGGGGTTGTTTTGGCGTGTCCGAACAATGCAAACAGCAACGGAAGGAAACGACAGATTTGCGACTAGGTCCGCTGCCTTTCTCAAAAAGCAGGATACTGCTCTTGTAAAACAACTTCTTGTACTTTTAAATGATTAATTTTGGATCCTTGGCTTCTAGTATTGAAAACAGTTTCTCCTCTAATCCGCATGTGCAGCGGCGTTGGACGATACAAACGCACGCCTTCTGTGTCAGTCCGTTGTTGAGTTTGGAAAGGAAAGTGCTTCCACCTCAAGGTGTGGGTGAGGGGGATAAGTGTCAGCCTGATTAATTTCACTTTTATATCAGACCGCAGTGACAAATTTTTATCGGACTGTGGTAACAGATTTCTAACAGAGTGGTAGGACGTGTGGCAGGGAAGCAGGCAGGGACCAGAGGCTATTTTAGTCGTCAGAAGCAACGAGAATCACGAAAAGGGAGGAGGGAGGTGTTCTTGATCACCCCCAGGACTAAGTTGACCTTTTGTGCAGAACTATACGGATACTCGCCGGAGGTTGTGGGCGGAGGGAGAGGTGGGGTTGAGAAATGTCGCCGGGCTAGCCTCATGCTGAGTTAAAAAAAAAACAAATTCGGTTATTGATGGCACTAATGAAGGCTAATTAGATTTCACTTATAGTTATCCCGCTCAAACAATGTTGTTTAAGCTTATGTTTAGGTGGGGGGCTTTAAGTTCCCTGTGTGGATGTACTTAAATTGTAGACTCACTGCGAAACTAATCACCTTCTTTAACCATGCTTGTTAACATCCCTTTCTAAACGTTTCAATGTTGTGGAGAGCTTTCGTCTTATTTAGTTGGCGAGAATCGAATGTCTGAAAACGATTTTTTAGTACAGTCATGTACCTAAAGAAAATGTTACGGTGTAGGCAGGCGTTTGCAGGCGTCGCCGTGATAATAAAAGACCGTCTGAAAAGCTACGTTAGTCCGTGAGCCGACTGTTTCTGCTCAGGGTTCAACGAAGGTTCAAGGACACAATCGAGGATTGCATGATTAATCAAACACTAACGCTGTCAACGCTCAAAACCCCTTTGCAGGGCCCCACCCACCGCCCATCCCTTTTCCCTTGCCCCTGTGTTTCTCGTTCTGACAGTCAGCTGACCGACTGAAAGGGTTTTTCTTTGATCGTTTGAAGTTTGTAGGCAGTATTTTATCTCGCAGTTGGATTGCGCGCCGCCGACACCACTGTTTCGTTGAGTTAGAAGGGCGGGGGCGGGGCGAAGATTAGCATACGGCAGCGAATGCGCCGGCGCGCGAGTGCCTGTCATGTTACTACAAATAGCCCGCCTGTTAGGCGCCGCCCAGTGGGTGGATCAACGCGCGCGGACATGCTGCAGGGGAAGTAACTCCAGACGCCGAGACGAACTAAACGATAAACGGGTTACGCAAATAAACAGTTGACGTTTGTGGTTTTCGTTTGTTTATTTCTCGTCCGTCGGCAGAAGGCATGCTAGATCGTGATTTGTCGTCACCATTTTGTACTCTAAGATTGTCCTGCTAAAATGGGGAGCGGGCAGATCGTAGAAGTCTGTGGGTGAGCGTGGGAGTGAGATTTGAGGTAAGAGGAAAACAGTGAGTGTAAGCACGTGTGTGTACGTGTATGCATGAGTATAATTATGTTTGATACAGGAGATAGACTATGATGTAGAGAAGTACATTAATATTAAATGCGATATTTACTCAAATAGACACAGTCGTGAGAGAAAAAAGCCATTTGCCGTAGATAAGCGAGTATAACATTAATCAAGATATTATTAGGAATGTGTTTTATTATCAGAGGAACTATGATGCCTTAATAGCTAGTGTTTCTAAATTGTTTTCATGTACGTTATATTTGTGCACGAAAAATAAGTTCTGAAGCACTTACAAATTCACGAATTAACACTGGCTGTATAATATGTTTACATATATATACGTACACTTATCATGTATGTGTACATATACAGGAAAAATAAATTAAGGATGGACAATAAATTAAGTCTCGTGGCTCCTCCAAGCTTTGGGACGTGCCAAAAAAATTCAACGATATTTTTTAAAACGTGAAAGAGGAGTTTTATTTTATTAGTCATTGGAGTTAAAAGGAAAACTATACGCTTAAAATAAAAATAGCACTCACTGGAGCTTTCACGCCATATTCAGCAACTAAGAACTAATTAGTTACTGGCGTTTTCAATGCACGCAACATTAAAAGTACCTAGAATTATTAAGTATTTTTTTATAATGCAGAGCTTGAGTGACGCAAAATTATTCGGTTAAATTATGCAGATAAAATGTATTTAAGTTGTAGTCTCGATGACATCTTAATATAGACTCATGAATTAATATAATCGAAATCCTCCTCGCTTACAAGAAAACCAGTGAAGCATGAAATGAAGATGCCTGATAATTCACCTCAATGTTTTTTAATTCTCATGGTCAGTGCACTTTTTTCGGGGCTTCTTTTGTTTCGTTTCTTTCATCTAGCTGCAAACAAATTTATTTTGAATGAAGAAGGTAATACTTTTCTATTTCTGTGTAAGCACCCCCTTCGTCGTGAGCATTGCAAAATAAATCAGTGCACTTATTATACCGGGTCCAGCCAAGCCAAGCCCAGTGGCCATGACAGATGTATACGAGTTCCGTGCGCAAAACAGAAGCGGCAGAAGGTCTTCGGAAAGTCTGATAACCCTTGTTATCAGCACTGAGGCAGTCGCTCGGCCGCTAGCGCGGGGAGGATGACTTGAAACCGAACGTTTAGTTGTGCACTTGAACTTTGTGCCTCTGTCGTCAGAGCCGTGCCACCACACGTCACGATCGGACAACGTGCCTAAAGGTCACAAAAAGTTCACAAAAAGCGGTCACAAAACAACGGTAGGTACGGTTGACGGACGAGTGTGGAGAAGGGGGGGGGGAAGGTAGGACGGGAGGAAGGGAAGAAAGAAGAGTCCATAAAGTATACGTCATTTTAAGCGCTGGTCGGGGCTTGGCTGCTTGAGGACTCTTATCTCCTGTTCCATAAAAGTGTCCGTAAACTTAAAAACCGCCCATGGGCTCTTCTCAATTTACGGATCAATTTACGATGATTTAGCGATGACAAAAACATGTCTGTTCAACCCACTCTCAGGCGCTCTTGACTGCGCTCATCTTTACCCTTTCTTTTTTTTTACCTTGAAAAGGTGGTAGTAAATTTCAGGGGAAATAAATATATAAAACAGTGACTGGAACAGTCATGCAGCCCTGTGTGTGTGTGTGTGTGGACGTGGACGTGCTTTTGGAAAAAAAAGTTAGACGCATGCGCCTAAGTGGTTCGGTTTCGATCTTTTATTTTATTTATTTACTTTTGTTTTGGAAAACAATGTATTTGATAGTCAGGTGTGGAGTTCATGCATCTCTTAAAGTACTGAGCTTTGGAAAATATCTGCTTCCCCATTACTCTATCCTCCCCTTTTCGCATTAAAAAGTAAAAAGCATGAAAATCACGAGTCTTCCTCATCTAGAATCCGGATACAAGCTTTGTGCACATTGACGTCTGTTGCTGTCCCAGCAATCCACACCAATAAAATCTCTGTTTAGGCATATTTGTTCTGCAAGGAATGCACTTTCGTAAGGCACCAAATCACTTCCTTAACTGACTCAATTTTTTTTTCTTGATCGGTTCGGTTTACTCGTTCCTAAAAGCAGAAACACTCGAAAAAAAGGCAAGTGACGTTAGGGTCAAGCACTGATATCCAAGCCCCTTGGTACGCCTCATAATACTTTGCAATGAATTCCCGATGACTTGGCTCTTGAAGCACCACGCCATCATGGGAGTATTTGGGTGACTGACAGAAGGCGCCTTTCATTGAAAAAAGTGTAGTTCTTTCTTCAAACATTATAATTGTTTAATTGTTTCCTAGCGCTATATTGTGGGTTCGCGCATTTTTTTGTGCGCTGTTTGGAATTCGCTCGGTGAGGGTAGGTAGGACACGTCATGTCCCCGGATGCTGATTCATAGGTTCTAACGTGAACTTTTCCTCACCCTGATAATCGCCTCTCCTTGTCGCTCCCCATCTTCCGGTCTCTGTATTTGTAGAAGTCCGCACACGCTATATCATCACCCTCTTCTCCCAACAATGCAAATTCGTTAGTAGGTGAAAGCATTTTTCTGTTCAATTCCAAACTCACCTAACCAACCAACCAGCCTCGAACTAACGACTTCGATCTTTGGTTCTGATGACGCTGGGGCGATACTTTACTTTATTCACCAGCTGACACCGACAAATCTACAAATTGTCTGCTGGGGTGTTTTTTTTTTCAAAAACCCTTTATACCTCTTTCTGTCCATTTTTCATAGACCGGACTTCTCATTGGGTTTCTTATTTTCACACATGACACTGCTTCACCATTAATTCCTTTATTTTGCTTCATTTCTGTGAGATGTAGTTTTTTTTCTTTCTTTTTTTCTGTCTTTCTTTCTTTCCCGTTGTTTGGTTTCGGCGCATTTCAGTGTACGACCAGATATAAAGATTTAAAACTGAATCGCCTTATCAGCCAGCAAAAGACTCGAGTTCGGTGACAAGAGCTGGAAGGCGGGGGTGGAGGGTTTATGGAGGGTGGTCCTTCTCGGTTCAGGCTCGTGAGTGTAGATCCCGTGACGGTTTTTATCTAGGCGGTCAGGTGTTCTGGTGGCATGTGAGGTAACCATGTTTAAGCATGTTTCGGAGAGACTGCTTTAAGAGTTATCCACCCATTTACAGTTAGGGCTTTGCGCGATAGTCACGATAAGTAAATCGCGACTGATCGATGACTGCAGTCGTTCAGTGCAATTTTATTTGTTCCAGAGAACATTTAGAGTTACGTATATAGAGGTATCTAGTAATCCATATAAATGCCTTTTATCGTTTGCCACATAATCATCTTTCAACTCAAGATTAGTCTTGATACTTAGTAGGATTGTCCTTACGACCAGCCTTGATGCTCTTTATGATCGTCTTTTTGATCAGCCTTAATTGACTGCTATTATGATTATCCGCATGCCTCGGAGAGCATGGTCGCGCTCATCTGGACTAAAAATTTCACATCGTCACAAGCGTTTACTCTCAAATGACATTTTTAAGCTTCTGGTAAACCTCTTAGTCCACAGCAAAAGCTTATATGGTTATAATCAGACTGTCGGTCAGGGGTCAGTCAAGCGGAAACGAACACTGGAAGACGCCAGAACTTGAGGGGGAGGTGGGGGCTGGATGGGAGCTGGGATAGGGGGTAGGGGAGATCACTGGGCAGCGAGCTAGACGTCCGCCCACCATTCTCTCGCACGCACCCACGCACGCACGCACGCACGCACGCACACACACACACACACACACACACACACACTGAGCGCGGAGGTATTTTTGACAACGAACAGCCGTGTGTGTACACAAGACGAGCTCAAGGTCGTTTCTGTGCAACCATTCTTCTTCCTGGCGCCAAACCACTCTGACCCTTTCCTTATACCACGGACCGTGCCTACCCGCATTCCCACACCCACCATCCAACCCCTCGCCCCTGACAATCCCTCTCGTGTTGAAGGCCGGTTCCCACTTGCATTGGCCATGAAGCGAGTCAACGCTAGTTGAGGTGTGCGTGTGTGTGTGTGTGTGTGTGTTTTACGCGCGGCTGTATATATATATATATATGTGTGTGTGTGTGTGTGTGTGTGTGTGTGTGTGTGTGTGTGTGTGTGTGTGTGTGTGTGTGTGTGTGTGTGCTGGAAAAACCGAGCAGCCAGCCAATCCTGTTGCGAATTGTTTCCTACAGGCGTGCGTGGAGAGCGTTTGGATGTGTGTGTGTGTGTGTGTGGTCATAACTACTGCTCACCACCACCCAGCAACCTTCTCGAACCCCTCTCCGGTGTGACTGTAATATCTTTCTCGTCCTCCCCCACCCCTCCCTCTCACTTGCTGTTTCCATGCCTCGGTAACCTTGCCTCTTCCTTGGTCCTGCCAACCTAATCGTTACGGCTAAGCGCACTCTGCCCCAGTAATCCCACCTCCACCATCAGTACCACCACCAAGTACCAAGCGACGGAGGCAGCAAAGCTTGACGACCTGACAATTTATCTCCGCGCTAGCCTCGCGTGAAATTGGTTTGAAACGTGTAGTGCGTCATTGTTCAGCCATGTAAGCTGTTTTCGACGATGACAGAGAGAGAGAGAAGATGCTGTGTGAGTTTAGCTTTGTGACTGAGTGACGGTTAGTTGCTATTGACACCATGCTCTTTCTCTCCTTCACACACCCCCTCTCTCCAGATATATACGACGGGAAGTTAATTTTTAGTCGCATCTCGCATGTGTATCATTTGTGATGTAGCCTTATCCACCCGTTAATGTTTCAAGGGAGTTCAACTGTAACAGTAGTTGATGACAAAGCCGACCAGTAAAAGAATATAAACTTTTTGATCCTATCTTCTCACAGAGGTAAAACATTTTACTGCATTGTTTGAGCGTCGTTCAGCTTTATGCATTCTTGTCTACAAGATCTCGGCGTGAGTTTGCTAAGTTGGAAAGCGAAATTAAAATTTGAACAAAAATGGAAACAACATGACAATAATCGAACAGAAATCTACAGATAGCCAATAAATTACATCCATTATTATGAAGATCACCTAAATTTGCTTTATTTGCAACAAGCGACAAGGTTCTCTAGTGTCAGTCCTGTGTCTTCTTTACTTTTTTGTGTGACGTGTTTTTTTCTCCTCTCCCTCCCTCCGCCCTTGTATTCTGGGTCTGTGCTCCGCCTACTTCATCTGTGTCCATCCGGCTTAGTTCTTCTACCCCACCCGTGTGTTCGTCATACCTTTCTCACAGCCCGCCGCCTTATCAGGGTTGGTCAGCAAATTGAACTCGTTTATTGTGCCCACGTATCTCACGGCCAGCGACATCGACAGGGCGACCAACGGTCACCCCGCCAGCCCGGCCTCTTAGGCAGCGATAAGAAGTGAAGTGAGGTCGAAGGGTTATGTTTGTCCTGGGAGAGACCCAGGCAAAGGCCTCAACTTGTTTTTCCCAACCAACATTCTCTTACTTTCATGACTTAGCAGCGAGATTCGAGGCCTGGGGCATTTTCTTGTTTCCACGTGTGTAAGTGAATGAGTAACTAAGGGGTTGGCCATCTCATCTTACTGCACGTTTTGCCGTTTTACTCCTCCTTTTCTTTTAAAGCTTTTTTTTTTTTTGGTTCGTACAAATTACCAGCACTTTCGTTAGAAAATGGAAAAGGGTAAGATTTTGCAGGGAGAAAAGATACAGTGGACCGTGAACAGGTGATGCAGCGTGTGCATGTAAAATGTTTTATTTCTGTTCCCACTGTTTTGAGAGTGGCATGCTTGTTTTGTTACAGGAGCGATGCAGTGTCGCCCAAAGTGGCCGATGTCCTGGACAAAGTGATGTCACAGGACGCGGGAGAACAGACAGTCCGCCACCAAGAATCGCCGCGGCATCCTCTGCCCATGTCACAGCTACTGCAACAACACAAGTCCCCACCACCGCCGCTACCGACAACCGCTGTCGCGAGTGACCACCACTGCCACCTGGCGGCCGCAGGAGACTCACTCGTCCACAAGGCGCACCTGGAGATGGTCACCTCCGCGCCAGCCCACGACAAGGATTCCGGTGACAACATCCACTACTTGCGGTCGGACCGTAACGACTCTCTGAGCAGCTCCGACGCCGAGTTCGACTGCAACGACGACGACGTCTTTATCGGCCGGCGACAGATGAGCAGCAGCGGCGGAATGGGGCTGGGCCGCTGTCCAAGCGACTACCTTGCGCGGTCGCACCAGATGTACTTCAAAGGCGTCGACGGGGAGTTTTCAGACGGGGAGAAAGAGGGTGCCATGTTGAGAGACGCCAGGCTCCCACACCCGTATGCCATGCACTGCAGCCAGTACTTCCCGGAGACGAATGGCTTCATGCCACCAGGCTTGACATCGCAGCCAGACTTTATTCGTGGTGGATTCCACGGTTCAAGGGGGAGCAGCGAGAACATTTACACGTACAGTCAGTCAAGGGTTGCGCCCCCTCATGGCGGCCAGCCGACGGCGAAGCAAGAACGCGACAGACCCGCGTCGCCACGGTCCGCGGATGGTAGCCACGGAAACCACAACGACAGCGTTTCTTCGACGGACAACGGACCTCATAACGCAAGATACCCCCCAGAATACAAAAATGAAGCTGCAGTTCCGGAAGGTTCTTCCGCCAAGGGGCCAGATACGGGGTCCATGCCTCTGCAACCCCCGACCATGAAATTTCCAATGATCCCAGACAGGTTGCCTCCCTTCTCTCCCATGGCGGGTGGGTTTGGGGGAACGGGCGGGGGTATGATGTTATCACCGACTTCAGGCTTACCGCAAGCACCGTTCCTGAATCGGTTGGCACATGGGATGCAGCCTTCTTCTGTGCTCAACTCTAACGATAGCCATCTCTACTTCTGTCACATATGTGAATACTCAGGTAAAAGAGACTGTGCGTGTGTGTTTGTGTGTTATGTGTAGCGTATGTGTATGCATATGCAGAAGAGCTCAAAGTATGCACATGATGCGTGTGTATATGTCTATATATATTATAGTCAGTTCGATTTGGAAATTACCTACATTTTAGCCCGGCTATTTCTCACTACACTGTTATGTCCCTTTGAAGAATCCATTTTAAGGCTGTAGTAAAGAAACCAAACTAACGCATTTTTACTTATTGACGATTCTACGCCCGTGGCGAGCGAAGCATATAGCCACCCTCCCTTGTCAGCAAAAGTTAAAATAATACTCATTTTGTAGAACACTTTTACTTTTAAAATACCATTTTTAGGCATTTGATATTTTTATTTCATTCATAAATCCCGGTATATATTAAAACCATTTTTTTTAGTTCAAACATTCGCATAGAAAGTATATATATATATATAGGGCTATCAACATAAAACCCATTCCATGCTGCAGGGCCAACAAAGGAAGAGTTTGATCAACACATGGTTGTGCATTTCGGGTATCGCTGCCCTCACTGTGATTACACGTCACGGACGGAAGGGCGACTAAAGCGGCACATCAAGGACTTTCACTCAGACACCGAAAACAAGCAAAGGGCAGTTCCTGGGCGTCCCAAGGTCTACAGGTGCAAACAGTGCGATTTCTCTTGCACAAACAAGGTGATTAAAGGATTCTTCGTTGACTGTCAATAATTCACTACTAGCAGAGTGTGTGTAATTGTACAAACTGCATTATAATCTTTCCTTCCTTGTTGTTGGTTTTTAACATATAACTTATCTGTACTGTTATCTGTTGGTGGCAGGTCGAATTTTGGGAGCACGCACGCACACATATAAAAGAAGACAAGCTGCTGCAGTGCCCCACCTGCCCCTTCGTCACTGAGTACCGCCACCACCTAGAGTACCACCTGCGCAACCACTTCGGGTCCAAGCCCTACAAGTGCGGGAAGTGCAACTACTCGTGCGTGAACAGGTCCATGCTTAACTCACACATGAAGTCCCATACCAACGTGTACCAGTACCGCTGCGCCGACTGCACCTACGCCACCAAGTACTGCCACAGCCTCAAGTTGCATCTGAGGAAGCACCGCCACCAGCCAGCTGCCGTGCTTAACAGCGACGGTAGTCTCCCCCAAGGCATCGACGCCAAGATGTCCGGCCTCACCCTCGTTGCCAAGAGGGGTCCACCCCGTGGACCACGCGGGCTGAGGAAGGACAAGGACAACAGCGTCTCACCCGAGTCCATGATGCCTGGGTTTATTCCTATGGGTCACCCTCTGCATCACACGGGGGGCCTGCCCGTGCTCAACGGCGCCCTTATGGCAGCAGCAGGTTATTGGCCCTTGCTACCCAACACCATTCACCCACCGCCGCCTCTTATCCCTGTTAGCGCGCTGGGCAGTCCGGGGCATCCTTCCCACGCGATGCTACCCGGCATGGACAGGCTTGACCCCAGGCATAATCTCAACAGCAGGGAGTGTTCCGGTGCGGAGAGAGAAGGCGTTGCTGACGGCTTCAAGTGCAACCTTTGCAACTTTCTCAGCGACACCGTAGAGCAGCTGGAGTTTCACTTGAAGAAGGTCCATGAACTGAAGGCGCCAGAGGGACTTATCAAGCCGCCCACCAACGGGCTGCAGCCACCACCTGCCGCGCTGGAGGATCAGGCGACAAAGCTCCAACCACGCCGAATGTCAGCACCTCCGCCATCTCATCCGCCAACCTCCACTTCCTTGGCGGTGCAGGCAGACACTATGTACCGCCGAAGCAGCGTCTCAGAAGCTAGCTCTTCTGCCCAGCTAAACGGCATGGCGAGCCATTCCAGCGATGACGTTGGGGTTAGGGTTAATTCCCTTTCACGAAATACTTATGATCACGGCAGTCCTAAGACAAGAAGTCCGCCAAACGACTATAACATCTTCCTAAAAAACCAGATCCCGATGGCAGCGGAGCAGGGACGCGATAGACCACTACAGCAAGACGATGGCGCTGACATCATCCGACAAATGACCTTAAAGTTTGGCCCCTTGCCACCGTCTTCGCCCCCTTCCTCGCAGCAGCAGAAGAAACAACAACAACAGCAGCAGCAGCAACAGCAGCAACAGCAGCCACCGCTTGCAGCTTCGCACCCGCCCTACAGGTCATCGATGACGTCCATCGCGAGTCCGCCTAGCGAGCCAGCCGCTCTGAAGGAGTCGCCTCTGGACCTGACCAACAAACCAAAGTCGGCATCGCCTCCCTGTCCTGGTTCCCCCTCGCCGCCGACAACCTTGACCCTTGAACCTGCCGTACACCTCAAACGCGCCTTCGCGGAGCAGCTGGTGACGTCAAGCGAGGAGAACTCGTGCAACAATAGTGAGGTGCACGGGGCCAGTCCCCGAAAACGCTCGCGCAAGGGCAAGGCTTACAAGCTGGAGGCGCTGTGCTTGAAGCTGCAGGAAAAGCAAACGTCATCGTCGCCATATCAAAGCGACAGCAACGATTCAGACCCAGCTGATGTCCAGGCAGTCGCTGCGCCTCTATCACCGACCCCTGCCCCCGCTGCATCACTAAGAAACGGTGGCCTGGAGGCTACGTTCAAGAAGGAAGGGGTGGAAGGTGGTTCCAATTACCAGGACAGGCCGAAGAAGGCCGAATACGACGAAAGCGCTGGTTTCAAAGCCGTTGATGATCCGGCAGATGGCGACGAATACAAAGGACTGCGACAGAACCTGAAGACGCCGAACGATGACGCCGGTGCTGCACACCAGCGAGTGGCAGCTTTAGAAAAATTCAATCTCGGTAACCCGCCTTTCTCGCCGGCTATGTCAAGGCCGGACGTCTCCCGTTCGACGCCGACCAGCCCGATAGCTAGCGCCTCTGTGTATCAAGAGGAACCGGAAAGAGAAAAGGCTCTTCTTCTCAACGAGATCTACCACCACCGTCGCAAGACCGTGACACCCGCCATGAGGCGAGGAGCGGAAGTTGCATGGAAGATCCTTCACGATCCACTCAAAAGCCTGCCAGTGGAGGTCAAGGAAGACGAACCTAGCACCCCGATCTCTCTTCCCTCCGCCGAATCTCCTTGTGAACTTAGCGCCAGCCCCACGTCCTCTGGCGGGATGAGTGGAAATGGCGTCGGAAGTCACGCTTCTTTACTGGCTGCAGTCCCGCAGAGGCTCTCCACGCATTCGCAGACAGTTCAGCAGGGTCCAGCTTGCACGAATGAACCCAGGCAGAAAGCCCTATACGCGGTCCCTGCGAAAAAATCGTACGAATGCAGCTTCTGCGACATCTCCTTCCGAGAGAGCGTCATGCACGCCGTGCACATGGGTTTCCATGGCTACCAGGACCCGTTTAAGTGCAACATGTGTGGGGAGGTCTGCAAAGACAAGTTTGAGTTCTTCCTGCACATTGCACGCACGGCACACGATTGATGTTATGGGAGATCAGCTCTTAGTTGTCACCCTTGGCTCTGTTTCACACTTTTTTTTTTAATTCTTTCCTTCATCCACATTCACACGGGCGTGAGACATGCGCCCACCATTCTTCATCTAAATCTCTCTCTCTCACACACACACACACACACACACACACACACACACACACACACACACACACACACACACACACACACACACACACACACACACACACACACACACACAGGCAGTACGACGCAGGATATAACTTTAAAAATGACGAGAACTTCAAAAGCCTTATTAAATAAGGTGGCTGGGTAAACAATGCTTTAAACTGACAATCTTCGTTTGCTGCAAAAAGCAAAAATCTAGTCGAACCAAAATGTTAAAGACCAAAAAAAGCAATAACTAAATCTCGACTTGCAACTGGTCTAGAAATGTTTTGTTCATGCACCGATGTGGAGCGATGAATACAGGGAACCCATAAGACGCAAAGACAAAGGATCTTCGCGGGTCAAAAGGTCATGTTCAAACCTCATCTCTGTGGGACGAGACAGAAGTTTCGCAGAAGACTGAACTATGGATAAACGCACCTAATGATCCCCGAGGTCAAGAATATGAAAAGTATATCGCTAAATGTTTACTTCAAAAGTTCATGACTTATTGTCCAGAGTAAACCAATCTACAGACAGCGAGCAGGCTGCTGATGAAAGGAGCCATCACTCGTGTAAATAACACTCGGGTGTTTGTTTTTTTTTTTTTTTGGGCTTCAATGTTGCTGGACACTTTAAAAATGCTACAAAAGATGGTTCTTAAAAATTTTCAAGACGAAACGTTTGACTTCGTCAGATAGCATGTATCGAAGATGTGTAAATGAACGAAATGAAATCGTAGGAAAGTTCAGGAACCGCCCAACCTGCTGAACGTTTTGCTTTCAATAAAGCTTTTAGTAATCTAAATGAGCATAAAATATTGGATAAGTATCATCTAATGCTCATAATATTCAAGCATATCGCTATATCATCGAAATAGTAGCACTGAACTCTTATTAAGCTTAAATTTTTTTTTTCATGTCGGGTGATGCAAACTGAATTATCTCAGCAGAATCACGTGTCTCCCTTTGTTGATCTCATTCTTCACTTCATTGAATTCCAATGAGTTAGTGCTTTGTACAGTTTAGATAAACGTTGATATTCTTTGAATTATTCCAGTACCCTGTTCAGAACAAAACAACGTGGGTGTAGATGTCTCTGTGTCCAGTACCATTTCTCCATCAACAGGTAGATTGTGGTATTCAAAGTTTCAAACAGGTGTGAGTCAACTGCACTGTAGATGCAAATTGATGTTCTTGTATTTTGTACAAATTTGTCGAGTGTGGCAAGTTCAAGTTGGCTGCCACGTAAAAGCAGCTAACGATAGCAAGTATTATTTTACCTTTGAAATTGACATTGTTTTTTTAATAATTATCTGGTTTGCTTCTGTGCCAAAAATATGCATTTTTTTATTTTGTTCAGTTGCTTTCTGTTTAGAAGCAGGACCCCTGCATATGTCGTCGGGTGAAATTACTTTTATCGTCATTCTACACGAATTAGCGACCTCATCGTCAGTATCATCTACATCACCCCTTTTTTTTTTTGGGGGGGGGGGTTAAAATTTTAAAACATGAAGCATTTTCAAGTACACTTTCAAGTTTTACATCGGATAATGTTTGTGCTCATTTCACATTGTGTTGCATACATTCTACCAGGCACTGATTATTTTTCTAAAAAGAAATGTGTAATGAAACTATGTTGTTTTATGAAATATGAAGCGGATATTAAAACATGAATTTGCGTATCGAAGATGGAACTCCTCAAGTGTCTAGTCATCGCATAGGTTTCTGTTTTTTGGGATCCTGTGCTCATCCTGCAATAACAGATCAATGCAGTAAAATTGGATTTACCAGCTTCCCCACCCCCCACCCCAAAAAGATGCGACAGGTTAACGTGTGCCCTTTACCAAAGGGCAACTCTTGCTGGTAGTAGTCTTTTTTTTTTATTATTCGTATCTGTTTTAATGAACTTCAAATCTGTGTGCTTGTGTGGCAGGATGGTACACGCGGACGCCCGTGTAAAGAATATCTAAGAATGAAACTGAATATTCACCTCAGTTATTATTTATAATTAATTTACACCACTGTTTTTGTCTCATTCTGTGTCTAGTCCGATTCTACTTTTTTCGCTTTTACATTCGGTTTCATTTAAATAAATATCTTTAATGATAAGAATTTTAAAAAAAGTAAATACTTAACCTGTTACTCCCTGGAAAAATTGATAGCGGGTTTTTTTTAACGGTGTAAACTACAGAACACCCGAGAAACACTTGGGAAGGTTTTTGAAGCTAACAACACGTTCTGTTGCCTGCAAGTGGCTTTTTTTTTTTGTCCCAAAATTTGGACAGGAAAAGATAAAATGCTATCGCTATCAGCAACTCTTGAGAGCAATTTCCATTGCACTTAGTTATCGTCTGTTTACATTGTATCTTTAAGGATGGAATTCTGAGGTCAGTGCTCTTGGCGAGTATTCGTTATGTGGATGTCTAGTCATTTTTTAAGGAAAAGAACAATGCAAGCGGAATGTTTCAAGACACCCGCTTTACGAATAGCTGCGCCGTACTATAATGTTGCCATAATCTACCTCAACATACTAGAGAAGAAGGATCTATTTTGTACAGTTTTAAAACTATACTACGACGCATGTGGGTGCTATTGGTATGAATAGAGTTGAAAGCCCCGACTCTAAATCTCCTTCAAGCAGCAGACATGATCTGTACAATTTGCTCAAATAGGCTGGCGACATCCAAAAGCCGGCTTAAAATACTGAGAACCCCTGTAATCGATCGCAAACCCGAGCAAAGTCATCACATTTGAACCCTTTTAATATACCTCTTTCATCTTAGCGCGTTGACGTTTTGTCAGTTAGCGCACGGGGCTGTCTCCTCATTCCCTCCTTTCCAATCCCCACGGACTCCCTCCCGACTTATCCTCCCCTTCGCCAAGAGAGGGGATGCACGCAGAGACTGAGATGAAACTAATCTTTGTGTTTTGTAGCTTTTGCCTATTTCACATTGCCAAAGAAACTTTGTAACTCATATGTCTTTTGGTTTTGTTATTGTGTCGTGAGAAACTTGCTCTACAAGATTGAATGTGAAGTCTGCACACGCGAATGTACACCAGTCTCACATTAACGGTCTTGATTGCATGCACAAAGACGAAGCGTATCGCTCTTTAACCGAGTATTTTGTTCAACCCTAAAAATCAGCAAAAACCTAAAAATAAGCTGCCATAAATGTGACCCTCAGCAGACGCCCACGGCTCCTAAGGCCCAGTGTTCTGTCGTCTATTACACGTAGTCTATTATTTTAATTCTTTATGGCCTCATTGAAATAGCTTTGTTTATTGTACATGCATTTCTCACCTTTTGTGCGTCCAAAGAACGAATGAAAATTATATGATAACGATTTAAGCCAAATTTATGTATTTAATCATCTGCAATATTGGTATATTTAACACAAATGAAAATATTTTGTTCCCTGGCTTAAAAATAACTGGTGATTCATTCAAAGCAATTATACTGTTTTACGACTAGTAATTCGTATCCAGAAGGTTAATCTCATCAGGATGTAATTTTATCACCTACGAAAAGCAAACTATTAAATTTTATTTTAATTTCAAATTTTTAAAAACTTGTCTTCTCAACCTCATGAACACCTGGATAATACTGGAAACACTCCCCTCCCCCCCATTTATAATAATAACAAAAAAAAGTTTAATGTCTTTGAAGTTTGAAAGGAAAAACTTACAAGAGAACAGTTACAGAGTAAAATGTAAGGGCCCTTCTTAAATAAAATATGTGGCAATATTTGGACTGTCATGTCGCATAAACCATAGTCATATTTTCGACATGCATGTCCATTTAAGGATTTAAACTGCTTACAAACAGAAACAGAGCTATAAATTTAAAAGTCACCGACCCTTTACACCATGTCTTGTGTACACTGATGTTATATAAAACCAGTCAAATCTCTGCTGACCTAGCACACCTTTTGGTTATGTGTAAAACTAATGCCCACATCCCCATTGCATTTAAAACACACACACACACACAATAATCTCGTGTGGAGAATGAAACCGGTGATTACATCGACCTTTCCAGTATCGTCTGTTCATAGTACTAACACCTCTACTGCCTTCTGTATGAAGGGGGGAAGCTAATTTTAAGACAGCTGCACATGGTCAATCAACGTGGAGCTGTGGATTTCTACCTCTAAAGCAGCGTTACCATTTGTGTTTCATTTACTGTTCCAAGCTATTTAAGTGCTTCCTGAACAGTCTTTGTAAAACCCCGGCCTGATCTTCATATTTTACATTCATCATTACACTTACTTTCCATCATAATCTTTTTATCCCTAGCACCCCCATCCTGGGGTTTCATTTCTACAGATTCTAGTGATCTCAACTGAGTTTTGAAGGTAAACTGGTCAAGCTGTTCGTAACCGAATTGCACATCTTTTTACTGTATTTTAAATTATGTATAAAGTATTTGCTTTTACCTTTTGTGTTTGTAAAATAATAATATATACACACACATCAATGTTTAGTTCTAGTTTTGCTATATGGAGTCACAATTATTCTTTACTCTCTAAATAAATGGTGTCATGAATCCAGTCTTTTGGTTGTCTACCTCACCTTTATTGCTTTGAAACCTAGACAAGCCCTAGTCTTTGAAAAAAGATGAAAGAGAA
The DNA here is from genome assembly GCA_004794655.1 of Marisa cornuarietis. NCBI lineage: Eukaryota > Metazoa > Mollusca > Gastropoda > Architaenioglossa > Ampullariidae > Marisa > Marisa cornuarietis. The sequence goes on from SMMW01000054.1 coordinate 1,806,194, forward strand.
AGATTGGAGAGAATGACATGAGCAAGGTGACAAGGGAAAGCAACCAACATCACAGGTGTCCAGCTAGGTCATGAGAGCCACAACCACCAGTTTGACAAGATCTAAGCTGTGTGCTTTGATTTTCACTGTCTTGAGAGGAAGTGTGTGTGTGCATGTTGGGAGGGGAGTGGGGATAGCTAACGGCACTATGGGTAAACGAAACAAAAGAACTATTTTATTTGTTGAAATAAGTCTTTCCATCATGACTTATTTGACACCTGCTTTCTGCCCCTTCTTGAAAGCACACAACCAGTTTGTAAGCAGTATTCATTTTACTTCGCACACACACACACAATTTCTTTGAATCGTTACAAGCATGCCATATGCAGTGTCCTCTCTCTGCCCACAAATTCACTAACATACATTCTGCATTCAAGACGAATCAAGAGTTATCATCATTTTCTTCCTCTTCATCCTCATCAACACACTCCTCTTGATCACTGGCTTCTGCACCAATTTCCATGGACTCTTCTTTCAACTTTAAACCTTTTTTTGCCTTTCCTGAAGAAAGAAAAAAAAAACATTTAGTGTATCAGCAGACATAATGCTATGCCAAAATTGTAAATTCCACAAGTCTTTTACTTCATGGCAACAGAAGAATAACATATAAATAAGGCTGTCATGTTAAATTCAAAATAAAAACAAAAAACTGAAACCAAAAAGAGTTTGCAAAACGTTACAGATTACTACATACCCTTTCCAGGCTTGCGTTTCTCTTGAGCATTGGACTTATTAGCAGTTTTAGCCAGTTCTTGCCAACCTTCATCTTCTGTCCATACACCTGTCAGAACAACATGAAAGTTGGCCATCTTCTTCCCCAGCAGTTTCTGCAAAAAAAAAAAAAACAACAAAAAAACACAAGTTAATTTAAATTTATAAATAGAAAAGGAAGGGATTGTACCATGAAGTGAAGGAGGACACCTTCAAAATATTTCCCCTCTCAAATGCCAGTAAAAATTTTAAAATAATTAATCGCTTCCTTTCTACTTGTAGTAGGCTTTGCTATAAAGAAAAGACAATCATGCTTGACTAAATTTCTGAACTATGTGTATCTGTATGGAGTCTAACACTACCTCCCACGCACCTTCCCCATAAAAGTCAGTGTCAATATCTGATAATAATGGGACGAACTGGTGACATTTTGATGCATTTATCAATTCACATTTTATTAACAGCATACATTTTGCTACAAACTTTAAGAACCTGTCTTTGTCTTGATGCCAACAGTATATTGGCAACTGTAAAAAAAGGAAAACTTTGTTTGACTGTTGGAAGTGAAGAAAGAGGAGCTGGAGGAGAGAGACTGGCAAGAAACAACATCTGAATGATGTAAAAGATACCTACCACAAGGCGGGTCTGCTGTGGATTAAGAATTTCACCTTTTTTGCAGACTGTATAATCATGCAGAAGATGAATAACACCTGCAGAATATCAAACCAGACTTGAGTTGGTCATACTCAAAAACAAATTAAAACAAAAATCAGTTTAGAAAATAATAAAAACTTACTGATAGTACGGACAGAAAATATTCACAGAGGAAAAAAAAACTCAACAGCCAAGAATTATCTTCAATCTTAAAGATGCAGTTAAATAAACGGGCATCACAACCCGTCATGAGAAAAGTGGATGAAATTCTAAAATAATTGGTTGAAATGGCTAAAACTTATAACACAAAACATAATCAAACTTATGTATCAGTATTATGCTCAGGTTTTTAACAAGCAAACAGGGTATTTATGTGCAGTTTATGGAATTGCAATAGAAGATGGATGCACATACATATACTCTGAAACTTAAAATATGGCATTTAAACGTTCATTGTCAGCATTGCAGCACATTAATATCTACATACCCTTAAACAAATGTCTTGAAAAGTTATTGTGTCAAGTAATCTTACTTTTAAAATAAAAATCAAACTTGAGGGTAGGATGCGATACAATAAGAAGGTAAGTGCTCACAAAGTTGCTGAGATTTGGTCACCACCATTATCCAATCAAATTTAGTCACACGATTTTTAAACAGTTGAGAAGATGATTTTCAATTCTGCATGTCCTAATAGAAAAACTGTAGTTTCTGTATCTTATAAGGAGAAAGGAAACAATGCTTATTTCGATATCTTTGGAAAGACTGCTGAAAAGATAAGTCTTCTGAATTCCTAGAAATCTTTAGAAAGGCTCAGCCTCATTTTAACCAATACAAAGAAAAGTTAAATATCTCCACCCCCCAACTCATTAACAGCACACAGCTCAATTCCTGACTCCCCTACGTTCAAAGGGACTGTACCCAATTCTTTTGTTCAAGCAACCGATTTTTGTTAACACCCTAATGCAGTTCATTATAAGCAATATGTTGCAAATACTCGAAAATGGAGGGGTGGGATAGGGGGTAATTGATTTTTCTTTTGTAATGCTGAAGAAAAAGTTCTCGACTGTGGCTTTCAAAAGAGTTAAGATGAATGCTTTTATAAGTTCTTTTTTGCATGTGTTAGGTAGCAGCCATTTTGGGACTGATTTAGGATGAAGCATTTACGTCAGTAACCTGTAGAAAATCCTCAAGAAACAAACTGAAGTACACAAATATAACATAATATCGATTAAGACATAAAATAAAGATCACCAGAAAATGCAGTAACATTATATATCTTGTACTTAGCAGAACATGGATATTGCTACACTGAACATTAATTTTACACTGTTATATTGTGACTGTCATGCTGGCCTAATTGTAGAAAATCTGCACCTATCCACAGTTCTTTGTTATTTTATGATTTCCCAACAATTGATAACTTTGGTAATGTTGCGACTATGTAAATTTTGTCGTGTTTCTTGTGTTCACACAAATAAAGCACAGTGATTTTTTTAATTGGTTCAATTTTAAGGATGGAGGGGGGACAAATTGGGGTTTCACGCAAAGCCAATAGCTAAGGTTATATCACAGAAAGGCAGCCAGCCCTATAAACAGCCTTGAAGATGGAAGAAGGTATTCTATTAAAGTAATAGCAAATCAGCAACAAATATCTGAGATTTCTCAAGAATTGTTAGAAGATCTACAAAACCATGAAAACACATACAGGTAATACCTTCAATTATAATTTTAGACAATAACGTTAAACAGAAAAAACAAACAAACAAACAAAAAGAAAAACAGCAACACTGGTCAATACTGAAATTATTACTGACTCAGGAGCTCAGGGCTCAAAGGTTTAAGTGAAGAAGGTATATCATCTTTACTTCAGATGCAAGATTGGCAACCAGGACAAGCCTTGGGCCTCGCATATATGCTGTGCTACATGTGCAACACAGCTTTCACAGTGGCTGAATGGCAAAAGCCTATCAATGCCATTTGCAGTCCCCATGGTGTGGAGAGAGCCAAGCAACCACACAAATGACTGTTACTTCTGCTTGGTTCCTCCTCTTTCCAGCGGGATAATGAAGCAAAAGAAGTCGAGAATAGTCTACCCCTACATTCCGACTGCAATGAGACCAGTTCCACATGGTGAGGGACTTCCTATTCCAGAACCTCCAGCAGAATATTCTCTTGATTTAGCCGATGAGGATGAGGGTGAGCCAACCTGTTCTTTTCCTGGTCAGTCAGCATGAAGTGATCAAGATTTTCACTGTGATAAATCATCAACTCCACACAAAATAACACAGGAAGAACTAAATGACCTGGTTTGTGATTTGGACTTATCCAAGAACAAGGCAGAACTGCTTGGTTCAAGATTCCAACAATAGAATCTTCTAGACGAAAATGTCACAATTATTTCATATCGAAAGCACCACCAGCAGTTGGATCATTTCTTCAGCAAGGAAGGCAATCTGGTATTCTGTTTCGATATTGAGGGCCTCATGAATGCCTTAGAAAACACTCATCACCCACAAGAATGGAGGTTACTTGTAGACAAAACTGAGTCTTACGGGCGTGCTTTTGCACAATGGATACTGTCTTCCATCTATTCCAGTAGCGCATATTGTCCACATGAAAGAGACGCACAGGAGGAATGGACTCTTGGACAAAATGTAGCAGGTGGAGAGAAGAATATTCAGCACCCAGCTCTGGTCGAAACTCACAAAATCCTGCTACCCCACCCCTTCACATCAAACTAGGTTTGAAGAAGAACTTCTGGAAAGCCATGGACTGGACTTTGCCAGCTTACTGATATCTGCATGAAAAATTCCCTAGACTCACCGAGGCAAAGATTTAAGAGGGAGTTTTTGTGGGTCCTCAGATTCGAGAGCTCTTCAAAGATGACTTCAACAACCTGCTGCAGGGTGATGCAAAACAAACATGGAATGCTTTTCACCCAGTGTCTACAAACTTTCTGAGGAATGTTAGGGCAGAAAACTACAAGGAACTAGTAGAAGACATGCTGATGCATTATCGGAAACTTGGCTGCAATATGTCTCTAAAGATCCACTTCCTTCATTCCCATCTGGATCTCTTTCCTGACAACTGTGGTATGGTTAGTGATGAACATGCTGAACGTTTTCATCAAGATATTGCAAGCAATGGAAAAAAGATACCAGGGAAAATTGTCCACCACCATGCTGGCTGACTACTGCTGGACACTCCCCAGAGATGCTACTGAACAGCTGTACAAGAGACAGGCAAAGAAATCTAAGACGTAGCCTATGACTTGACTTTTTGTTTTACAGATATTGACCATAGATCAATTACTATTAGCATGCATTTCGTGATGTATACAAAATGTAGATGACAAAAAAATAAATAAATAAAAGAAATGACTAATTTTATTTCAGTAACATGACTTTTTAAAACATCTGTTGACCAGAGTAATCAGTGGGAAAAAACTACACAGCATCATTTTTAATTGTATAGAAAAATACTCGTCAATAGTGAATGGAAATATTAGGAGGAATTTTGATTCCAAAGGCCATTTTTAACTAGAAAAATATGGATCATTTAAAAATTTCACTAAACTTGGTCAAATGTTGGTTCATATTTGTCTGGCTAAGAATGATCTTTACAGAACTTAAGAGTATTAGACAAATGTTCCATTTTCTTTTTCAGGCAAGGTTTTACTGTTTTGTTTCAAATGACTATAGACAGAGTTGATTCTAACGTCTAGCATCTCCAGGAGCCCCAGATCTCTATAGCACAACTCTCAGCACACAAACATTATCATGCAAAACCTTTCCTCCATATTCTCCACTGGCTTCATGTCCAAGCTCATAAAGAATATTAACTTGCGACATTATGCTTACAGTTTCTTCAAAGGTTTTCTTCTTACTTTTCAGGTCTTCAAGCAATTATCTCAGTATGTATGCAGATGTTTGCCTTCTTTCCATAATCAAGATGAAAATCTTTGGTTGATTCATATTTACCCATTCAGCAGCAGCTTGTTGGAACTCAAGTCTTTCAAATGTTCCCTTACAAATACACTTTTCCAAGAAACATCTGGACACTACTAGTCTGACTATTGTTCCATATGATCTGTAGCTTTCACTTTTTACTGTTGTACAATTTCTACCACTCATATTATTCATGTACTTGATTAGTGCATAACCTCAATGTTGTGATAGAGGGCTAGACAAATGAACACATCATTATTAAATGGTTAGCAGACGCCTGGAATTGTCAAATGCAAAAAAAGGTGATGCATCCCCACAAAGATGTGCACATTTTCTGACTGATTACATAGCACTTAACATCTTTAAAATACAAACAAAAATCATTAAAGAAGAACGCTACTTCATGCTATTTGCATTTTATCATACAAACCTCGCTTCAGTTCTATAGGAAGCCCAAGTTTTCTCAACTGATCTTCACTAACAAACCCTATGGAAGGCAGGGGACCTTCCTTAAGCACCACTGTTTCGGTGGCTTTGTTGCCTGGTCGTGCAAAGTCTGGAACTTTGTGTGTTTTGAAAAACCTGAAAGCAAATATAATGCTCATGAAAATTCACTGACAGGGTTCCTTTTAGTAATGGTATACTGAACTACATATTTGATAAGCATGATTAGCTGTTTGTCAACCCAAGTCTGGACTTCATTACGGAAAAAATGATGGACAGTTGGTCAACAACATGAGGTTTTATTATGGCTGTTAAGTGTGGCATATAATCTACCTTCACTTAACACAAAACTACCTGCTTTATTCGCACAAGTAAGACACCTTTCATCCTTCCCACTTTCTAATGCAAACAAGCAAGACAGTACACATTACAGAAATGCACATATACTAAAACAACAAACAAACGAACAAAAGAAAAGCCCCACTTACTTCAAAACCTTATCTTGTTTCTTATTTGTAAAGAGAAGACCAGTTTCTCCTTGCATGTGCATGCTCAGTAAGTGAAGATTGGGAAGATGCTCATTTTCAGCTGTTTTACCCAAGGCAAGTTGCATTACTTTATTCTTGCCAAAGAAGAATCTACAAAATATCAAATTGCATCTCTCACTATCAAAATCTATGGGCATCCTAAAGATTCAGTGTACCATTATTTCTTAACTTTTCAAATGACTAGTTCTATACAAGATATGAATTCTCACAATAACCCCTTTTTAACTGAAAAATCTTTTAAATACAAATGTTTTTATCTGCTTTAAAAATAAAACCGAGACTGTGGAAATGTCAATTAATCAGCATATGTTTTTAAACTCTCCTACTACCTATAGCCTTGATGACAGCAAAACCACATATTACAGTGTCATGGCTTTGAAATCCTAATAGTGAAAGAAAAGCAATTTTCCCAATAAAAACTTACAACTACTTTTCAAAATATGAGCCCAAAAGAGAAGATTAAAAAAATGCCACTGACCGACTGTCACGCCATTCAGGATTAGTTCGAATGTCCTTCATAAAGACACTGCGCATATTTTTCACAGAAAAAGTGAAGATTCTTGCATGTTTACCAGCACAATCTCGAATCTAGAAAAAAGTAATATTAAAAAGTTTAATCTGAAACCTGTATCCTCCATGTATTTCTCTCTCCCCACTCACATGTCATGCACACACACCATATCTTGTAATTTTGCACCTTTGTGATTCAAATTAAAATTTATTATTCCTGGTTAGATTGTAGGTCTGTCAAACCATAAAATGACCAAAACCCTGAGAAAAATACTATTACAATTGGGAAAACTGAAAGCAGAGAAATTAGTAAATTGGTTTAAACTTATCCAAAGGAAAATATTTGATAACATGATATCAAGGACTCTTCTCAACATCTTTCTCCCTCTTTCATTGTTTCTAAGTATGTGAAGAAGCAAATATATTAATACATGATAAACACATGTATTAAAGTCCTTATCTAAGATAGAAAGCCTTTGAAAGAACTTACATCCTCAATCAGTTTCTGTTTCAGAGCAAGCCCTTTCTTTTTTGTCTGTGTCAAGGACACTATGGAAAAGAAAAAAGTATCTTTTTAACAGTGGATTTTCAGCATACACAAATCTTTTAGATAAATGCTATTACAAATAATAACAAGCAATCAATCAATCAGCACTGTACACGGTTTGCCTTTACATTGATCAGTAGGACTATCAGATGTAATGCAGGACAATTCGCAGAACATTAACATTTGCCAGTCTACAAAAAAATGTTTATTTTTCAACAACCAGTCAGTTGCTGGGGGAGAACATATGGAGAGACGGGGCAGCTGACAGAGCCTTCCACTCTTGCCTATTTGAGAGCTATGACAGCAGCGCTGTTGTCAGCACTGTCGTTTGTAACGGATAAAACCTAACCCGAAAGCAAAATTAGTGCACATGTGTGCATGCATCTCAGGTGGCGGTGGGGGGCGGGGGGAGTTTCCTGCATATGTGTGTAACTGTGTGACATCTCTGTGTAAATTAGATTTTTATTACACATGTAGTTAAATGAACAAAATAACTCAGTACTTAATTAGCAATTTCAATTCAGTTTTACATTTGATTAATAATACAGGTGCTGCTGATGGAAACTGAATGTTAAAGGTTTGGCAGAATTTTGATATGGGGTAAGATGTGACGTCATAGGCCGGTCTATGTTATTTTGTCAGAGGTTTGGGGTTAGGGTTTGGGGTAGGGTTAGGTTTAGTTTATTAGGTACATTTGGGCAATTGAGTGGAGCGAGCAGACGACAAATGCCGCGAGCCTTTTTTGTTATGGCCGTTGCGTCTTACCCCATATCAAAGCTGTACCAAAGGTTTTAAGTAAGAGACCTAAGAAGACAACATATTACTTAGTACTGTAACTGAAATTTTGTAACTGCTAGATGTAAACATGTTACTGCTTCAGATTGCGAATGTACACGAATTTGATCTACATGACTCGTGCACCAGAATCAGCGCTTGAATGCATGGGATCTTGAAAAAACAAACGCAAGCGTATAAAATGATAAATCAATTAACAAAGTAATCAGAATACTTTCTATTTTTACCTTTTTTATCACGTTTGGACTTAGGCATCTTTTAGTAACACAATGCACGTTGCTGCACGTGGCTATCAAAACAGGAAGCTATCGGGTTTGAGGACTGATGGGTTAATATAAGCGATATTAAAAAAATAGATACAAATATAAAATAACTACGGTCTATATATCAAAAACTTTTTAATAGTTAAAAAAATTACAAACATGGCTGAACAAGAAATGATCGGTCGGGAACGTCATCGTCATAGAAACCATGACGTCAAGATCGCTAGAGTTCGTGCAGTCCCTCAGTTCGCGAATTAATATTGCGATTCGGTTCTTATTGAATGTAAAGCTGCTCAAAAAATATAGTTCGCTAGTTAGGTAATAACGTTTGCTTTATTCTTGAGACATATATATTTTGTAGTCAGGAAGTCAATTTAATCGGATAAACTGCTATCGAAATTTCACTCTATATTGTGATATACTAATTATTTTGTCTAAGGCCTACTTAGGGAGACTGGACTGGAAAATAGGGCACGGCTCCGCCATTTTGGATACATTCTGCTTATTCCGGTGAGTCCGTTTGCGTGTGAAGTACTAGGATTCTCACACAAGTATGTTGCCTAAAAGCAAGTGCGTGCAACAAGCAAAGCTTGCAGAGCAAGCTGAACGATATGATGACATGGCGTCGGAAATGAAGGAGTGCGTAACGGTATGCTATACCTCTGATCCAAAAACTCCACTCGACAACGAGGAGAGGAACCTGCTGTCGGTTGCCTACAAAAACGTCGTCGGCGCTCGACGTTCGGCTTGGAGAGTTGTCTCAAGTATCGAGCAAAAGACCGAAGCAAATGACAAGAAACTTGAAATGGCTAGAAGATACAGAGAAAAAATTGAAGAGGAGCTTAAAAGAATCTGTAACGAGGTGTTGGTATGTATAACATGTCATCCGATCATGTTTAGTAGCTGACGCCTTTCCCTTTTCAGGAAGTAAAAAATTACTCGTGTGTCGCTTTGTGTATCTGTTGCTGATCAAAGCAAGGGGCTTAGATTAAAATAAATCAGACCTTTTCTAAAACCATGTTTACAGTTGATCGCATAATAATTAATTTATTACTATAACCTTTGTCTCCTACAATGACATTCAAAATGGTTGCCAATTTTCGACTGCGGATATCTTACAGACAGCGGAATGTGGTTTTAGAGGAGTTCCTGTACTTGACAAGAATCAGAATGGGTTTAAAGCAGATGGGTGGTAGGTTGATTGGTTTTAGCTTAGATTCGATTTTAGTTCCATCGACATTTAGGTGCTTTACTACGGACAATGAAGACTGCAGCATTGATAAATATGTAACATGAATATACAAGTCTAAGCATACCCGAAGCCAGCTAGAATAATGATGATTTTTTGTTTTTATTCAACACTATACTGTGTTCGTTATTTGAATGCAGTCTAATGTGAGATGTACTGCCAGCATTGTAACAGTTGCATTTACCAGCTGATATTGCCCAAAATCATGATAATGAAAATGGGGATTAATTAGCGCCTAATGTTACATCCTACTAAGGTGGATTTTGTTAGGGTCCTGATATCATGACGCACCTTGTTAACTGCCTCATACATCTCCAAATAATGTACTAGCAGAACTACAATAGATCATGCTGGTAAAAAATTGCTTTTAACTTCAGATAATTTTTTTCTGGTTGTACAGTTAATAATAGATGTCACAAAGAACAGTAGCATGAAAGAATTTGTTACAGGAATTGCTGACACAGTACCTCATACCAACTGCAAAAGTGGACACAGTCCAGTGCGAAAGTAAAGTGTTCTATTTGAAGATGAAAGGAGACTACTATCGTTATTTGTCTGAGGTTTCACAGGGTGAACAAAGGGCAGGTAGGTTTAGCACACTATAGCTTAAAAATGTTTTAAATTCACTCTTATTTTTTTAAAGTAGCCGGTGATTAACATTTTGAGAACATACTTTAGGTTGTGTGAAGTATCAGATTTTGTTTTGCATATACTAATTTGTATCTCTTTTTATATTCCTTTGCCTTGCCTTTTGACATTTTCTAAGGGGTAATATTGACTACATGTTTATGGAGGATTTTGTTTTTAAAAATGTTATGACTAGCTCAGTTTGTTTTCAATTAAAAAGGTTTTGATGAAAGACAGATTTGTCAGGTGTCTTAATTGCCTGATCTAAATGAATTAAAGATTATGATGAATTAATGTGAAGAAAGATGTGCTGCTTAAGCTAAAAACAATTCTTGAAACAGTATACAAAACTGGTTGCCTCCCACTAAAAATTACCCTTTCATTTGCCAAACTATGTGATAGTACCTGTAGTTCAATGTGGTGCATGTATTTTGTTTACACATCTGGAAAGGTCAGTCACCCTTGGCCATTGCAGTGGATTTTAGCACATGGTAACCTGGCCCAAATTTTGAGCAAGATAACAGAGCTGATTCTGTTTCTTATTGTGATGTGTGTTAAGGTTGATCCACTCAAGCACAAACTTTGTCTACAAATGCAGATTAATGTAATGTGTTGTCATAATTTTATGTCGAGTTACCCACTGATAACATTAACAATAGGGATATGCTACCAAAGATACTCATGCTTTAACCTGTTTCCATGACCACTGTAACGTAAATATTTATACTTAATCAGTGACTGGATATAGTGATGGTGAAATAGGTATTTTTACTAAGACACTAGTACTTTTAGTTTATGAGTGTCTTGACTTAAACAATACTTTTAATACCATAAAAGCTTGTTTTCTTTCTTTATGGCTGTTTGCTAGCATGAAGACACACATATATCAAAAAGAAACGATATTCCCAAGTTGGACAAATGTGTACAAGTTAAAAGGAGACTAAATCTTCTGTTGCTTTAACTGTTTCAGAACATGTGGAAAAGTCTGCAGCTGCTTACGAGGAAGCAACATTCACTGCTATTAAGCTGCCTTCTACCCATCCAATCCGACTTGGGCTGGCATTGAACTTCTCTGTATTTTATTATGAGATAAAGAATGATCCTGACCAAGCATGCAAACTTGCTAAGCAAGTGAGTATTAAAATATTCACATACTTAAAAAAGTGGAAAATTAAACCTTTAGCTTGTGTCTTCTCCCATTCTCTCCCCCTTCCCCTATATTGTCTTAAACTAATTGCTTAAAAAAGATTTATGCAGCCATATTTAAAAAAAAATCAGCCCACACTTAATTAACATTCACATGGATATCCAACACATCACAAGTAATGGTAGGGTGTCTGTAGAGTATTAAAGTAAATGAATGCAGGCAATGGGAGGGTCTTGTTTGCATATATATATATGTATATATGCTTTCTGAAGGATATAGCGATAAACTTGGGCTGCTTCTTGAGGACTATTAAATGTTTTCCAGTGCATAACCTATATAAATCATGCCATAAATTGGTTCAAGTTATGGAAAAAGAAGCTGTGAAGGTAAATAGTAAACAATTTGATGTTAAAAATGTGAACGTGTTAAAGATCTTATGTGCCATTATGTAAGATATTTTGTAAACCACACATGAAAAGGACTACTTTATCGTCATTTGCTATCTAATGTCTGTATCAGTTTTACAGTTTCTTGACCTTAGGAGGGAGGATATGGACAGTATTACTATTAACATTTGGATAGTGATTTGTACTTTCTTTCCTCTGTGCCTGTTTGATAAAGTCTTCAGTATTTGTATCTGAGTCTTACCCCAGCATTTTTATAAAAATATTTTATGACAATCATATTTTATAGATGGAAAAGTGGAAGCCATTGCATGCATAATTCATCAGCTGCTTGTGATGTTTCTTTACATTTAAAAAATAATAATAAGGAATGTCTTGCCATCTTTTAGTGTGTAGGAGGTAGCAGTGGTGTTATGTAAAGGTCCATATTGTGATCTTCACGTCACTTACTAGTAGAAATAAAATAGACCCAAAAGGTGTTCTAGGCACTCAAGTTTACTTGTGGATGTCTACTCAGTTGACAAATGTAACAGTGAACTTTTCTCTTGATTGTATTGTGGGTTGTCGACCCAGTTTCAAATTTGTCAGAGTTTTTATTTGTGTAAATGAAGTACATCTACTCATTTTGCGATCTTGTTGCGATCTTGTTACATGTCATGTTGAGGCAAGAGAGAGAGCGATAGTGCAAAGAGAGCAGCATAATGTCCATTTACAATTTATAGTGGCATGTAAGATTCCATGCAAACTAATATATTACAACTTTGTTGAACATAGCACATACTAGTACTGCCCTTGAATCAAGGTCATCACTTTGTTACTTATTTACTATGATTGCAAGTCCTCCTTCTCTTAGTCTTTTCTGCCTGAACCTCTCTCAGAAAAGGTGACTATGCATAAATGAATGAATTTAAAAGACTGTTGTTATAGAAATGTGTGTGTTTGTTCCATAGAATACAACAGACATTATAATCATATCATGTGATGACTTGATGTCTCTGTTTATTGCAGGCTTTCGATGATGCAATTGCTTGCTTAGACCAGTTGAATGAAGACTCCTACAAAGACAGCACATTGATAATGCAGCTGTTACGAGATAATCTTACAGTAAGTTTTTTTACAACAATTTTGCCTGACCTACAATTGTTGTGGTTTGGATCATTGTGCAGCATTCAAGATGTTTGCTATTATTTTTCAAAGCAAGAAGTTGAAAATCCAAGTAAAAGTGTTCCTTTGACAGAAAAGTGCCCATATTAAGACCTAAATATAGGACATGGTCTTCTTAGCATGGATGGTTTTGCTTTTACACTTGCATGTTTTTATGTTGCAGCTGTGGACTTCGGACTCCCAGGGTGAGTGTGCTGATGAGCAGCAGCAGGAGCAGCAGTGATGATGCATGCTGTTCCAGCTTCACCTCCTGCTCCCACAACACCTCCTCCCCTCCACCATCATCTTGTCACAAGCCTCAGCAAATGAAGAAATGGAGACCAGTGCAAAGCCATGTCACTTGCTTGTCCCCCTTCCCCCCTCTCTTGCCCAGCCTCCATCCTGAGCTTTACACCTTAGCCCTTCCCTAATTCCATCCCCCCACCCCCAGTCCCACCTTCTCATCGCTTTTGCTACATCTAGCACCATGTTTCTGTCCTGTGCAGTGGCAAAGTGCTGACTGGCTGATTAATTTTTGTAGCTGGTCATTTGGTATGTGATGTCCTTTTTCCAGTGGCTGGCTACCATGCAGTCGCCTGGTTTATATGTGGACCTACTGGTTGGATAAGTTGCTGGTGCTTTGGATTATCACCTCCAGAAGTCAGGTGTGTGTTAGCGGGACACAGGGTGGAGATTTTGCATGCTCCACTGTTTGTCAACAAGTCGTGCTGCAAAAAAATCTTTTGTTTAATTTTTTTTGTGTGTCCCAGATGAGCATGACTAAATGGATAGAAGTACGCTTCATTTCTTCTTGGAGTGAGATGAGTTTTTTTTCCTCTGCAGTGATGTTCTGAGTTGAGCCTGAAACGTTGATGACATAATGAAGTCAAAGAATTTACCATTGTTATCAGTTGGCAGAAAGCTGTTTCATACCCGATATATGGTACCGAGCTTTGATTTTAAAGAAATGGAAAAACGGAAAAGCAAATACATTTATAGAAATTGACATGGGACTACTGTATTCATGTAATGTTTAAGTTAGTGTGTCCGTACATCAGATGCATGTCATTTTGATGATTAGCCTGCCAAACTGTTACTTTCTCTGCAAGATGATGTTACTGTTGTTGTGGCTTTTTAACTCATTGCAGTTATGTTGTTCCATCCTTGTCTGCTAAAATCCATTTTGATACTTGAAATGTTCTGCTGCCTCTCACTCTTAACTTTCTATAAGATTGCTTTCTTTATGAAGCTACTGTTGATCAATTGTAGGCTTGTTTTCTCTCTCATGGATCAAGTCCTGCCGGGATGGAGGTTGGAGGGGCTTGGCTTGTAGTAGGTTTTATAAAGACTGTTTGGGTGCAGAGAGAAGGCCTGTAACATCTGATACAGTTTTTAGAAACAAAAAAGTTTGATCCTTTGTTTTGGGTTAGTAGTAGGTTTAAAAACACTTTTTTCAGTTCCCGTGTTTTATCTTTCACCACTTGTATCCTGTTGGTCAGGTTTACCCGTGCTGTATGTCTGAATGAACAGTATGTTTTGGCTATGTTTTGTTATTTTTTATCACTGACTGTAACACTGTCCTTTTTTCTCGTCTGTTGGCATGTTTATTCTTTCCTTCAGCTATCGAATGTCATGTTGGTACTGTCCGTCTTGTCGCTCTGGAAATCTCAGTGAGAACAGTGTTCCACCATTGGCTACTTAGTTTTGCCTTGGCATTGGCACTTGGCTCGCTCATCTGGAAGTTTTAGATTTTGTTACCACTTAATGAATTGAGTCTGATCTTTGCTCTTGGCCCTTTAGATTTGTCTAGCAGCAGACTTAATTTAGATTGCTTATATCCTTGAGACAGCCCATTTCATACCCCTTGCTGTAGCAAAGTTCCTTGCATAGGAAATTCTTCTTTTTCTTAATGTTCCACATAATGCGAGTTGCTATCTTTTACTATCATTATGGTTATTACGTACAATATTGTGGCAAAATAATAAATACAGGAAATGGAAGTCTGCTTGCATCTTTGTGGACACGTTTTCTGATAATGCATGTGTGCAGTTTGTGATGAGTGAAATATATGCATTGAGCAGCACAGCACAAACATTTTATAGATGATGCTCCACATTGTTTACAAATGTGCAATCTTTACATGGTCTGCTGCAACATGTGACAGCAGTGTTTGTGGGTGTCTGTAAGAACTGCGCAAGTCACATGCTCAGGTTTCTGGGAAGCAGCTAGTCATGCTGCATTATGCATCCTTGTGAAACCACACCATTTAAAAGCAAGGTGTGACAGATGTAAATGCTTCCGCCACAAAAAGCAGGCCGAAAGGCCTGGCTTCTCGTTAGTCGCGTTCAACTGTACTGCGCGTGTAGCCCCTGCAACGGTCACGATAGTACCGATATCGGTTTCTTTTACCAATGTGTGCACATTGTCACCGGAGTGTAGGTGGTTCGCATTAAAAGCATAAGGATGCACACCTGATTTCAAGTTTATACAGTTGGGGTATCAGGCGTGACAATGATAAACTATGCGAATGACAAACGACGACCTATTTTCTCTACACGCACGCCCACACACGAACTGCTCCCAAACCGTAGCACTGCTGAAATTATTTTTCTCACCGATACGCAGGCGCGTGACGTTGCAGCATATTTCTTCAATGACGTTTCGCCTTCTGCGCACTTAATGGAGAACTTGCCTCAACCCAAGCGTTTAACCATTACTGCTGTGGGTATACACGTAATCCGACTTCCTATAAGGACTCTGGAGATAGACTACGGGAGGTTACGCCGTTTTAATGACCATTATGCATTAAAATAGTTCCCTTCCCCATTATGCGTAATGGTCAAGTGTAAGTTTTTGTCCAAGTTTTGGCAGTGAAGGAATGAACTTCATTTGCATGTTATAAGATTTTGCTGTCCCAGCTTTCGTTGTACGAAGCTGCATAATTGCACTCGTTTAACCTAATCGTTCAATAGCATGAATGTTGAGACGGAGTCGATTTCTTTACCGTACTTTCCTTGCCTTGACCCCTAACCTTGCTAGAGTGTTTTGCGAGGTGGTTTCAGTGTAAGTGTTCGTTTTTTTTTTTTTTTTTTTTTAAAGAAATTCGAGAATCTAAAGGAAATGCAACGTGAAAATAGCCACATTTCAGAACTTTGGTATGGGTGGATGACGTGACGTCATAGGCCGGTCTATGTTATTTTGTCAGCGGTTTATTAGGTACATTTGGGCAGTTGAGTGGAGCGAGCAGACGACAAATGCCGCGAGCCATTTCTATTATGGCCGTCGCGTCCTCCCCCATATCAAAGCTGTACCAGCCACAGTAACTCAAAGCCTGACCGCGTTCTATGAAGGAAAGAAGAAAGGGGGAAGGCGGTTGGAAGCCATAGAAATTAGAATACTGGACAGGGAAGGGGCACTGGGGAAAACCAGTTGGGTTTCGATGTAAGAGTTTGGTCGATGGACGCCTATATAACGACCAAGGTGGTTTAAGATTTTTACTACATGGATTACCAGTAAAAATGATTATGAACTAAATATGACACACTAAAACTATTTTCCCCTGATTTAATTAGCTGCTTCAATCACATCTGAAAAGCAATGATTTACATTACAAATAACACTGCCAGCAGAAGAGCAAAATGTGAAGATAAAAGCTTTGTATTTAAGCACCGATTTATTTTTAAAAAAGGTATGGGATAAAATAAACTAATATTTTATAACAGTAAAAATAAAATGGACAACTAGGATACTAATAACAAGCTTTCACATTTCACAATGCAATGGTGGAAGAATTAAAAAATGCAAATCTTTGAGAATATAAAGAATACTTCCCCTACCCCTAACCCCGCGGTTCTCAACCTGGGGGGCGCGCCCCCCAAGGGGGGCGCAAGCTGCTGAAAAGGGGGCCGCAAAGCCGGTCATTTTCTCATATCTCATATAGGTATTGTAGTGGCTAAGGGGGGCGCGCGGACCTACCTTTATTCGTCTGGGGGGGGCGTCACAAGTAAAAGGTTGAGAAACGCTGCCCTAACCCCACGCCAGTTCTTTTTAAATGCCCACACCTAATTTCCTTACCTGTTAACAATAATATCTAAAGAGCGCACTTTCAACATGTTATTACTATAATTCTATAATTATATTACTATAATTATTATTACTACAACAATAGCTATTTGCAGTTACAGAAATAGTGTGATAATAGATTGTGAGAAAATGTAGATTAAAAATTTTTTGCATTCTTGACAATGCCATCACAAGAATGACTATAACTTCTGAGGACTGACTTCTCTTCCCGTGAATTTGTATTGTCCTGTGAAATGATAACATGACTCATCCTCTTATTAGCATTAGACATACCAAAGTTTCCTTGTAAAATTCTGGATGAAAGAAACAAAAATGGAATATATGGTTTCTCCATGCAATCTATAGCCATAATTGCTGGTCTTTGCATGTTCATGACAATTTTTTTTCTCACTTTAGTTTTAATACTTCCAAATAATCTAATCACAGCAAGTCTGAATAGAACAATCTGATACAATCTTATGCAATGGGTTTTTTCACATTCTCTTTCTATCCACTATAGAATTCTGAGCTGTAGCATAGTTTACCCTCAATACAGTTTCTAATCCATAGAAACACAGCAAAGTGAACACTACAGTAGCAATATAAAGGAGTCGATGTTTCCTGTATTACAGCAAGGACTTGAATAAGCATCATTCATAAGTAATTTAATTAATTAAAGTAGATTTATATAGCGCAATTTTCAACCCTAGAGTCGACTCAATACGCTTCCCCCCCCCCCCAAAAATGCTTATATGTTCAAGAACTAGCGGTAAAAGCCTTTCATCAGCTTGAGTCAAGGCATTTAACCTCAACTACAGCGCCTGTATCTACATGAGCTTCTTCTAGAGTCTTACTGCCATCCAATTCGTTTGCCAGATAAAACCAGTGCTGAGCAGGTCCGGGAACATCAATCTATGAAAACACAAAGCAGGATCAATATGGACCACATTTGTGACAGATGATGCACCAAGATATTTTAATTAAACTATTATAGCAGTAGTTCAGCTTAAGCAGCAGCTGTGTAATAATTGCAAGTCATATGCATGAAAGCATGTGTACATATACACACACTCTCATGGAGGGGTTTTGGCACCTATGGTGAACATGGCAAATACCTTCCAAATCACCATTAGTCAAATCAAGGGAAATTTTACAGGACTCAGTAGTATTAATTAAAAAAAATCAAAAGTATGCAACTGCACTCTCACTCAACCAAGTAAACCACATGCTCACTCAGAAGGAAAGAAGTGGGACGGGAAAGAACATGAGAATACAAAGATACATAAAGCTTAGTATTTATCATGTTAACCAACTCAAATCATCTATTTTGGTTTTAAAATATAAACAAATCTGCTTGTCTGTCAATTTTCTGTAATTCTGGGAATAGTTATTTTGCACCACCACTGTAGTAGATAAATAACAGCATTTAGTTTTAAGATTTTTTTTCATGCTCAAAATTAGGTTCTTAAAATGTCTGATAAAAACTGCAGTGTTGTATTATTTGTTTTGCTATATAATAATAATATATATTATATAATAATATATGATTTTTTTCATAGTTTAGAATTTTTCCACATTCAGAAATATTTGCTTCTTAATGGCAGCTTCACTTGAGCACAAAATATTTACAAGACTATTATAACAAGAAATAAAACATTTGAGAACACAGTAAAGTCTCACGGACCTACAAACCCAGCAGAGAGAAAGTATTTAAAAATGTTGCAGTGTAATATAAAGGGAAAAATAATATTGTTACAAATGTGTACTTCTGATGGTTGTTCATTGAATGTTAAATAACAATTGTATAGTCCATGAATTGCCGTGCTCAGATAACTGAAATAATTTGGGAAAAATTGTTTTACTTCTAGGTCTTGCCTATGTTTTTGAGAAAGCATTTTAGGGAAATAATGTCTGCTTAAATGTAGCTTTATATGTGATGAAAAAAATGAGCATGCACAACTGCATCAGATATTTAGTCTGATTGTTTGGAACATAATCTAGATATTAATATATAAACTAGCTGTAGAGTGACATATGATGATAACATTGTCAGATGTAAGACTGCCCAAACAAAAATTTATAAACTAAAGCCATACAGGATGTAGCTTAAAATAGTGTAGATGAAATGGCACTACTGATCCAGAAAATTTTATTTTCATTTTCCCTTTCAGAAGAACAATCTGTCAACTTCATTTTAGACTGAAGCAAAAATCCTACATGAATGTGACAGTGTACTTGTTCCATGTTGCCTATAAATCTCTATAGACTTTAAAAACTGATTATATGAGTACTGATACTAAAAGGATATAAAGAAACCATCATATCACTTATAAATAATGATTTATGTTCGTAAACATTCTGGAAAATTGCTTCATGTTGACCCGCAATTACTGTCAATGAGTCAATGGTGATGTAACCCATGAGTTCAACTATGTAAGAAATTCAACTCACCAATGCTGCCAATTCTTCTTTTAGTAGATCAATTCGTATATCTGCAGGAAAATCAATTTCTAAATGCTGCATTGAGCCATAGCGGCTGACCACAATCTGAACCTCCAAGAAACCTTCTGCTTCAGGCTGTACCCCGTCCATCATGGAAACCTGCTGAATTTCCCACCAAGGAATTACGCTTTCTTAAAACATAAGACATCCAGATTTTTTTCAGGGGGTCACGGGGAAGGGTTTGGTTTGACTGTGATGACTACTAAAATCCAAACTATTTACAAACTACAGAAAATATTTTTTAGCATCTGAGGTTTTTACTGAGGGATGGGTATGTTTTGAATCCTCCTCCTTACACTTCCTTGACTTCAACAATGGCTTTTCGGGGAGATATGACAGGCAACAACATTATTTAGTTCTAGGCCTGAAGTGAAAAAATGATGTTTAGGTGATGGGCAGTTTGCTATACTAATCCTTATTGCATCTTTAGGAGTCACTTTTAGTGCGTAGTCCCTGGCTTTACTTATCTCCCTTACACTGGTTAGCAATATACTCTGGTGTGTTTTAGCACACAGTGACCTCAAAGTTTTAGACCTCCACTAGCTCCCTAATTCTAAGAAAAAAAATAATATGATGGAAATGGTGGTTGAAGCAAAGGCATCCCTTGTCCACTTCCTTTTTCATTACAGACAGGTAAGGAATTATGCATGTTGATTTGACCTCCATTTACCCCTCTAAATTCCAGATATTCCAACTGCAGTCCTATCTGGCTTTAAAACTAAATCATCAAAGTATTCATGCCGAAGGTTAAATTTTGTTTGCTAAAACCTTTCAGGATTATAATAGCCAGAAGTGATTAATAGTGATACTGGGTACCTCTCGGTGACAGATATGGTGGAGCTGGTGTCAAATTTTATCAAAAGACAAAAATTGAAAAATAAAATAAAAGGTGAGTTTTAAAGTCTGTCATCCTTCAAAAACCCAAAAAAATAGTAGGACATATCTTCTTTGCTGATTTGGCACTCGTCTTTCTTCTCAGGCCTTCTGGAAGATCTTGGTCAGATATGTAATGTTTATTTCTCCATAGGTTAGCAGCACCTCTGTTGTAGTTCTGTCCACTTCTGCTGTATTATTCTTTAGGCTGGTTCAAACTACCTACCTGACATCTGATTCAGTTATGGTGGGTTCCTCTTGTTCTGGGTATTGTGGGACGAAGAGGTGATGGGTTTGGTGGTTATATGACTGGATTCAGGAGCTACTTTAAATATTGTCTGCACCTCTATTTGATCTTGCTTTCTGCATACAGTGAGTTGCCATCTTTGTCACTGATAGCTGTTGTTGGGTGATACGACTTGTCTTTAGGTCTCACTGCCTTGACACGCTTGTAAAATTTTGGAGATCCTTAGCATAGTGTGGATAGTTAATCCTCATAGTTAGTCCATGACTGACCTTTTGGTGTCTATATCACTCTCAGGCAGGAGTGTCTGGTCAAACTGTACTTCATATAATTTTCATTCATTTTGGAATGTACCCTTTATTCCAAACAGTTTCTTTTCTTCTTTCACATTACCACTACACCAGTCGGTCATCTATAAGTTCTGTTTCCTATTTTCCTCTTACTATGCATTTTTTCTAGGGTTTTCAAAAAGATTGTTTTATTGTCTGGCATTCTTCAACAGTCTGCCTGCCTGAAAATTTCATAATTTCTTTTTCAGTTCTTTTTGTACCTTTTCTCAAACCTCAACCTGCTACATTTTCCTTATATTGATTTGAATAGCTGCTTGCATTTTTCTTTGTTCTGCTTGACAAGTATGTAGGACAAGATTATGGTTCTGTCTGTGTGTAGGCAGACATTCAGTAGAGAGGCAAGGTCTCAATGCAATTCTTGCCAGAATGAAGTCTTATCTGTGACTCTGTAGTGGAGACATCCCACTTCTACCATGTCTGACTGGTCTTGCATTGCTAGAATGTGTTAGTAATAAACAACTGGTGCACAAGGTCAAAAGTCACTTCTGATTGTAGTTACTGTTACAGCATCAGTATGTGACGTCAAATCCCCAAGGTTTTAAGGTTTAAGACTTTCAAGGTCAGGTTTAGGATTAATGTTAGGATATAGTGACTGGGTAAATCAGACATGGTATCACATGCTTTCTACAACTATGCTCAGCTATTTCTGTCATGGTGGAGGCAATGATAGAGCTTTTATCTATTTATGTTCTATTTTCCCTTCAAATAATCCTCTTGACTAATGAGTGCATGAATGTATATGTTCTTCACATCATCAGCAGCATTCCTGCTATAGGCATGTTTCTTTTGATTTAGATGGCTCAAGAAAATACACACTGATTTTGAAAGGAATATTTATTAGTTGTGACATTAACTGTGGATAAATAAAAATGCTATCAATTTCTGATACAACTACACTAAAACAACACGACTATAGCCCACTATTTGCACAGAATGCTCATACCATTTAACATATTTATATAACAGAACTGATGTAAAGAATACATTCAGAAAAGGAAAATTTGTATTTTTCAGATGAAACACATCTTTTAAGACTACTGCTATTATGTTTACTCACCGGACGACTAGAAAAAGCCCCTTGTATAGTGTGTAATAGTCCGCACACTGTCTCCCACAAATACTCTGAAACTGATTTTTCATCATCTTTTTCATCTGTCAAGTCTTGACCACTTTTGTGTTTATAAGTCACAACTTTTGCCTTCAAATGTTCAAAACAGTCTTCACAGCAAGGGCCTAAGCTAGGAGACCAGTCATCTGGCTGCTTGATTAAGTGACTATCAAACCATGAAGAACCTCCTTTCCACTTGCTATTGGCTGTGGATGCTGGTAAAGTCTCCTTCAAACAGCCAAATTTGCAGCCACAAATTTTACAAAATGTACAAAACGTGACAGCATGAGATGCCTCTGTAAGACCTGGGTTAGGAAAAAGCACCATCTGTCTTATATCTTGTTGAGAATCAACAACTCCACGTCTCCTACTGACCATCGGTGAAGCATTAAACTGTTGTTTCACAAGCCTGCAATGGCAGAAAAAGATTCATTTTCAGCAAATCCTCCAGATGGCTTTTTGAATCACTATCTACTAAAATCAAATACTCAAAAATCTTCTAACATAGCTTTCTTTCATATTGAGTTTGCTAACAAAATGTCATGAAAACTGACCACTCTTTAAAGAAGTTTCTGCAGCGAAAACAAAATCTTAGCTGTAGAGCACCATCAACAATCCAGTTTATTCAAGATGATGTGAATGTATATCCAATGTTAATACATCTCAAACAGGCCTCAAAACCTCTATCCTGAAGTCCATGCTCCCTGTTCTCTTTTATCCTAGAAACACGTTCATATTCTTCAATGGCATAGTTTGATTTGTGCTTTAAGATGCAGGTATTGTTAGTGAGGGGTAGGTATTCACCATGCTTCCTGCCTAATCTTCTCTCTGATCGGAGCAGCTTTTACTAGCAATACATCTGTATCAGTACCTGCAGTCTAAGAACATGCATTTCAAAATGCAATCATTGTATCTGTGCAAGCTTTGGTTTTGAAGCTAAATTTTAGTCATTAATACATTCTTCTGATCAAACGTCTTTTTTATGAAATGCCTTTAGCTAAAAATACAGTTTTTCACAGGGAACTTCGATTGATTACAGTTTAATTAAGGACAATAATCATGCAGTCTACGGAGTCACCTCAAGTAGACGCGAAAGCTACTACTATCCTTTTATTTTAGAACTCATTTTGTGTACTATATCTCGTGTCTTGTTTATTCTGACAATCAAAAAATGAACTATCTATCGACAAAAATTACCGCAGAAGCTCAATAATCTAAAGTCATAGCAAAGTCTATATACAAATTAATGGCCGAGGATTTTCCTACTTCTAAAAATATATTCTATTGCCACAGTTCTATTTTTAAACCCACACCAAAGATTGGTTGTTTGATAAAAAAAAAAAAATCATCTAAATTAGCAAACGGGGTGTACGGAGCTGATTACATATATACATATTAAACACAAATATGCGTGCATGCATATAATTATCTTCCAGTTTTAATGACGTGCAGAGAACGTTTTAGTAGGCCTAACTGATTCAGTGTCTCAGGTGATTTCTCAGGCATGGCCGCATCATGATGTATAAATTCATTATCTGAAATAAAAATGATTAAGGACTGTATGATTATTAGTTTTATACAGAAAGCATAACCAGCTAGATCACTCGCAATTTTGATAGGCGACAAGAGCCCACATGCAGGATACAGTCCAATCACGTTGTCCAATAGATGGCCGCCGCCGTCTGCAGACCTTACGATGACGTCACATATGAGGGGAGCGTTAGTTGTTCTCTGCGCACACGACTTACCTTATATTTATGATCAGACAAACTTTTCTATTTATATGTCTCGAGATATTAGAATCAGAAACAATATTTATACATTATACGAAATCACTTGAAATAAATGAATAAGGGAAATTTGCGCAAAATCTCTCACGAAACAAGCGAAAGCCTTTATCTGCATACAGCTTCTGCTGGTCCAGGATTTGGAAGGGAGTGATTCCAAACCATCAAAGCTCTAGCTATGATGAGTCCTGGGGCCAGTTGCACAACATGTTTCTAAACCTTAAAACTGTTCAAAAGAAGCAAAATCTCTTCTCTGCCATTTAGATGCACTGCACAAGAAAACAAAATTGTACTGACAGGACGGAAAATCAGACTTAACTTTATCTTAAAAGCAGTTTTAGTTTAAAAAATTCTAAAATTGTGGTGTGCATTTTAAACTTATTATCTAAAAATATTTAATTCCTAAAAGTATTTAAAATTAGAAATGTGTTGTACAAATGGCCCCAGGAGTTCCATTTTGTTCAAAAACCAACTGGGGGAGTGCGGGAGTCGTTCTTCACGACGGTGAATGTCCGCCAAGGTTGCCCGCTCTCCCCCGTGCTGGAGAAGATAATGCGTAACACGTTAGAAGACCATCAAACCTCGATCCGTTTGAATCGGGAGAAGACCTCCGCTTTGCTGACGACATAGATCTCATCTCTGGCAGCAGCGGAGAGCAAGTCACTAATGGACAATTAAAAGTTGGCATAAAGTTCGAAGGCTTATGGGATGTAAATCAGCACGGAGAAGAGCAAGGTATAAATGGTGAACACAGTCGACCCCGAAAAGGTCGATGTCCGTTTGAACAGGGAACAACTGGAATAGGTTCAAGCCTTCAAATACCTCAAAGTGACTATAACCAGCGAAGGTGAGAGTGTGGAGGACGTTCTTCAAAGGATCATAGCCACGACAGCAGTAATGTCGATCGACGAGACTTAACAAAATATGGAACAGCAAAAGCGTGTCGTTCGCTACGAAATTCAGACTCTACAAGTCTCTCGTTGTACCTGTCATGCTGTACACGGCTGTGAATACTGGACGCTGCTGACAGATCAGGAACGGAAGATAGCAGCTTTCGAAAGGAAGTTATAGGAGGTTGCTTCGTATCTCCTATAGAGAGGAAAAGACGAACGAATTCGTACACCACCTGGTTCGCAGTCTGGTTGGTCACCAGGTGCCCCTCCTCACAGTCGTAAAGAGGCAAAAACTAAAGTGGTTTGGGCATGTCATTCGGCACGGAGGCATACCGAAGACAGTGCAATATGTGGAGGTTACAATAAAGTCAGCGATTTCTTGACAGGGAAAGAGAGAGAGAGAGCCTTAAAGGGATAAGAGTAGCAGGAAGGGAGGGAACAGACAAGTCGTATCTGCATACAGAAATAGCAGAGGAGGTATAACTGTTTCCTGGTCGTAAAACCAAGCTAACACTGACAGTTGCAAATGCAAGTCAGTGACTTCGTTGACTTGTTCCTGGTTAATCTACTCTTTCTGGTAGAAATTTCTGATCCACCGATGTAGCCCTTTTTCAAAAGAGAGAGATCCACCAGAATAACGTATAAAGCTCCTCTTCTCCTTGCTTTTATCTTTCAAAGAATGGAGCGAAAGGAAGAAAGGCGATACCTATCAGTGGCATCGGAAAATGCTCGGTTTGGGGGGTGAGGCAAACTCCATTCTGACAGTGAACGATGTTCACACTCGCACATTACAGAAACAAAAGAAGGAAGTGCGTGAGTGCAGCCATACACACACGCGCGTTCTCACGGTTCCTCTTCCTTTTTTGTACTTTGTGAGGAATCACATCTCAAGCATTGGGCCGAGGAGGGGGGGCCTTCAGATATTTTTGCATCCCTTGCCCCCCTCCCCTAGTTCTACGCTACTTCCTATCTAGTTGGACAACTATTTTACTGCAACAGTAGGACATATCTCCGAAAATGGAGGCATAAGGCGTCGTGGAGATGGACAAAGGGGCTCTATACATCTCATACCACACGCACACAAGTAGGAACCGGGTGGGGCAAGGGGGGGGGGCAGTTGTCCCCTAGAAAAAAAATACTGAGCGGACAAAAATGTCGTTCACTCTCAGCATGGAGTCCCCCCCCCGCCCCAAAAGCTGAGCATCTTTCTACGTCTGAGAGCGTGCTGTCATACTCACTCAAGCACGCACGTACACATGTAAGTGAAAAAAAGAGGCCCCTCTTGGCCTCTAATCAGCCAGGGATTCTTGGAGATGTAATGGCACACGTGATGTTTGGTATTCGGTAACTTGGAAACCGTTCAAGGGGAGCTTCTTGATTGTGAAAGTCACGCTGAATGATAACGCGGCCTAAAGTGCAAACACGCCGAGGGAATCTCAAGGGAAATAACAAGCAAAAACGGTTAACGTCTTCGCCCAGCAGTAGCTACCTCCCTTTAAATATTTGCCCTCCCGGTCGGAAATTAAAAGCCAGTGGCGATCAAAGCATTGTGACGAACCTGAAAAAGGTGGACGGCAAACATTATGAAACACGGCTGAAATAACGAAGCAGCATTTGAAATGGAACCCGCATGAAGCAAATACGAGAGGACTAGCAAGACAAACATTGATTGGAACCGCGCCGTGCAGCAGACCGACGAGGGCAACAACAGGGGAAGACGGCACAGCGGGGAGACAAATACTACGCTTATGCCTCAGACGTCACAAGAAGACACTTTCCTTCTTTTCTTTGTTTCGCTCTTTCTCTCGATTTTTTTCTGCTTGTAGTTTGTGTTTTTGTTACAGTTGTTTATGGTTTAGTGTTTAACAGGAAACAAAAATAAATTCTGTAAATAGCTGCTGTAAATGTCACTCTGCGGTGTTTCTGTTATCTATATTGGGGATATGAAATGCATGAGATGCAGCAACACAAAAGCTGCATCAAAAGACATCAGAACGTAATATTCTAACTTATGTTGTTATCAGATTATTTGGAAGTGTAAAAAAAATAAATAAAGAGAGGTTTTTTTGTTTGTTTGTTGTTGTTGTTGTTGTTTTTTTTTTTGGCGTGTGAAACGCATACAAAGAAATACAACACGTGAACAAGCGTGCTGATTTACATGTATAACTCTCCGCTCGCTCAGTTATATTTCATTCATGGTGTTCCTCGAGATGTTCCTCCTTCTCTATAACATGGTGAGATTAAAGATTTTAGATAGATCGAAGGAGAACTGATTTGCCTTCCTGACTGGTTGGCTGTTTTGGTTCGAAAGTGCTTCCACCTAGGGGTGATATCGCACTATGGAGATAGAGGGAGGGAAGAGGAAGCCGAAGCACCCGAAGAAAATTCCCGACGGCCGGCCATGGGAAGGTGTCACATACTGAGAGTGTCTCTGGACGATGATTAGTCTTCCTTTACTTGCAGTTTCTCAACAAACAGGACAAGTGCGACAATTTTGTAGTGTAATGCCTGACGTTTTACCTGCACGAGGCACTGCTTGAAGCCAGTTCACATTCCAAAGTGAAACAAATTTACAGTATAATCTCTGTCTGACTGACCTCGTAACCGAAACCCTATGCTGAAACGATTGGCCGCGATATCATCAAAGAATATGGCATCTGAAGGGGTTGGGGGGTGGGTGGGAAAGAATTGAAGGTACAGAGGTTGTAACGATATTCCAGTACCCGTGATCGACAATTCCACTGAAGTTGACACTTGCCAAAAAGAAAGATTTCTGATGTTTGTTATTAAGTGTAACCATTTATTGCACATGCGGGTAAAAAAAAATTGTGGATAAATGAAAGGTTTGCTAGAAACTCATTTACCAAGGCACTTGGTTCTTAAGCCTCATTAGCGTTTATAATAATACAGGCTATGAGTCATATGCTTGTCTCTGCTAAAGTTTAGAAGATAATCAATTACAGGGTTATGATCTATTTGTAGGAACAATATTCTGGCACGTGCACACGAAGTGCGCTGTTTACTCCATTTCGCTTCTATTTCTGGCCGCTGGCTTGTTATAAAAATATCCGTTTTCTGGTTGTTAATGAAGCTAAGACAAAACAGTGTAGCTCTTCTAGTATTATGTGGCGCCAGAAGACCATTTAGCAGTCCATTGAACTGGGCTACGGAAACTTCGGCAGCTTCTTGATATTGAGGAAGAGAGAGAAAGAGAAGCACTAAGCGAGGGCGCGGAAACGTCAGCAGCTTCTTGAGTGAAGGGCGGGTGGTGGGTGGGAAAAATTGAATCGATTTTGGAATTTTATTGAGTAGGCCTTCCACCTATTTCAAGGGGGGGGGGCGGGTAAAAACAATACAACATAATAAAGCACGCATCACAAGTTGCATGGAGACAGAAACTTTACATACTGCAATGAACAATGACAATGACCGACTTTATTTGTCCCAGTGGGCAATTTGAATATGGGAATATATTTAGTTCAACAGTGAATGGAAAAAAAGTGGGCAAGTAACATGTATCATATATATATAGATTAAAAAATCAGCTGAATAATCAGCTATTAATTTAAAATTTGAACTTCGAACGCATCATAGATGCAATTGGCTACATTGGCAGATATAGTTTTACTAATATTAACTAATAACAAGGACAAACGAGAAGCTGAT
The DNA here is from genome assembly GCA_004794655.1 of Marisa cornuarietis. Classification (NCBI taxonomy): domain Eukaryota; kingdom Metazoa; phylum Mollusca; class Gastropoda; order Architaenioglossa; family Ampullariidae; genus Marisa; species Marisa cornuarietis. The sequence goes on from SMMW01000054.1 coordinate 1,834,707, forward strand.
GGATATTGGAAATGTCTTTTTAGGGATATACCTATTATCTCAAGTCACAGTACATCGGGCAAAAGCACATAAATTGCAATTCTAATTCCATAGTTGTACAATGTGTTTCTCAAACTTAAAAGTGTTATAAAGAAGAAAATTTAGACTTGTTTTCAAAAATCAAAATTATTTTTCAAAAATGTAATTGAGATGTGTTGCACAAGCGCATACGAAAAATGTGTTGAAAGGAACGACAGTCTGGCTGAAGCAGTTTTATAGTATTTAAAACAGTCTTAGTTAAAAAGGTCTAAAATTGTGCTGTGCACTGTGTTTTTAATAAAACTGATTATCTAAATAGATTAAAGGATTAAAAGTGTTTAAAATGAGAAATGTTGTACACGTAAGCATTTGAACACCTACAGGCCTCAGTTTCTCTTGTAATCTCCACGGCACGCTCAAAAATACTTTTTTTTTTTTCGCAGTTCATCTCTGTCTGTCTGTCTGTCTGTCTGTCTGTCTGTCTGTCTGTCTGTCTGTCTGTCTGTCTGTCTGTCTGTCTGTCTGTCTGTCTGTCTGTCTGTCTGTCTGGCTGGCTGGCTGGCTGGCTGGAGCCACAAGAGATTATGTTTACTTATTCTCCTTCCCACTTCCTGTCTTCGACTGTCTTTTAATTATCGTTCAAGTGTGAGTAATTATAGCTCGTCCTAACATTCAATACATCATAGTCATTTAATGTCAATCTCTCTGTCTCGCTCTTCCTCTCTCTTTCTCCTTGAAGAACTAAGTCCTCTGCGCAGAAGCAGCTTTTAACCCCCACCCACTCATCCACACACGTGCCAGAAGCTTGTTTTCACAGCATCATCTCCACGGAGTCAGAGTTCTTGGTCCGGCAAATATGCTCCCGCTTCCTCGCTCTCCGAGATCCTGATGTCGCACGATGTCGGCGTGGGGCTGCCGTTTTCCGGATAAACGCAGGTTCGTTCTAGTCCTCACATCGCTATATTGTCGTCGATTCTTTTTCATCATCATCATCATCATCCATCATCCATCATCATCATCATCATCATCATCATCATCATCATCATCATCATCATCATCATCATCATCATCATCATCATCATCATCATCATCATCATCATCATCATTATCATCCTTTTTTCTGCTAATGATAAACAATAAGAAGAAAATAGAAATTATTAAGGACAAAGAAGAAAGGCTGCAGTTATTACATAATACTACTAACAGTTGCTCCACATGTAAACTCTTGTTAATAATGTACAATTATGACAAAAAGACACAAAGAGTTTCTTGGTTCAAACACACATGCGGGTGCATGCATTATTCTCGTAGCCAGTGTCAATTGTTTTACGACAGACCCAAAATTTGGGTGGGCAGTCCTTACATTCAGATCACATGGCTAAGAAATGTGGCTGATACAGTTCAACAGTTTGGGTTTGGGGAAAAAACTCTATTATCTGATAACAGAGAACTGTGAAACTGAGCAATGACGAAGTTTTTTTTTTAATCGAAGCAAGAGTTTGGAAGTCTTTTGTGTGGAGGGAAAATTCCAAACCGAACTCTTTTTGACTGCAACATTTGGCGGCGGGTGTCCGTGCGTGAAAAAAGGACTAATCGGGTGCTTTTTGAATCAGTTGCCGGTCTACACGTGTCAGTTGTGGGAAAAACCCTCTTGTATTGGGGAGGTGGGGGAGTTGTTACTCGGCATCCCATTTACATTTCCGATGACGCTTAATTGCCTCCCCTGGTGCAAGGCTGCAGACAGATGAGAGAAAAGGCTGGCCAGAGATACTAACCATCTGGCTCTTAAAAACGTCAACATTTATTGAAAACCAGGGTGTGGAGGAGGGAAAGGGGAGGCTTCAGTCGGACAAGGGAAGCTCCTCGCGGTCGTACGCCGTTGTCTTCAAAGAGAACACTGGCAATACACGGCTGCGAACATTGTGTGTGTGTGTGTGTGTGTGTGTGTGTGTGTGTGTGTGTGTGTGTGTGTGTGTGTGTGTGTGTGTGTGTGGTTCGAAGTTCAGAAGAAATTTAAGTACAATGCAAATGTGTATTTACTATAAAACGTCAAGTGAATTTGGTTGTCATGATTGCAGGAGTGATATCCCCTGTATCTAGTGACAGGTGTGTGTGTGTGTGTGTTTGGGGTTGAAGGAGGGGAGGAACACCAGGCACATGACTTGAGCTATCCAACATTTTTTTTTTATTCCGTATTACAATTCACAGAACACAATTCAAACACCTCTTTCATTCTTAAATCCATACTAGAGGTAGAAAATATAGATATAGAGTGTTTGATATCCATACTTAAAACTAGAGAGAAAAGAGAGAGAAGAGAGAGAGAGAGAGGGACAAGAAGAAAGTGTCCACATGTAGCATTTCAAAAAGCTTTACCTAATTACGCTGCACAAACACACAAGTGTTCCTGGTTTACATGACAAATGTAGGATCAATAAGTTACACCCTGATCATTTACACTGGAGGAAATGAAATCAATTTGGCATATATATATATATATATAACATACACATATTAAAACCTCTAAATATGTGCAGAAAAAAATTAAAAAAACAAAAACAAAACAAAACAAAACAAAAAACTAGAGAAAGGCAAAAAGACAATGCCCTCGTGTACTATTACAAAACGCTGTACCTACTTACATTGGTAGCTATCCAACATTCTTAATACTTGTTATTTTACACCTGTCTCCATGCTCTCCACTTCTCTTTCACGCACGCACACACATTTATCTAGCAGAAATTTGACACTTGTCGAAAACAGAAATCGGTGAAACGGCAATCGCACGGATTCATCAGAACTCCGAAGCTCATCAGCCTGGACCCCTTACCCGCCTTGTAATGCAGCCGCTGTACCATTCTAAAATGTCTGCGAGCGACACGAACAGTAGGGCGAGGTAGCAAACTCACTGCGTGGAGCTAGACTAGGGGGAGGAAAGTTTGCACGGTTCGTACAAAAGAACAGGAAATAATCGAGACCACTCATGCGGGGAAAGCATTGATTAAATCATTCGTTGGCCGCTAACACGCATCGCCGATTGCAAAAAAAAAAAATTGTTGCAAAGGGCTTTAACCGGCGTTCTTCTCTTTTTGCCGATCAAAGAACGGCGAAGTGTTTTGGTCGTGGCTGTCGTTCTTAAGGGGAGGCAACAGGAATACAGAAGGGAACGGCGAACGACACGGATGTCAACAGACGTCAACCCATATCTTGCGGCGAGGTAGGTCTGTGAATTTCAAACTATAAACGAAATCATGATTATTCGTAAACATTGCACATCAGTACTCTGAACAATAAAAACAACAACAAAAACCTAAGCTTAGACACGGCAAAAGTTATGTCTACAGTATCTTAACGTCTGATTTGAAATTCATCTGTTATGTGCTTCGTTAGTGGGAATCGCAGCTTCTTATCTCTCCCCTCAACTCTCGGGCAGATTTTTTTGGAAACGAGGTGAATCACGCCCATCGACTGCTCTGAGAACAATGATGCACCTGCAATAATTTATACCCTCGTCCAACAGCAAGGCACTTCTAGGTAGATCGATAATTTTAATTGAAATGATGCCACATCGAGATTTCTGTTGCGAGTCTGTCAAGAACGCAGGGAAAGTGTGGACAGGTCACACACAACACACACTGACCTCACAGCCTTCTTCACGTGTCCTTTCACACAACAAAATACAAAGACCTGCACATGGGCTCGAACGTTTCTATTAATCGGGTGAACGTAAATCTATACTTTACTAAATAACAACAGAAAACTTCAGCACAAATATTCTACACTGAGTTTGCACCGAAACAAATATATCTAAGCAGTTTATATTAAAGTCCTTCAAGTTCTCTCTTCTTCTGTTGTTGGGGGGGAAGGGGTCGACACGGCAAACAGTTCCCCTCTTTCAGTCTTGCTCTCTGGCGTTGATCATACGGACAGCCTACATTCACCAAATAACTCCGACAGTCTAACGGCAGACAAATGACCAAGTCAATAAAAATTCCACAGTAGGTAAATCCACACAGTTCTACGATCTTCTCAAGAGATCACACAGCAGTTGAGAAAATTAGTAAATCGAGGAACCACACAGATAATATTTCTCCACACAGTTCTACGATCTTCTCAAGAGATCACACAGCAGTTGAGAAAATTAATAAATCGAGGAACCACACAGTTAATATTTCTCCATACAGTTAATATTTCTTTACACCGTTAATATGTATCCACACAGTTACTATTTATCCACACAGTTGCTATTTCTTCACACAGTTAATATTAATCCACACAGTACTATTAATTCCAACCTCTGTACCAAATTCCTCTTTCTCCCAGACTCTCACGTCTGCTTCTTCTTCCAATTTCTAAACAACGCCCCCTATCAACATTCAAACCAGGGGTCATAATCGCTATTCAATCAAGGGCGACAACCTCGTTACTTCGACGTTCATGGGTGATAACACATGTTCATAACATTCCTCCCCTCCTACAAAAAAAATGTTCACATTTTCGCCTAACTACAATAGAACTGTTACGTTCTAACGAAAAGATTATCTGACAGCCCTATGGAATTTCTTGATCCATTTCAGCCCTTGAAAAGGCATCGGCTAATTTATTAGTGGTCCCCTTAATCGGCTGAATATCAAACTTAAACTCCTGGAGGGCTAAAGCCCACCGCATCACTCTGGCATTCTTATAAGGATTAGATGTGAGGAACGATAGGGGCTTGTGATCAGTATGTAGGGTAAACTGTCTCCCATACAAATATCTAGACAGCTTCAGAACAGACCATACTATGGCTAAACACTCTCTTTCTACTGTGCTGTATCTCTTCTCTCTATCCAGTAATTTTCTACTCACATATATGACGGGTAAGAAACTGTTCTCAATGTTGTAGGTGAAGAGGGCTGATGGAACTTCTGCACGTCGAGGGTATTGTTTTAGCATGTTTATGTAGTAGGTCTTCTGGTTTAATCATTTCCTTGAATATATCGATTACTTGTTCACTTTTTTTTTTTTTGCACTTCTTTATAGATTTAGACAACTCTTCTGCTGTGGTATCCAGTTCACGACGATAGGCGATCAAAGTGTGTTTAAAGTTTTTTTTTTTTTCAAGAGCAGATGGTGTTGCTGTTTTTCTTTTCTTGCGAACTCTCGTGATTTTCATCCTTTTGTTCTTGCCTACCAGTTCGAAGCTCAGCAGTAGGTATTGTAACTCCTTGAAGAGTGTTACATTGGAGTCCTCTACAAATACCGGTTCTTTCTTGGCTGTCCCCAGCCCTGTTATGGGTTCTGTGAAACTCTTCTGATGGATTTCACGATCTTTTGACAAGATGCCAATGAGTATCTTCTTCTCTGCTATGTCTTCTACTAACTGGCGTTTCAATCCCAGATATTCCTTTTGAGTTTCTCTCCTATCACCAAGTCTTTGTTCGAGTTCTCTCATTTGCTTTGTCAAACATTCCACGGCTCGGTTAGCCTCCACACTGTTTAATTTCTCGACTTCCAGAGATCCTTCCAGGTCTCTAACACGAAGCTTTAAGCTTTCTGAGTTGAATTTCGTTTCCAGATGAGCTGTTCTTTCTGCCTCGGTGTTTCCTTCCAGAGAATTCAATCTTGTGATAGTATTATCAAGATCTTTCCTGAGTCTTTCCTCTCGTTCCTTGAAGGTTCTGATATCTGCTGAGGCTTTCAGTAGGTCTTCAGATTGATGCTTACGTCTCAACTCCAATTCATGAATCTTTTCTTTCAACTCACCAATGGTCGACTTCTGTTGTTGGCACAGTACAGCCAATCGATCTCTTTTCTTTTGGTTAACATCCATCTCGGCCTTGAGTTGAGCAATTTCTTTGTCCCTGATCTCTAACTGCAGTCTACACTCACGACCTTCTGCATCTTCTGTTATGGTCTCTAGTGAGGAATCGCTTTGCTGTAATTCCATTCGGTTGTTCTTCTTTATATTCCATTGAACTGGTGGTAGAGTTAGGGGTTGAGGTCCCTGCATCTGGCGTTGGAATTGCGCGCGTGTGGTAACCGCTGCTGTTGGTTCTGACTCTTTCTCTTGTACATCAAATACCACCCGTTTTGTACCTCTCACGTTTCCAATGATTAGGTCGACAACTGGATTTTCGATGACACAACATTTCAGGTCTCCACTGAAGAAAGGTGTCTCTACTGGAACACGTGCTAGAGGGAAGGTTTCAACCTTTCCACCAAAGGTAATACAAGATTGTTTCCCGTTCAGTCGGTCCTGTGGTTGAACCAAGGAGGCTCGTATACCGGAGATGGTTGCACCTGAGTCGCGTAGCACCTTAACTTGCTGTCCCCTAATCCGTCCTGGATACAGATGTAGTTTACCCAATTCTTCCTCGTCGGTGACTGAACACATAATAGCAACATTGGCTGGGGTTGGGTTGCTCTCATTTTTCCAATTTCCATTTGTGTTATCTTGGGGTCTATAGCTTGGACAAACCTTGGCTATATGTCCAAGTCCTCCACAGTTGAAGCAACGTCGTGGTGGTTTCCAACGATCAGGATGACAAGGGCTGTTTCGATCATATATGGTCGTTGGTGCTTCCTTCGGAACTGTTCTTATTGGTGGGGAGTGGGGTGGAGTCCTCCATGATTCATTCCTTCTGTAGGGAGGAGTATTTCGTTGTCTTGAAGATCGAGGAGAAGTAAATTGGTGTCTGTCCTGCTTTGGGCGAGCTGGCGGTGAAGAAGGAGGAGTGGCTTGTCCCACATTTGCGAACATGATAGTTTCTGTTCGTCTTGCCGGAGATTTCTGGGGTGTGCTTGGCGATAACGTTCAGCACTGTCAATCATTTCATTAGCGTTCTGAAAATCTCTTTCTCTCAGAAATACGGCTAAATCTCTAGATACACTTTGCAGTATTTGTTCTCTGACTAGCAGATCATGCAATCCTTCATAAGTTTTTTGGACTTTGGATAAGTCAATCCACCTGTTGAACAATCCGATTAGTCGGGCTTGAAAAGAATGCATTGACTCTTGAGATTGGGGTTTCACCGATCTAAATTTTTCTCTGTAACCTTCGGCGGTGCACTGAAACTTGAGTAATAGTTCTCTTTTGAGCACATCATAATCCACGGGGCCCTGTACACATAGGTTATCATATAGCTGGAGGGCTTCTCCGTGAAAAGAAGTGGCGATTTGTAATGGCCAGATATCTCTGGTCCATTTAAGGGACTGCGCCTGAGCCTCAAATCGATTCAAAAATGCGTTGATATCGTCTTCGTCCTCTTTGAAGGCGGGGAGTTTATGTGTGAGTCCTTTTGGGGTTTGGTTCCCATTACTCCTCGTCGCGCTGGAATCGGTCTCTCTCTCTAAACGTAGTTTCTCTAATTCGAACTGACGCTCGGCCTCTCTTTCTCTTGCGGCCCTTTCAGCTTCTTTTTCTTTAGCTATCCTGTCAGCTTCTTTTTCTTTAGCTATCCTGTCAGCTTCTTTTTCTAATCTATCTGCTTCTCTCTCTTTGTCTAATCTTTCTGCTTCTTTCTCTCTGGCTAATCTTTCTGCTTCTTTCTCTCTGGCTAATCTTTCTGTATATCTGTCCTGCCTTTCAATGCACTGAAATACATACTTTGTAAGGGCTTCTTCTTTCAATCCCAACAGTTGTCCTTCTTTCATAAAGTCGGCTACCTCCCTAACGGATTCAGCCATGGTTAACACCTATCCAACACAATTACTCTAGTGTGTTTACAAAAAGGGAGCACCCTACTATCTAAGCTTCTAATAAGGCAGAAAATACAACCAGAATTGCAATAAGTCTAAGCTACTGGCATGTCAACATCAATCAGGCAAAAAAAATTATCTTCAAGGAATGCAACTGGGTTACAAAATAACATCAATAGCAGTCTTAACTTGTTCAAAACTAGTCACTCAGATTTCTAGATCTATTAACAATCCTAAAGTACCGTACGAGTACATCAAAATAATCCAAGGGCGACAACTTATTCAAACATCCAATGACTTCACATAAATTAATAACGGAACACGCAAGGCCCAGAATTATTTTTTTTTATAAAAATAAAACAAGACAGATAACTACAGGATAGAGAACATCCACTCTCACTTTCGGTTTCTGCATACACTTTCACACAGAATAGTGAGCTTGGAAAATAAAGACGAGAGGCAAAGTAGAAACAAAGGCTAATTCCTTACTACGGGTAGAACTTTACACACCCGTAGACCCGTGAAGCTGGAGACGGGGAAACTGCACCACGCCCAACATGTAACACTTAAACACTGAGCAAATATAAATCAGTACAACCGCTTTGCAAAATTCTCAAAAATAAATAATTAACTGCCAACCTTCTACCACTAAGTCCCAGGGGAATCACAAACACTGAATCGAAGACACACTTTCACCCGACTCTGTACCAAACGAAACAAACCCACGACAGATCACGTCGGGGTCACCAAAGTCAAGAACGCAGGGAAAGTGTGGACAGGTCACACACAACACACACTGACCTCACAGCCTTCTTCACGTGTCCTTTCACACAACAAAATACAAAGACCTGCACATGGGCTCGAACGTTTCTATTAATCGGGTGAACGTAAATCTATACTTTACTAAATAACAACAGAAAACTTCAGCACAAATATTCTACACTGAGTTTGCACCGAAACAAATATATCTAAGCAGTTTATATTAAAGTCCTTCAAGTTCTCTCTTCTTCTGTTGTTGGGGGGGAAGGGGTCGACACGGCAAACAGTTCCCCTCTTTCAGTCTTGCTCTCTGGCGTTGATCATACGGACAGCCTACATTCACCAAATAACTCCGACAGTCTAACGGCAGACAAATGACCAAGTCAATAAAAATTCCACAGTAGGTAAATCCACACAGTTCTACGATCTTCTCAAGAGATCACACAGCAGTTGAGAAAATTAGTAAATCGAGGAACCACACAGATAATATTTCTCCACACAGTTCTACGATCTTCTCAAGAGATCACACAGCAGTTGAGAAAATTAATAAATCGAGGAACCACACAGTTAATATTTCTCCATACAGTTAATATTTCTTTACACCGTTAATATGTATCCACACAGTTACTATTTATCCACACAGTTGCTATTTCTTCACACAGTTAATATTAATCCACACAGTACTATTAATTCCAACCTCTGTACCAAATTCCTCTTTCTCCCAGACTCTCACGTCTGCTTCTTCTTCCAATTTCTAAACAACGCCCCCTATCAACATTCAAACCAGGGGTCATAATCGCTATTCAATCAAGGGCGACAACCTCGTTACTTCGACGTTCATGGGTGATAACACATGTTCATAACAGAGTCACTCTGCGAAATTTAATCAAATACAGACTACAGATCGTCAAAACAAAAAGATTAGGGACTGCTTGGGCTATTTGCTTAAACCACCAATAGTGTCAAAACTCAGAGCGAGAATGAGTGATGTTCATGTAACGCATCGTTCACGTGCAGATAATAAGGCCCAACTGAGCTGTGCGGGTGGGGCGGGTAGTAACACCCAAAGTTTAGCCCTTTCACCGCTGGCTAGAAATTGGGCCCGGCTAACTTACAAGTAACTGCATGGGACTCCTCCTGCATTGCTCGTTAGAAGAAATTATTGATTTGAAAATTGTTTGTGAGATCCTATTAGACGTCGTTACTCTCCCATTCCCGCTTCATTTTCAAGGATGCAAATGCATCAAGAAAGCCCACCGCACTTGCCTACACGAAATCAAAAGCTGAACGACATACCTTGACTTAAAGGCGAACCCGAGTCAATTAAGCTCAAAGTTACGAGCAATTTTTGCAGCAATAATGGCTGGTCTTAGCCGAACAAATATAGCCAAACGCTTGAAAATGTTTGGCAACGTTGTTACATGACAGTTATATCTACATATAGTCGTCTATATTTGTCGGATTTAGAACGACTTTTAACTCTGGCATTATTTTATTCAAATTAATTATTTTCTAACAAATAGAACAGCACATGTGGATTGACCTGAATTGTACCTTATGGCTTCACTGATGGCCTCAGCAACTTTAACAGGGTTTGAATAAATCGACAGAATTCTGTAGTCAGGAAGTGCAAGGTCGTCCCCAGCACAAACTTGACTTATTTTCGGCCCAAACCATTCAGGAGGGAACTCTCCTTCCACGGAAATTGGATAAAACCCCGTCGTTGCACATAGCTTAGACTTAATCCCGTTTTCCTCGACTCACCGTCGGATCGTGTGAAGATGCCTTAAGTGACGTTGACGCGAATCGCTTCACAAAGTAAGTCGACGCTTGCTTGCAGCCAAACCCTCCCACTACACCCCCCTCCCTCGCTTTCTCTCCCTCTCTCCATCCCCCCCCACCCTCCAAGCGTGAACGATCGAGCAGAGTATTGGAGATAATGTGATACCTGCTGTCAGAGCGGACGTTTCCAGTGCCCTAATAATCATAAAAAAGCCGCGGAGTCGGTGAACAAGAGCGTGTTGACCTGCTACGTTTAGCAACAATCCATAATCCGCCCGCTAGAACACTGCGCGCTACTCACCAATTAGCTGGCTGTCGAGAGGGACAGACGGTGTCACAGTACACGATCGAATCGTCCTGGCTTGTACCACGGGAAGTGAAGAAGGTTGTTGTCTTTCTTGCCCCCACCCACCCACCTTCCTCCATCATTCCACGCAAACCGACGAAGGCGAGAAAAGGACAATTTGTGAACGATGAGATGTAATGAGGTCCCGTATGGTAGACTTCATGATGTGTGTGTGTGAGAGAGAGAGAGAGAGAGTAGTAGTAGTAGTAGTAGCATTAGTACTTCAAAAAGAGAGGAAGGAAGTGAAAATATTTAAAAATATTAATAAGATAAAAAAATTAATGCAAGCCAATAAAAAGAAACTTTTAAAACAGATGAAGTTGAAAAACCTACGCTACCTTCGCTATTTTCACGAATGGCTTGCTCACAATATTTAGTTCGGAATACGTACAGGACAGATCGAGAGACACGTGGATCAGAGACTGGCTGAGGTCAGGACAGGACGGTGGGTCTGGCTTTTACGTCAGAAAAGTATCCAATGGAAACATGAACTTGTGGATTAGTGGAGTAGTGTCAAAGTTAGATATATATCGTTCTTGATGGATCCGTCTTTTACACATTCGATCCGAACGAGGCTGTGTGACTGTGAAAAACGGCTCTCAAGAAGAGTATTTTCTGGTGTACATATGTACGGCTTCGCGCACACACACACACACACACACACACGCACACACGCACACACGCACGCACGCACAGAAGCATGATGGCTGTGGCAAGTACATGAGGTGCACGCAATGGCGCCACTAACACTGTCTCGACCAGTGTTTTCAAAATTCCTGCAGGCTTTTCTGGTAATGGTATACCTGCCTGCTTTGTTGTGTTCGAGGTTCCACTTCTCCCGACTTCCTTTAAAGAATGCGGGCTGTCAGACAAGAGCGCTGGTGAAGCATTTCTAGTTGAGTGAGTGTGTGTGTGTGTGTGTGTGTGTGTGTGTGTGTGTGTGTGTGTGTGTGTGAGTGCGATTGTGCGTGTGCAAGCGTGTGTGCGTGCAGTAGTGAGTGAGTGGTCTGAAAACCGATTAAGTCATATTCCTTCATGTCAACATCTGCGAACTTTCCTCCTTCTGTGAACATCACACATTTATCGTCATAGCCTTGGGCCAGATGAGCTGTAAACAACTCTCTGTGGAGATCAACTCCCTTATTTCCCACTGACTACTAAGAAGAAACCCGCATATTTCTCATGCGCAAAAGTGAGGCCCCAAAGGGAACTTCTCCCCTCGCCACCGTAAAACGCCATAATGAGCAAACTTGGAGTGTAAATAATGGAAGTTATGGTGGAGGGGGGGGGAGAAACCAATATAAAAACCAAAATAAAAGTAAGAATTGGAAAAAAACAAACATTCAAAATGGAGATACAAAAAGATTAAAAGGGGCTGTTCTCGTGATACATGGACTGACTCTGACGCTGGAACAGAAATGTTGTCAGGAAAATAGCTTTTGTTCTGCTTCGGCATGAAAGATTTGTGTCCTTTTTAGACGAATACATTCATCTACAGCTGGCATTTGGCACGTATACTTTATGTAGGTGCTGGGATGCATGCACTGAACCACTCCGTTTTCTCGCTATTTTTTACCCCCATGAGAACGGGTACTATATGTTTCGTAAAACCGTAAAAAAAAGATGTTTAAAGACCCTTAGGTGCTCTCTTTTAAAAGAACAACAGCTTTAAAAATTACTGTAAAAAACGGCTTCTCTCACGTGACGTCTGTGAAACATGAAAACGCTTTCCCTGAGTGACGTCGCCACGTGACGGAATGACAGGTGCGCGACAGTCAGGGCGGCTCTGGGACGAATCTCGCGAGATTACGTAATCGCGAGATTTGCCAGAAGCGGGTCGGCGAGATTTCAAAAAGTTGACTCACTTCACCCTCTGGTCAAGGCGGCTTGTCGGAAACTTAGTCTCCACTCATATCTGCGCAGCATGATCTTCTGTGTGTGTGTGTGTGTGAGAGAGAGAGAGAGATAGGGTGGGTGGCGGACGGCGACGGAGGTGGGGTGTGTGCGAGAATGGAGGTGCCTGATCGTTCGTGCGCATGTTTTGGCTGTACGAGATGTGCAGTGACGGGACTCAACAACGAGACACTTCGTCAAACAGCGCCCAAAGGTCTAGCGGGTAAAACCGAAGAGGGTGGGAGTGAGAAAGGGGGGAAGTGGAAAGGGAAATGTTTGCTGTGCAGCAGAGAGGAAGAGAAGGGATGAGAGCGGGTGGAGAGATGGGGGAAGGTTCGGTTCCCCACCCCCCTTAGGTTCGGCGAGCCACTCACGACAAAGGCGCTGAAGCCTCGTCTGGCAACACGGGCCTTGTTGGCGGGGCGACATGGTTAGCAGCTCACTCCATGTCTCACTGATATGCCGCGCTTCTATCGGCTGCACTTTTTACGCTCAAGTTACCCTTGCAAGCGGCGAATCTCCAGGGTGTCCTCCAGAGGCAAAACAACTACCTCCCCCCCCACACACACACAAGCACTACCATCACCGATACCACCACTACTGATACTTCAGATTTTGCGGTGGCGGAAGATTGCGTGGCGTTGTCTTGTGGTGGAAGATGGCACTTCGTGTACCAGCTCACCATGTAATGTTTAGCGAAACATTGTACATCATCTCTTCATCCTACCCTCACAAATAAAGAAAAAATGTCTTCCCCGACAAAAAAAAAGTTTGGGGTACTTGCGGGTCCAAAATATTTTCTGTCCAAGCACGCACAAACACAGGTCTGCGTGGATAGAGTGGTGTCCCTTCGCCTAACAGGCTTGAGGGGACCAGCTCTTCACATTTTCGTTTTCTTCTGGGATTTTATGTGCTTAGAGTGGCTATTGTACCGATCTGCACTTTTTTTCTGATGTCAGCGGCATATTGTGTTTGACTGTTTATTTGCCTGTGGATTTTTTAATCATTCCTCTGCTAATATCAACTCTCTCATCGCCGTTAATCCTCTGGCTGACGCCATCACAGTTTCTTCATACTTACAAGTCTTCCCTGGGAGAGACTTTACATCCGTGCTAAACATTGCGTTTCAACACAGTACTGCAATTTCTACTTTGTGATCATCTCGATCTTCTCCTGACGATTTGATCGATGTGTTTGGATATAGCTCTATTCTGCTCCAGTCCAATGACTGTAGATCTATCTCATTGACATCTTGATCTATGAATGTCATCCGGCAGAAGAACGAGGTGGTATTTCTATTAACTTTACAGAGAGAGCCACAGGAACTTTGTCTTGTGTTTTTATGTTTGTAATGCGCGGAGAGCCTGGCTTTGGCTGGGATACCGCGCTATAAAAGCTCACACCATTATTATTATTATGTACGAGCGTGATTATACTGGGATCACGGAACTACCCCGTTGGTTAGCGCGTTCAGCTGTGGAGAAAAGAGTCACTGGTTCAAGGCTCGTTAAGTCTGTGACTACGAGGGTATAAGACCCTTTTCCTTCACACACACACACACACACACACACACACACACACACACACACACACACACACACACACACACACACACACACACGCGCGCGCGTGCAGAAATTCGTACGCTGAAACACAGCAGCCCATTCATTCAGTTCGTGCATATTGAGCATCGTACTCCTTACTCAAAGACGCGCATGCGTGTCACCCTGAACATCGACCTTTAAACTTGTGCATCTCGTCATCTGTTGCTGGAAGGCAATCTCGTCAGACTGTCGTCTGCTCCGGGACCTTCTCGCCGCCGCGTCTGTGACTGACAACCGTGCCTCTTGCCAGCAGACTGGGGACACTCGCGTGTCACTGGTCAAACTCGCCAGACCCTCGTCATCAGCGCCTTCAGTCACATTCGGTGTCTGGAGTGGCAATGCCGCTCATCCTTTGCCTTATAACAGCCAGTGGCATTCAGAGCCAGACTGGCTTGAATAGTCGTGCCTCTTATAGCAGCTGACTATAAGAGATACATCACCCAGTTCGGGATGAAAGAAGCAAATGTCCAGGAGCTAGGTGCACGCACGCTCACACACACACACACACACACACACACACACACACACACACACACACACACACACACACACACACACACACACACAACAGATGATGTTTAAGGCGTAGTAGTCTGCTTAAACGTTTATGAACTATTAGCAGCTTAGCTGAATGGGTGGGTACCCGACTGCTTTGATGGCTGCGAAGAAAAGGCAGCGAGAGAGAGAGAGAGAAAGAGGAGACGGGCACCACCCCCTCACAAGAAAAGCTGGCCCCCGAGATTACTGCGGTCTCTAATACTTCACTCCCGAACGACCGCAAGATTAGAGGGCTATCATTACTGTGGGTTTTTTTCCCCCCACCATAGGACATCTATGTCATGTAAGCAAAGAGAAATTAATTCCGGTGGTGGCCTTTCAAGCTACGTCACTTCTGAGTGAAATAGCTCTATTATGTGAGGAAAAACTACCGCCGACTGTGAGGGTCTGTCAGATAATTTTTTATTTGCTAATGCACATCTATGTTGCACCGATTTGAATTGCTAGAAAGCGGAGCCGGTAACTGCAATTTCCTGGCAAGGAAAGCGACTGCCATTTCCTGGTAAGAAAAAACTGACCGCCATGGGCTGGCAAGGGTAATTATTTCAGTAAGCGATCTACCCTGGAAAACGATCGCTTGTTTTACCACATAAACCGAATTATAGCCATTTGCTGTCATCGTTTCAGCTAGGTATCATTACTCCCTGACAACGATAGAAATAGATCACTAAATGTAGTTGATCTGGTTAGCCAGGAACATGGCTGCCTGACGCCAGACAGAGTGCTGGGTCAATGGGTACTGACGGCTTTCCTCTCTCTGCGTGTGTGCGTGCGTGTGTGTGTGCGTGCGCGTGCGCGTCTGTCTAGATGTTGAAAAGATTAGACGACAAATACTGCCAGCGTATCTCTTTGTGTGGTATAATGTGCTGATGAGATACAGCAGAGATAAAGGATGATAGCATGAGAGAGTGGAAGAAAAATACAGAGAGAGAGAGAGAGAACGATAGAAATAATATTTCATAGTTTTCTCTCTCTTTGCCCCTGAAGTATATCTCTAAACTTTTCGTTTGTATTTGTCATCTGCTAACAGTGGTAAGAATACAACTGGTAACGTATCCAGTTACGTCTATAAAACTTTGGATTGTTGTAATCTGAATTGATAGCTAGGTATTCAACACAGCACATTAATCTTCTTCTGCCTGCTTATATTTATAAATAGCCTGAATTTTTTTAAACCGTGTTGGTTGAGTAGAAGAGATAGTAAATATGGTATTATTATACATTATGAGTATATTTATGAATGAACACTATGACAAATATGAGACTGTTACTGGTGAATTTTTATTCTGCTGAACTGGTTTTTGTCCCATTCAAATGGACCGATGTTTTATTCAGTAGATTCAAATTCAAATTCATCTTTCACTCTCTCTCCCCTTCTCTTTGTGTGTTCATTATGAATAACTCTTTCTTTCTCGCTCTGTTTGCCCCGGGGTCTGTAAATATCGGACTGGAAGGTTTCGGGTGAGGCGCACCTGAGGGCAGGTGAATTCGCAACGCATCGACAGTCTTCCCGTCACGCCACGCACACCCAGCGAACGTCACTTGAACTGTGAATGGCTCGTTGTCGCTGTTGTCGACATCCATTTAGACCTGCGCGCCAACGGTTTTGCCCACGAGCGATATCGGCATCGTCCCACCACAAAAAAAAAAAACAAAACAAAACAAAAAAAAAACGCAAAAAATGGCGCCAGCTTCGTCTGAAAAGTGAACTCTATGCGGCGCTAAAGAGCGTGACAGCTGAGAAACTGATTCTACCAACACCAATGGCGGGGTGACAGGTTGGAGAAAAAGAAGAACGAGAAAAACAAGTTGTATGACTTTCGTTTTAGATGAGTAATCCTGACATATAACAGTGTGAACGCACATCGCACAAAGAAAGGGGGTAAAGTCGGGGGTGGCTTAGAGAGGTGTCGAAAAAAAACAACCCCAACATCGCGCGGGCATCGTCTCCCCCACTTCTTTGAAACCTGGTGGTGGTGGTGGTGGAGACGGAGGGCGGCGGGCGTGTCGCATGCTTTGCTAGACAGGATGGATTCGTGAAGTTTTTCGCTCTTTGAAAAAAAAAAGCACTTCCGAGGCCAGGGCTCACGTTGTAAGCGGCTTTCGTTCACTTCCTGCAAATTGGCAAAGGGGGGGGGGGGCTCTCGCGATCGCCGCGGGTTCCCAGCGCGCCGCTCGTGCAGCCAGTGATGATGCGGCGTCGGCTGTGTTGCTGTTGACGTGCGGCGGAGCAGAAGTCTTAGTTCCAGTCGCGATCGACGCTGTGGTAGCATCTTGCAGTAAGAGACCTCGACTTGGTGTCAGGATCCGATCCAGTAAGTCTGTAGACGAGACGGTAGCTTTATGGGTTTGCTGGAAAAATAAGAGAGTGTAATTTCTCTCTCTCTCTCTTCCTCTCTTTCTATGCGTGCGTGTATGCTTGTTTTTTCTCTCATTCCTTATGTCTTTGTTTCTCTCTCTTTCTTTCTCTCTCTCTTTCTTTCTCTCTGTATGTCGGGGAGGGGGAAATGTAAGTGACTGGAAAGCTTAGTAAATCGACTTTTGAGAAATGTGATCAAGGAATGAATTTCTTTAACCATGTATGTTTGACAACGATTTTAGCAGCCCTACAGAACTGTTACATTCATACAATCTACTCAACTTTATTGAAAGTAATTTTAAATTCTTGGCGATAACAACTATTATAGTAGGAAAAGGTCGATTTCCTTACTTATGAGAAACCCTGGAGGTCCACTTACATTGTTTTTATTGTTAACGTTTACACCTTACTACATGTCAACAAGACATGAGACTAATCTTATGTTGAAACGATTAAAAAAAACCTGTTGCTGATATAATACTCGACCTAACATCATGTTGAAATGATACTTGACATGATATGGAAGTAACCTAATGTTGGCCTTATAGGAACATAAACCCTCATTTATGAGATATAACGGGATAACCTTTTCTTGAGATGATATTAATGTAACTTCGTGACGGGGAACTTATCCTCAAGTTTGCTTGATTTTGAACTGACCAGCAAAACCACTTTCGCTCGTTTATCAGAAAATAATAACAGATGTTAGTTGTGGGGTGACTGCTGAGCAGCTCAGTGTAATGACATGGAAGGGTAAAGGTGTGTGCGTGTGTTCGTGTGTGTGTGTGTGTGTGTGTGATGAATGAGAGAAGACAAAGAATATGTGTGCTGGTGGTGTTAGGGGGAGAGAGAAAGGAGGGGGGGTAGCTCTGTATACTCTAGCGCTGTGGGCCCCTTGACGCAAATAGAAAGGCTGACAGCCTTCGTGGACACCCAAGACAAGAATTCTTCTCAGAAATGTATTTATTAGTTTCTCATGGCATTTGGACCTCATCTTGAGAGAGTGAGCTGATTTCACCCCCACATAGCTGGAGTATTTGTTGAGCCTCAACCAATCTCCTCTCCTTCAGCTCCACATCCGCACTGCCACCCGACTGAACTCTTGTCAGCGCCAGCCTGTGATTTCAACATTTAAAACGCTCTGATCATTTTTATGTTAAATTAGATTTTTAGCTTTCATTGTAAAAGTTCCATTTTCTTATTTCCTTTGGCAGCGTGTTTATTTCCGCGTTAATTTTGCTGTTTGTGCACGGAATCAGTCGCCTTGAAATTAGCAAGTGCCGTGTGTTTTACGCTCAGCCCGGAAATTGCATGCCAGCTGACATGCGCATTCGCATTCCTGGCCTAAAAGTAATCGCGTAGGTCGTTACCTTCTCGGTGGATCCCAAAAGCACTGGGTGCTCTTCATTGCGGAAGTAATTTCCATAATTTTCTTCCGCCATCATGTACGTACATGGTCGTTATAGTCACCGTGCAAAGCGTTTTGCGTGCTTAGGCTGCTGGCGTTTATAACTGTCTCAGGACGGGTGCGATATCGTCAAACGTGCAAAAGGTCACGAAAATAGACCAGCAGCTAGTTTCAAGGCGAGCATATTGCGCATGCGCACTTCCTCGATGACTTTGCAGACTATGCGCGCGCACCACACACACACACACACACACACACACACACATTTTTCTTTCTGTAGAGATAAATGTTTAGATACACAAAAACTACTTTAACGCTGTTAAGTTTTAAGTTTTGTAAATTCTGGCGAATCTGGTAGACCGGAAGTCTTGAGATCGTAACTTATCTCAGAAAAAATAGATATCGGCAAAACTGGACAGCGATCTGTTATTGCATAAAGTATGACATTAGCTTTCACGTCAAGGCTTTTCTCAAGTTATCTTTGTCTCTTTTTTTTTTTCTCTCTCTCTGTGTGTGTGTGTGTGTGTGTGCAAATGTCTCTCAAATCTGAGACCTTTTCGGTAATTTTTATAGTTGTAAGTCGGAATAGGAGCAAATGTCTTGCGGTTATGATTTATCAGACGCCAGAACTTGTCTCGGTGTACCCCTCCTCTCACGTTCCCTACGCAGTCTCACAGCGACTGGTCTTTCGGTTTCGGAGACCAACCTTGGAAGTGAGGCGCGAGTGTGTGTGTGTGTGCCGACCGTGAGAGGTCTGGACAGTTCTCGGCACTGGTTCTGGCCACTTTCGACTCTTCTCCCAGTGCAGCTGTCATATCTCTTTCATGTCGACGGCTCTGTATTGACAAGATTCTGTCTGCCCTCCACTCCCACCCCACCACTACCACCACCACCACCACCACCACTGGCTTTTTCTCGCTCACTAAGTTTTTGTTGCTTGCTGTATTTCTCTCTATTGCACGCTTTCTCTCTGTTGTTCGCTGTATTTCTCCTTTTCACGCCCACTCAATTTCAAGATCATTTTACAACTTTATAATTTATCAGTTTATAAACTGCGCGTAAATACATAAATAAACTCGAATTTTCTCGCCATTAAGCTTCTTTCTTTCTTTCGTTCATTCATTCTTTCTTTCTCTTTCTCATTTTATTTTCTTTCTTTTTTCTCTCATATGGTATTTCTCTCTCCCTCTCTAGTTCGTTCTTTCTCTCTCTTTCTTCCTTCCACACACTACAGACAAAGCGCTGTGTTTTGCAAGATATATATATATATATAGTCTACTACTAGCCCTATGACAGGAAATGTTACCCTAACAAAAAACAAAAAACAAAAAACTAGACAATAAGCTTTCCTTTAGCTGTTATTAAGCTGGCAACCACGTTACTATCTTCATCGGAAAGCGGACTGGTCTCAAAGGACCAGCCATAATCGCTTTTTTTCAGCAAAACTCGAGTTTATCTCTGCTATTACCGTACACGGGCCACAGATAGAAGAATGGAACAGATTTAACTGAGAAGAGAAGGTTGGAATGTTGCTCTGTGAGCGCAAAAAATTTGTTCTTTCTTCACCCGTTGCAAATCGCGTCTTCTTCTCCAAAAACAGCCGAGACACAAAAAAGCTTAAATCTTAAGATGTACGCTCGAGCTGAGTCAACAACAGGAGGATGCAGCAGTTCCTCTGTTCCATGTCACTGGTACCAGTTCACTGCCGCTTTACCCTCCCTAGAATCCATGGAAATGTCGTACTGTACGACTGATTAAGGAAAACTAAACTAGCAGGTGTGTTTGCTGATCTCTTGACTCAACATCGAATGCGCTGTTTGCAAGAAACGTCGCTGGTCAAAGTTTAGTTGTACTGGCGGCTATATTCTTTGGTGACGACCATTAGATTTTTTTTTCAGAGATGATGAAGCCTGTTCGTCCACAATACCTGTGAATTTTCATCCTTCTTTCGTTGTAAAGATTGTTTTCTGTCCAGCCACACCCAATTCGTTGGGTCTTCTCCTTTTCTCCCTCCCCCATATAAAAAGTCTGTTTCATTCTCTCACTCCCTCCCTCTCTCTCATATGTAGGTGCGTATAAGAGTTGATGCAGTATAATTACGTATGTGCGAACAAGAGTATGTTTCTTTTTCATTTTATAAACATAAGGAGTTATAGTGCTTATACTGAAACACTATTCAGTAGAATGGCGTGGTTACCCTGGTAAGGAAGCTCATGAATCCAGTAGTAAAGGTCAATGGCCTAACAACAATGAATTTTAGTAATCCTGAGTCTCTTTTTTTTCTCTTTGTCCCATAGGTAGGTCTGGGTATAGGGGTTGTGTTGGTGGAAGAGCAGAATGATGAAAGGTGTGGCTATGAGTATGTAACCGTCTAACCTTTTTTCATTTATGTCTTTGCGTAATTATATGAGAGCGTGTGAGTCTGTAAGAATATAGGTGACTTGATGTAGATTCTTTGATATGTTTGAAATATGATAAACATAGAAGTTTTAAAAAGTTCTGCCCTTTTTCAAGTTTTTTTCAGTCCAAAATAAATGATATATAGTAGTAGGTTCTCGCATCCTTCCTGCAGCTAATGTGCTTGAGGCAATAAAAGATATGTGATGTAATATTTCTCTCTCTCTCTCTCTCTCACACACACACACACACACACACACACACGCACGCACGCACGCATGAATGCACTCAGGCATATACACACGTGCGCGCACAGGAATATTTTTAAATAGTTATCGCATCACTTATTTCTTCTTTACTTTTTTTCTCTCAAATCTGTTGATGGTAGTGACCCAGTTCTGTCCCTTTCGTTCGTGTTATGTTTTCTCTTGCCATACGCACTGTGACGAACCACACACACACATCTTCCAGACCCGCCATGCCTCCGGTTCTCATGCTGTGACGTCTTACTTCGTGCTGCGCTCCCAACAGCACTTCGTTGTGTCACCATGGAAACCCCGCCCCAGGAAGAGTGCATTAATCCAGTTCCGAAGTTGTACTGGGGGACCTCCTGTGAAGGCCAGACGCAACTTAAATGCCCCTCCCTTGCCTGCTTTACCCACCACGACACTCCCCAGGATTCACCTGGTCATCTCCTTCACCCGAGTCTACCTGGGTGCCTCCTCCACTCTGCCTCCCCAAAGCCCATATGCCATTTATTTTGGGTGTAACATCCGCGGACCATATGTTGAGACGCGCAGGATGGGGACGGAGGAAATGGGGGGCAAGGGGGCAACTTTTCCTTTGCCGAGTTCTCGCTGTAATCTATGTTCGGTTCAAGATTAAACTTATCTCGACCGTGGGTTCGCTGATTCGCACCTGGTGTGAAATAAAGTTTGTACAACGTGTAGTCGCTAAAACGGCTCTGTGTATGATTCAGTTTTTATTGTTTTTTGTTTGCTAATATCTATGAGTACATTCAGATTGCGTTACTTTCGGCCACTGATATAAACCTGTGCATCAGCCCCGATTCTGCTGCTTTCTGTTGTTAATTAATGTAGCTCCGTGAAAACGCCATGCGTGTATCCAGTTTTGATACTTTTGGTGAGCAGTATAGCTCGGTGTCCCTATATCCTCAGTGCTTCGGTGTAGGAGAGAAGGGGGAAAATCCTTTGCTGTAAACATTAAGTATAAATAACATTTAATATAACAGCTAATTTCACAAATAAAGGGGCTGTCACTATGACTAAACTTGTGTATTACTTTTAGTTATCGAAGACGGTGATTAAAACCAGAGGGGAAGGAGTAGTAAATAGCCAAAAACACTCCACTCAGAGCAATGCCTTCCTGCTGACCTTTGTGCTTTCTGTCGATGACTTAACAAAGTCTGTAGAATAAATTCATTTCACTTAATAAGAGGACTTATATAGCGCATTTTCCAATACGGAGGCGAGCTGTGTACTTTACACAATTCAAGGAGAAACGTAGGAAGTGATGCCGTATGACAGACGAGCATCACAATCAGGCAAACATACCAACATGCACAGTGAACATTACCAGGAACGCAGAGAGGAGAGGGTAGAGAAAGTAACAAAAAGGATAAACCGATTACAGAAGGTATTTCTAAAAGAATGTTCAACCCAGTGTAATAAAAATGGCAACGCAACAGCAAGTAGCCCTATAATAATATGAAGATTCTAATAATAAAAGAACAACAGACTCATACATAATAAAACATTCAATAATAGCCATAGTAAAAAAAAGATAAGAAGAACTGAGTAGTAACAATACGAAGTGTCAGCAATAGACTTTAATAATAAGACTCAGCAAAAAGGAAACGGATAGGTGGGATATAAAGGCTATATAAAGGTGGGTTAACAACGGACTTGAATAATAAAATCATCATCATCATCATCATCATCATCATCATCATCATCATCATCATCATCATCATCATCATCATCCACTACTACTACACTGAAGAGTACATAGTGAAATGTTTAACTCTCTATGGAATGACACTCAGTGAAGGACAAGCTTGCAGTCATTATTGTCTATGGTAACTTTTTCGTCTGTACTGTGTTTCAGCATTTAAAAAAAAAAAGGCGAAGCGACAGCGGCAGCGGCCGGATGGCGAGGTTTTGTGAGGCTAGCGTCAGCTTTAGTCTGGACACGTCCACCCCGCGCTCCCAGCCTCAGTCTTGTGGCGGATCTTAACGACGTCTGCAGCCGGCTCCGCGCGCCACTTCCGGTGTCCAGAGGAGTCCGTAAGGCCCCCTAACTAACGGACATGTAAGGAGAGACAATCTCAACCCAGTGCTCTAGACACTGCCGAAGGATACCGCAGTGGGCGGTTCATTTGCCTACATTAACGTTCTTTTTTAGTGGAGCTGCGAAGGATTTAGCAACTGGACATGCTGTGGATAGACATGAGGCCTACTGAATTTTTGGATCAGGATTTCAACCCAGAAGGAACATTGTAAGGGTGCTTTTGCAAGGAATTTTTTTTCGTGGTGGACGGCGGTCGATGCTCGGAGAGCAGATGGTGGACGTTACAGCACACTGAAAAGCACGTTTTTGGGGGGTGATGTGTATCTCGCACCCGAGTGTATTCTATGAAATGCTGCCCAGAGGTGAAAAAGACACAGTTGTGAGAAACTTTGAAAACATGCAGACGCACCTGACAACGTAACCCTTTCCAAGTATGGCCGCCATGGGCCACTACTCGCACGTGCACAACGGAAGTTCCCCCCGCCCGCCAGGGCGTCTGCGCACCTATGACGTCACGGTGATGGCCATGCGGGCGGAGGTGGCCACCATCGCCTTCTGGCGCGCGGTCATCGCCGAGTGCCTGGCCTCGCTTCTGTACATTCTCTTCGGTTGCCTGGCAACGCTGACGTGCACCAAGCACCTGGACAGCAGCGCCCACACGTTGATGGTCTCGCTGTGTTTCGGGCTGACCGTGGGCACGCTGGTGCAGTGCTTCCAGCACATCTCCGGCGCTCATCTCAACCCGGTGGTGAGCCTGGTGCATGCAGTCACTTGCAAGGTCACGCCTTTGCGGGCTTTGTTGTACGCTGTGGCGCAGACCGGAGGAGCGGTAGCAGGGGCTGCAATTCTACACGGGTGAGTGAAGTGCTCGCGCTGCTATTTTAAGCAATTCTGTTTAGGTAGGTTTCAGTTTTGCTAGTCATAAATAAGTATATAGGAAAATTAAAATATTGGTGAGGTATTTCAAACGTTTGAAGAATTTTGAGGAAAAAAAAACAAGTACAATTCTAACCCAGAGGCTTATACTTCATGAGCAATTTATTAACATTCACATGCAAATATCAACGTTCTCCCCACCCTCACAAGAGAACCCACTGCTTACACAAAAATTCTGAATTAGAAATTCTTCGAACTTTTGGACATCCCAACGAAGATTTAAAAAATGTCCGCCGAGGATGGCAAATAATTTGTTGATTTTTTTTAAATCTTTTTTTTTTAAATACAACAAACGCCTTGATTCTGCACACAAAGTATGATTTAGAAATTCTTTCAACTTTCGGATTTTTCTTTTTTCTACAGTAGGTTACTTTGATAACTTTTTTTTAAAGAACTTATTCTTTCGAAAATTGACGCCTGCATTCTACACCGCAAAAGTTTGTCGACAGAACCACAGAGTTGAGTGGAGTGAGAAGTTAACTGGATGTATTCATGTTAACTGACGTACCCCACTAAGGTCAGGATTATGAAGCCTGTATGTAGATCTGTTGATGCTTATATCCTATACAGGACACAATATTCTCATAGATTATTGCTCTAAAGTCGTTTCTTGTAATAAAACAGGACACAGATATTTGAAAAAATATTAGACTTTGTTAATTTTTTTATTATTATTCAACCACCTTTCACTTGTTTTCTGATCATGACGGCCAGTTCTGTTTGTCCAAATGCATGTATGTATAAGCCGTTTGCACGTGTTGGAAGACTTGTTTAGATGTGAATGAGCGTGTGTTTATCTATGTGCGCTTTTATATGCATATATGTCCATAATTCACAACAGTAATAATAATATATAATTTTCTACCTAGTCATCTGTCTAGCTGTCTGTCTGTATCATTATCAATGTGGAAGTAGCCTTATACCACGAGAAGAAAATTTACGATAATAATTAATGTATAAACTTTTGCCTATTTATATTTCTGTTAATCTACCGAGCAGTCTATTCATCTATGAGTAAATATATTTTTGTGGGTAGACGCAGATGTACTCAGGTGTGAACTCACCCCACGTCGATAATTTACGGTTACTGAAATTACGAGTCACGGTTTGTTTCTGTTCGATTTTGACAGAATACAATACACTACATATTACTTTATCATTATGACTGCGGAAGTATCCACTTATCAGGAGAATTTTTTTAGCATTATTATAAAATATTGAAAATGCTATCTATCTATCTATCTATCTATCTATCTATCTATCTATCTATCTATCTATCTATCTATCTATCTATCTAATGTTGGGAAAAAGTCGTTTGACAATAAATTGTTAAGCTGTGTGATAACTGACCCAGAGAAAATATCTGGTCGAAGAGTGTTGGTGTGTGAAGATGTGGAGGTGAATATGTGTATAAGGAAGGCAGAGATAGAATGATTGATCAGGGTGTGATAGTTGGAGGGAGCTAAAAGATATTATAGGTGTGGAAGTTGGTGTGTAGCCTTATAATCTGTTTTAGTATGTCTTTGCTGTATAATTATAGGTATATATGAGTGTGTGTGAGAATACAGGTGAATTATTAATGAAAACTATGTACATTTGGGTATATCGTCAGATTAGAATAGGTTCTCGCACCTTTGCTGTAGCCAATGTGCTTAAAGAAATGAGAGATATGTCTATGTCTGTCTATAAGTGTGTTAGACTGTATGTTTTGTGCTGATGTTAGAACTCAACCTAACTCTGACATGGTGCGGTTGCTGAGACTAGGAGTGTCGCGGCTTGTCGTTCGCCGATTTGACAGCCTGGAGATATCACACAATCATATCATCATGACTGAAGAAATACCCAGTAACGTGAAAACAGCGGTAAATAAGGTCGTTGAAGTGATCACAATTTAAACTCGGTAAATATTTTGGCTTTCGGTAATGATAAGAGAAATAGGAATAGTTATCACACAAGTCGATTACGAATCTACTATTAATGACCGGCTTAGGGAAGTACCCCCCCCAACACACACACACACACACACACACACACACACACACACACACACACACACACACACACACACACACAAAACCACCACCACTACTACACAATCCTTCCAAACAGAAATAAACACACTTCATAATCCAGTAGCCAACCAAGGCAGCAAGCAGACTGAATGTATCTATAAAAAAAAGGAAGGTTGAGTACCACGTTAAAGATCGATCCTTGCATCTCGTGACAACATTATGAAATATTTATTGTTCCTCTTTGCAAACTAGGAATTCGCGTGCTGGGCTGTGCGTGGGACAGTCTATTTATAGACAGACATCTATCTTTTTTCTTTTTTATTGCCTTGCGCAAACATAAAAAAGCCACCACGAAGTAGTAGTAGTAGTAGAAGAAGAAGAAGAAGAAACGCGAGATAAACTCCAAAAGAAATGCATTGCGCCGCTGAAGCCCGACTACCGCTATTAAAGCAGAGAGGAAATTCTCGTGGTCTAAAGTGCTGATGTATGGTGGAGAAAAGACCATTCTGCGGTCTGCTTGTGGCTGGAGATCAGTGCAGGAGGGTCCGTGTGCTGGTGTTCACTTGACGGTTTATGGCCCGGACTGTCTGGGATCGAAAGCCTCTCGACTTGTCTATTTCTTTTTTCTTTCTTTTTCTTTTTTTTTCTTTATTCGTCGATTGTGAAGCGTGGTCGAGATGTGCGATCAAGACTGATTGGGAACGAAAGCGGGTTGGTGATGGTGAGAGATAGTTGTGGGAAGGGGGGAGGGTTGGGGTGGAAGTAATGACAGTCCAGCCCGTTTGACCTGACACGATTACTGGAGTTGTAGATGGGAGTCCTTCTTTTGAAGGTTCGAGAATTTTTTTTGTGGTCTTCTTTTCACCATTTATCATCTGTCATCAGATAGTTTAACGGAATCTTGGGGAGAGAAATACTTCGTTTCTTATCATTTATCTCCGTCTATATATTTCATCTTGTTTATCCTCTTTCAATATTTCAAAGAAAGTTTCTCCCCAAACACATTAAATTAGTCGCGTACTTTTCATCATCATCATCATCATCATCATCATCATCATCATCATCATCATCATCATCATCATCATCATCATCATCATCATCATCTGTTTACCGTTAAAAATGCCTGTTTTAATTATCAGCCCACCAACCTTTTATGACTGGTGTAGTTATTCAATACTGTAACACGAATATGCATTTAAGTCCGTTAGACAGGGTGGTTAGTTAGCTGAGCCTGCCGGTCAGCCAGTTTATTTTCGTCCCACCCATATTTCTAGAGTGTAAAAAGAGGAAACAAAAGTCTTTCAACTCACGTTACGGATAGACTCGCAGACATCAAACCCTCGTTTTGTTGTTATGTATTATCTTACCGGCTGTGGCAAAAAAAAGATGGCGATTATTTGACACTGAGTTTCATTTTGTTAGATTCCTAAGCTCAGTCTTGTTAAAATCCATTTCCCTCTCAACCTTTACAAGTAAAGAAATCAGTTTCTTTAAAATACAGTTTTGAGATAAGCCTGAATACCAAATTTGGTTTTGCGACACAGTTATGGAGTTTGTAAATATTACAGATGATTGAGGAGTTATGTGAATGCATCGCAGTCTGATATCATTTTTTTAAATTTAATTTCTCTTACCCTCTCAGACTCTATTTGTGTGCTCTTGTGTGCTCTCTTTGAGTGAGTGCGTGGGTGCGTGCATGCGGGTGTGTGCTTTGTGTCTTGTCCTTATTTTGGGGAAAAAAATCAATGTTGTGATCAGGAAATATTTAACAGGCATAGCAGCATCTCATAATAACATGTTTATCCACTGACACATTAGTCACACGCTTTTCTGTAATTTGTACACATTTTATTAGCCTCTGTGTCCCTGTGAAATCTTTTATGTACTAGGAGCTAGTTGCACAACATGCTTCAGTTATAACAAAAATAATTTAGAAACGTTTTGAAAAATTGCCCCTTTACAATTTAGATATGTTGCACAAACGCATACGAAAAATTGTGCCGATGGAAACGAAATCCTGGTTAAAACAGTTTTATTTTATTGGAAGCAATTTTTGGTTTTAAAACTTTGTAAAATTGTGCTGTGTTTTGTCTTTTATAAAACTGATTACCTAAATAGAGTTAAAGCCCCAAAATGTTTAAAATTATAAATGTGTTGTGCAACTGGTCCCATAACTAGAGATACTGCACTGTGATGGCGATAATTGAGTAACTGTACACCTCTACATGTATCTTTTAAACATATACTTCAGACAAAACTTCAGCTGAATCATCAGGTGGCTTATCACACCCAGTCTCTGCTGTGGGGTGCATTATCGCTCACATTTCCTTCTTCTCATTTACAAGAGACCTCCAAAGTTTCGAAATCTGAACCCTTTCCGACCCTCACAAACTTCTTACCCATTTACGAACATTTTAGAGAACGGATGCAGAGATATAACCACGCATTCAACCATATCCTGGTGTGTTTCATTAACAAAGAGTTCACAGATGACATGGTAGACAAGCTGGTGCCAGAGGAGTGGGGTTCAACGTGACATCTTTAATGTGGTGGGTGTTTCAGAATTTACAGTCGTGCGTTTGTGGTTGGAACTGATGCTTTCCTGTGCATTATTTCTCTATGCAGTGGGTTCGTCTTTGTCATGTGTGTGTGTGTGTGTGAGTGAGCGCGCTCTAGTCAGGGAGATGGGGGGTACGTTTGTTACAACCCTCGTGAAAGTCTCCAGAGTAGACATCGCTTCTCCTCCCCATCACCAGCACTTCTCTTCATCCACGTCTCGAGTTGGCGGCAAACGTCAGCCAGACCCTCCCCTATCGCTTCTCTCGCCACCATCCTCAGCAGCACGTGCTCTCGAGAGATGCGCTATTAAATCATCCAGGCGTTGAAAGTGGAGGTCGCTGATTCACACCCTGCCGCCTTGTCTAGCGGCCACGGGCCTCTGTAGGAAGTCAGTCGTGTGGTCTTGCATATATGGCGAAGTCACAATTTTCTAGTTTGTTTGGAGTGAGCGAGTGAGTTAAACTGAACAAAAAAAAACACACACACACACTCACGCGCTTTTCAGCGCTTCTGTTGCATGCGCAGACGCCAGACGGCGCTGGACAAGGTGGTATGTAAATTGTCTGCTTTGACTGCCACGTTTTTTGGGGTGAAAAGGGCTGGATCGAACAGTTTTCGGCTGAGCCCTGATGGACATGCCAGATGGGGCTAAAGGTCACATCCCTGGACGGGAACTGAGCGCGCATCATTTCATCCATCAGTCTTTCTTTCTTTCATTTCGCACGAGCTGTGTGTGTGTGTGTGTGTGTGTGTGTGTGTGTGTGTGTGTTTGCGTTTATTGGCACCTTTCGTGGCAGTTGTAGACTTTTCTAGTATATGTGGTTTACTACTTCTCCACTGCCGCTGCTTTTGTCCTCTCACACTTTTAGGAGAGTGATCCATCACACTGAAGACTGTTGTGACATTCCTCCTTCCATTTCTGGTGAAAATGCCTCACTGCTCACGTGCATGTGCATAACTTAAATCCCCTTTCTGAGAGTTACCCTCCCCCACCCCCACCTCCGCCATAGCCCGAGTGCTTTATGGGGTATGGGGGGAGATAAAGCTTTTAGAATACTACAATAAACATTTTTTTAAATCACAAGCACAAACTACAATAATGAAAGACTTCAAAAGAAAACGAAATGGATTAATGAATTAATAGCTAACCTAAGTACAATATTATTCTTTAGTCGATGTGTTTAGCTCATCAAGATCCTAATTCCACAAATCTGAGCGAATAACTGAGATCCAATTTCAGGTATGCAAGCTTCGAATATCCCTCGCTTCGTTTCCCACAAAGTCCTGCTGACTGGACAACACCACGTCGACATTTGCTCTGAAGTCTTTCACAAAAGTGTTTCATTTTAGAATTCTTTCCAAATTTTATGAAAAAATACATTGAAAGGATTTTATTTAATATTATTGTTTACAAATGTTTCTCGCCCACATATTAAAAATGAACACTTGATAAATATATATATATATATTATATAATCACAATGTAACATTAGTGTGCATTGATAAAACAAAGCACAAACTATTGACAAAAGTAAAAGTATCGGGAAATGTTTATTAAAGCAAATAACATCCATGGCATCAAACTGACTAAGGTTAAATTTAAAATAATTGCAAGTGGGCGTGTAGTGGACTACAGGTGTACATATATATATAAACTGTTTAGCTGATATTTAAACTGCATGTATGAAACCCTTGAACTGAAATGTAACCGTCGAGTTGGACCACCAGTATCTTCAATGTTTATCTCTTTTTTTTTCGCTTTCTTGGTCGTTTGCTTTAGCTTGACAAGTCTTCACTGTCGAACTGGCAGGACAACTTTTGGTCGTCTGCTTGGCTGTAACAGGTCCTCACTGTGAAACTTGTGTGACGACTTTCGAAACACAGTACGGGGCGTTTACTTTGGTTTAGATTGTCCTGGTTGTTGTCCGATGTGTCACACGCAGTAGCTAACGTTTAAAACTAGTTTACAAGCGAAGGCTGTGACGGACTATATTAATGTTTTATGTAAGGCACGTAAAGCGCGGAGAATGAAGGTGCGTGCGTAAAGAGACTCTGTCCATGTCAACGAGGAGTGATACATCAGTCCGTCTCGGTTAGGGATGTCGGCTGCTTCACACGTGACAGCTTATCCGTTTGATTTTATTTTAACAAAATAAGCACACTTACACTAATGTTCATGGAATTGTTTACCCTCGCTAAGTACATAGTTGATACCCAACATTTGTATCTTGCATTTAAAATCAATCGACAACAGGATTTTGTTTGAGAGGTTGTCTGGTAAAGGCTCTTTAATTTTCTTTTTGACTTCAGTTCGCCTTTAACGAGACAAAAGTTGCAAGTCGTGGGGCGGGAGTGTGTGTGTGTGTGTGTGTGTGTTTGAGAGAGAGAGAGAGACGTGTACACTCTATACTCTCTACGTGATTAGTCTCTGGAGGTATGTAACAGCGCTCCGGAGCAGTGTTCCTCCGCTCAACTGCCCTATCATGTATGCACATCTACACAGACATGCGCACAAACTTTTACATCTCCGTCAGGATTGACACATTGGTTCTCTTTAAGTGTCAATGTGAGCATGTCCTTTCTTAGGAACGAGAAAACATCACTTGGCAACTATAAAAATTTGGGGCACATCTTAAAAGGTCTGTAGGGGTGTAATAGCATGACGTCATGTTTGTCCACACACACACACACACACACACACACACACACACACACACACACACACACACACGCACACACAAATTAATGTATAATCCTATTTCTCCCATTATCTGAAGCTTTGACAATGTGAACGTGTCATCGACAATGTAAATGTATCCGCGTACAATCGTGATATTGGTGTCGGAGTTCTTTTAGTCCATGGTGATATTTATAGTTTCTTCTCACTGATTGGATAACCAAGACCAGCCTAGACGTTTACCAACAATGAGCAGAAACGGTATGTAAGTTCGGCTGATGTGGAACTAACGACAGGGGCCTAAGATTCCTAGAGTTTGTACAAAGCCGCTGACTCACTTTGCCCAATAACCTCCATCTCCGTAAGGAATTGAGGAAGACAACTTGTCTCTCTCCAAATCAGTTGGTCTACCACCAAATCGACTTAATCCTTCTGGCAAGGCATTTCAAGCCCACCCTCAACAAGTCTAAAACAAGGTCGTATCCACGGGTCAACATACATCGACTATAACACTAACATCCGAATTTTCTTTACTTTAACCTGCAAGAACCAAACGGGGAAATCTTCAAAGCCGAATATAAATTTGCGCCCCGTCCTCCAATCACGGTTGACTGCAATGTAGACACACTTAATATATATATATATATATAAAACAAGTGGCAGGAGGCAGCTTCGTATTCAGATCACAGAGAACTCAGTAACGGTCAGAGACAAGTTCTTGAATAATTGGAACGGCGAGAAGTACGTCGTCACTGCTATGATGTATGGCTACATTTATGAGTGAGCTCAGTAATCGACTGACTGAGGCTGAACAAATTCAGAGGGTCAATTATTTTTACAGGTCCTGGGAGGTGAGTTTTTTTCAAAAAGAAAACTGATGTCGTCGACAGGGAGGAAAGTGTCAGACAGATCCTTACAGTAGTAAAGCATGTCAGGACATTCTTCACAAAAGTTTTGTTTTTCTGTCTGGAATATAAGCAGTTTTAGTCGATATATAAACCATCGTCACCATCGCCGTTAGAATCATCATCATCCTCGTCCTCGTTATCAACATCCTTATCGTCGTCGTGCAGACAGCAAACAAGTAATAGTGGTCGGGTGAATATGTAGACCAGGAAGGCCCTGCGTGTCTAACAGCGTGGACCTACGAAGGAAGGACAGCTGGCAAAACACGAGAAAAACCTGCTGAAGCTACTGGAGATAATACACGTCTGGGAAAAGGTAGGGAAGTCTTACAAGGCAAGTTACAGATAGAGACTGAGTAAGAGATAGTGAAATCTTTTGCTGTGACATCGTGCATTACCCTTGTCACTGTAATCTCACCAACTCTTTGACCTTTGCACAGCATTAGTCGATATATATATATATATATAACTCGACATCATCATCATCATCGTCGTCGTCAGAAAAAAATGATATGGAAGATGGATGATTCGACCAAAAAGAAAGAAAAGGACAATAGGGACTTGGGTAAAGATACTGAAAAACGTTCCTTGAGGCAAGACAGGCGGCCGCCCAGCCAGGTTCATCCGCATCATTCGAGTCTTAGTTTCGCGGCGTCACTGCCTCCTCTACACCCCACCACCCCACCCCACCACCCCAGCCACCCACCCTCTTCCCTATCCACCCTTACCGTGCATCACACCACCCGCAAAAAAACACTGGTCAGAACGCCGCCCCTTAAAGGTCGCCAAACACGTGGCCTCTCTGTCTCTCCCTCGACCCTCATCTGCTTATTACAAGCACCCTGCTGTAAACAGCCGCGAGACCCTTCCCGCCCCATCAAACAGTCATCTTCAACATCTATCTTCGAGTGCCTACGACAGTACTAATTTACGAACAAGATTTCTGAGTGCAAGCAACAAGAAAGAGAAACAAAATTAGAGAGAGGGGGAGGGTCCATGAAGGGAAGAGAGAGAGAAGGGGAGAAGACGTAAAAAAAAAAAAAATTTACTCATGGAGGAAGTGGAAAGCACGAAAGAGGCAGCGGCTGCAGGAGGGAGAAGAAAAACAAGCAAGCAGGCCACATGGTTCTCTGCTCAGTCCGCCATCAGCGAGCCTTGACTGCCCTGCAACTTTAACATCGGTCGTTCATGTAACAGGCGTTGTGAGGGTTGAGGGAGAAGGTGTTCAGGAAAAGAAAACCGTTTTTTTTGTGTGTGGGCGGGGACGGGGTGGGGACGGAGAAGAGGTGAAGCGGGAGGGTGGTGGTGGGGAAGAGGCACGACATGTGGTACAGATAAGCCAAAAAGCAAACGGACATACTTTAGAGCGGGACCCGGATGGAAATGTAGTTAGAAATATCGCTTAGTTTCGTCGACGACAGGTTTGCAGGAACGGCCTCTGGTGAAACTCGTCTCTTTCTGTTTCACGCCTCGCGATAGCGTCAGCGATGAAAACATAAAGAACGCTTTAACCAGTCTGACAATGTCGTGCAACAGACCAGACCTCACACCCCAACACACACACACACACACACACACACACACACACACACACACACACACACACACACACACACACACACACACACACACAGAGAGTAACAGACGAAGACGAAAGAAATAAAAAAAACCAACCCCAACCCAAAAGGAATGCATTAAAAATCAATTTTCAGATCGAGACTTTCAGTGAACAATATTATAATTCGCACGGAAACAATCCTCTTTTGTATTTGTCCAGGTTTTACGCATAATTTCAGATCTTCTTATGCTTAGAGGATTGAAACAAGGTATCATAAGTCCCACCCGTAATTTGTCTGGAGAATATACATCATGGCTGCGTCGTGTTTTTTATTATCTTTTTTTTAGTTTAATTTTAAAAGCGAAGGTACAGTGTATATTCCTTATGGAATGAAGCACACCATTCGTTACCAGGCGCCAACAGCTCGGCTAAATACCCAGACTGTATTTGTAGACATCATTAAACGAATCAACACAAAGAATTAAAATACCACCCCCTTCCTCCAGCATATATAGACACCCTTTTAGATCTCAGATGGCGGGTCAATTGTGTTTTCTAGAATGAAGTTTTCCCGTCCTACGTGCCTAGATTGGCGGGCGATGAATGTCGGTGAAGTGAAGACGTACTTCCCCTGACGTGCGCCTACATTTGACAGTCTTGGCGGCCACTTGCGCGCTAACGTTATTAATCACTCTTGACCATCGGAAATCGACACAGAGTAGGGCAAGATACTGCCTCTAGGGGGAAATAATTTAGGCACTCTTATCGTAGGGAGTCAAACTTGGTCTCGCCAGTGGAATTATGGGGCATGGGGCTGGGACAAGGCCAAAAAAATAAGACCCAATGGCGCTCTCTCTGAGTGAGTGAGTGAGTGAGTGAGTGAGTGAGTGAGTGAGTGAGTGGAAAGTCTGTATTTACCAGAGTCATAAAATAAACAAATATCTGATTTAGAGAGAGAAAAAAAGTACGCTAGAACAAGTAGTGCTAGAACAACGCGATTACAAAATGTCTGAAATAAGCAAGTGAAGGATTGGAATCGTGATTTAAGACTACTAAGTCCTTTGTGTTGCTTCCAGCAGCACCGACTTACCTCAAACAGCTCTGCAGCTTTACATCGCCTGTGCTCGATACCTTCCTTACTGCTGGTGAACGCGACCGGCGGGACCGTTAAGGGTAGATGGCGACTCTGACGACAATTACTGCCACCATCACCACCACCAACACCACCACCAGCAGCAGCATTAGCCGCAGCAGCACCGTCACAAACACCAGTTAAGTGCTTGCGAACAATGGTTAAGGGCAGCATTGTCGTTGAACGTGATTTTCTGGCAAGAGTTGGAGAGTGCTGTCCCCTGGCCGGGGGAAGGAGATGGGTGTTGGCCAGTAGGGATGGCGGGGAAGGTCTGGGGGTACAGAGGCAGAAGGATGTCATCCAACGCGTGACCAGCACGAGTCCAAGCAAGACCAGATGCCATCGATTTCTCGCGCTGCTCGTCTGAAATTTTGTTTGCCCCGTAACTGTCACGAGATGCTGCGTTTGGGGAAAGAATGGGATTGATTTTCATATGTCTCGGTGAGCGAGCAAACAGGGCCCAGTGACCCCCGCCCAGAGATACACTTTTTTCCCAAGGCCCACTGTGTTTGACTTTCATCATTGTGATGGCCATATTTCTTGAGGAATGAAAGACAGCTAGCGCACTTTCAAACTTCCTAAGACTCTAGAAAACATGTACCGCTACTTGTTTTTTTTTTTAATTCATCGGCGGGAGCTCGCTCGGTATTAAATCTGGCTACGAACAAATAAACTATAGAAAAAAATCTTCGGGACTCTAGGAAAATGCGGGTAGCATGACCAGAGTTTGATAACGATTGGGTGCTTCCCGTGTTACGTGATGCTGGCAGCACAATCCGGGTCCTCTGGGCATGCGCGAAAAGATTGTTTCGTTGTGTTATGAGCAGTTGTAGGTAGCCGTGCAGATGATACAACTTCCTAGTCTGAGGCTTATTTTTGTGGTTGCAGGGTTGAGAAGTGGAAAGTGACTCTCTCATGGTTTAGCTCATTTCTCAAAGTAGTAACCGAGACATTTTGAGTACTGAAATGAGTGCTCCCCTCACCCTAACTGTGCTGCCACGTGTAATGGTCCTCGAGAACAGGGAAAGGTTTGAAAGTTGGCCTGAAGTTTTTAGAACATCCGTCTATGCTGGCTACCCAACCAGAAAAAAGAATCAAAAAGTAATAATCCCTTACCCCTAAAGGCGGGATTCTCACAGTACTTGCTAATCTACACCTTGCCCATCCTCAAACCATTGATCCCTCACCCCACCTACTTCCTAACTATTGCATTACTTACCCCTTGCCTGTTTTCTAACCAATGACTTTGTACAAAGCACGGTTGCCACAGTCGTACGACACCAGGAACCTCTCCTTGCAGGAGTCAAGCTGCCTTAGCTGGTCTGGTCTGGCCATGTGACCCGGCACGACACGTTGTCGAAGACTGTCCGTCAAGGCACCTTGGAGGGTGGTCGACCCTGCGGTGGCCAGAGGAAGAACTGGCTTACGAACGTCAAGGAGTGGACTGGTCGTCACTCGTTCTGTGCAAGACCTACTCACTGTCGCCACAAACAGGCGTGAGTTGCGGGCCTTGTCAGCTGTCCCGAGAGGTGCCACCCCTAAGACGAATGAGTGAGATTTCCTAATCATTGGATTATCTGCCCCTTGCCTATTTCCTAACTATTGCAGTATGTGCTCCAGGGCCGTGAGCTGCATTAGATACTCTAGACGCAACAGTAAATGATTCTTGTTTGAATACAACGAACTTTTAATTTGAGCATTTCCATGTTGCTCACGAACCATCACGCTGCGGTACACAGTTGACACCTCCAGCCAGTCCTGCACATAGTAGATTCTCGGCAAGATGTCTCCTCTTGAATTTAGCATCTTAGTCGCTGGTACTATAGCTTTTTGTGGATTGTCTGTTTACCATGGGTGGTGATACTGATAATAATGATGACGACGATGTTAAGGATGATTGCTGCGACGATGTGGTGATAGCAGTACAAGTGCTAACCGCTTGCCAGTTTCCTGAACGGGGCAAAAATTAGACATTGAAAGTGAGTTTCGTCACCTTGAAACGGAACCATTAAGCTTTAACAATATTGAGATAAAATTTCTTCAAAGGTCGGACTATGGACCATAGAATAAGATGCATTCCAGACGACCTGTCATCGCTTTCCAAAGCCGGGTCGTTTGTAGTCACACACCCCAGGTTGGCTGAAAATATAGGAAAATGCCTTTTGACCTTTTTGTGGTTTTACTAGGATGCACCTTCTGATCGACTTCATCAGAACAAATGATAAGAGAAAGAGAGAGAAAGGAGGGTAGTGACTGAAGGAAGTGGGTGGGGATGGCAAGAGAAACAGACGAGAGGACAGACCTTAAGTGATGATGGCAGAAGAACAGTCTGTCTCTGTGACAGAAAACTATTTTTAACTGATTAACAGCCAAAAGCGTCTTGATGAATTTCGTGAAGTTCATCTGTCACTAGGTGATTCTTTTTTTAAAATGTCGATGGTTGCAGGAAGAGGGTTCTTTTGTGTGTGTGTGTGTGTGTGTGTGTGTGTGTGTGTGTGTGTGTGTGTGTGTGTGTGTGTGTGTTTTGCAGGAGAAGCAGGCAAAGAATGAAGTCCTCTGGACGAAAAGAAAAGCAAATGGCTTAGCGCAAGACACTAGATGGATGGCGTGAAATGAAGCAGCACTCCTCTACAGGAATAGCACGCGGATGCGCGAAAAAACATTTTTTTTTTTAGTCATTTTCATGTTGGTGACATGGAGAGAGGAGACGGGTTACGGCGAAGGGCATCTTGGAAGACGGAGTGAAAAATGAGGTCTCAAACAAACAAACAAACAAACAAACAAACAAACAAACAAAAAATAAACAAAGAGCCGAAATGTGGGCTAGGGCTAAAGCCTTCCGAATCGAGACGATCATCAAAAATAGTCAAACACGTGCATCGCTCTGCAGGTCGCGGACTGGGCGTGGAATTTCAATGTGTGTGCAATGATGAAGTGGGCGTTAATAGGCCTGTTTTCTCGGGGGAGACCTCACATCACAAACACATTTATCCAGCCATCCACAAATCGTTCATCCTTAATCCGTTCTTAACCGAACAAAAGCATAGATGAACATTTGAATAAGTTTGACAAAGTAACTTACCTGACGGTTCTATATAAAAACTTTGTCAAACTTGGGGAAACATTCGTCGACATTTGAAACGTTAAGAACGGCCTTTCATGCAAAACTTCGTCGTGCAGTAGCCACCGACGATTCCCTAATTTCCGCACTGCCTGTACATCTGCCACGTGCTATCGCTAAAGCGCATCAAGACTACCGGTGATAAATTTTATGCCTTATTTCACTCGTACTCTAAGGGGTAGCGCCAGATGGCAGGATCGTATAGGACAGACTGAGGCTTTTAGCGAGACACATTTACGACTCTTCGAGAGAATTAAAGCATAAGTTAGGTTTCTGCTTCGTTTCTGCAAATGATTCGTGGGGGGGGGGGATATCTTTCAGGCTACCAGTGATACTAAGAAGAGTAAACTCGCCTGGACTATATGCCATGCACGCTTTATCGCTAAAACCTAACGTGGGAATAGAAGAAAGAATTGAAAATTGATCAAAGATTCCTCGCTGCCTTACCTTCTCTTACACTCGACGATTGCAAGACAGGATCAGTTGGAAGATCAGCTGGGAGAAGTTCCCTGCGCTACGCGGGTATCGAACCGGTGCTTCTTTAGGTTCGTTCGCCGTTCTGACTATTTGGCTATTATTATTAGGCTAAACAATGGAACTCTCTCCCTTTTCATATCGCCACCTTCCTACAACTTAATCCTTCAAATCTGCACTGAAAACTCTTCCTTGAGCATTACTCCTAACACAGTCCACACAATGCTCGTCCTTCTTACTCTCCCCCCTTCCGCTCTTGCTACTTTTCTACCCATCTTTCTCTGCAGAATCACTATATTCTCTGTTCCTGTTACTTGGTACCTTTCTGTGTTTTCTGTCTTTGTTTCTGCTTGTCGTCAGTACTGTCGTTTATTCTTCCGTCCCTCGTGTTCTGTCCATTTAGTCCATGTCTCTTCCTCGTTTTAAGCGGTAAGGGCATGCTCTCTGTGAGTGTGAATATGCGCTATAAAAATCTTCATTTATAATAATAATTATTATTATTATTTTTATTATTATTATTCCTTCCCCGATGCTGCTGATTTCAATCTGGTCGTCGTTGGAGAATATGATGTCAGTTCCCCTAGCAGCATGGAAAGCCGAAAGAAAGGGGGAGCGATAGCGGTCCTAAAATAATGGCTGGGATAGACCTCAAACCTTATTCATCCTCTCGTGTTGCTCTATTTTCCTAACAATTCTCGTAATCACGACATTTTATATATCAACAGGTACTATAATGACAACAAAGTTACGCTTATATATCTTAAAATAAATTTATAAATAGTAACAAATGTATACAATAAATCATATGACAAGCTCTCATGGGGTATTAAATAATTTGAAAATTTTTTTGATGAATTTGTTTTCCTAACAATCCAAGTATATCCACCAATAATTAGCATGAAACATGATTAACTATAATCAATCGCCGCAGATGTAATGCGTTTTTAAAGGTTTGTCTGGCTCTAAATGAATTACTTGAAGTTTCCAAATGGGAAGTTTTTATATTGAAAACTATGCAGATTTTCGATATTTAGCCTACGACAGGTCAGAACGAAGATTATCCAGGAATTCCCCATTATATTTCTTTTAATATCTATAAGTCGCTGACACAAGGATCTAATGACAGTCCACGGTTGCTGTTCTTAGTTTACAAAATATTACAAAGCAGGATTTGATCTTTTGCAGTTCAGCCAACTTTGTTTTTTTCAGCCAATCTTGTTGTAACCAATGCGATATCTGAGCAAGGGCGAGCACGTCTGTTGGGGATGCTGACAAATTTCTCTTTGCCAATTTTTTAAATATTTTTTTTTTGTCGCCTTCCAAAATGAAACTTATCACAAATTCCAGAAACGAGCCCTGTTTTTTTTACTCGTTTGCTCTTAAAAGTGTTGTTACAGCATCAAATTACTCGTTATTGTGTGTGTGTGTGTGTGTGTGTGTGTGTGTGTGTGTGTGTGAGAGAGAGAGAGAGCTATTGCATAATGAGAACGAAAGGGGGATTAAGATACGGAAGACGAGGGCCGTAACTCGAGGTCAGACCAATTTTCCCTCATGTCGACATGATCGCATCGTTTGCCACTAACCTTTGACATTTGTCTTATCACTCTGCGGGAAAGCGGAAGCAAAGAAAAGCAATGTCCAAGGTGCGAGCTAATGCTTACCGTGAAGTTAAGAGACGTAATTGCCTGCAGATTGACTGTATTTTTTGCGCTCGCAGCCCAGGCATGCGCACTAAACGATATCCAGAAGAATTTTTTATTCTTCCGGTGGAAGCGGCGAAGCCCGTTGGCCTCCCTGGCTTGTTCTTGATCGGCCTTGTGACCACCCCCTTCCTTCCCCAACCCCCGTAAAACAAAGATAATTTATTTTAGTTGAACAAATTTACAAGTCGTTTTTAGCAAAAAGCGCGAATTGCTAAGAGGTGACATTATCATGATTGTGAGTGATTGATGGCAAGTGCACGACATCAGGACTAGTGGACATGACATGGTTGGGACTGATTGACGGTAATCTGCGTTATAATGCACACATTCACACGCTGCAACATGCACAAACTTATTAAAAGACTGAATATGATCATCGCATGCGGGACAGTTTCGCTTAGCAGGCATTCATCTACATACCAGTACTCTCTTCTCCACACTCTTCCTCTTTTTTTTTCTCTCTCTCTCTCTCTGACTGCTTTCTGTCTCTGCCCTATTACATCGCGTGCGCTCTTGTTTTGCTCAAGTCAGGGCAATCGCAGTTACATCTCCTCCCAGACAAGTCTCCATCCCACCCCCCACGAGATACAGCTTACATGTCCTGCCGTCTGTGTTAGTGATTTCTGCTGCTTGCTTTACACCATCTCCAGCCCTATACCCCCGGGGGGAATGAATACATCAGCTTCCCTGCCCCTTGCTTCTGCGCATTCATTCCTGGAGCACAGACAACCGTCATCCTTCGCCGCACGGCATAAAGCACGGCCGTGTATATTGATTGGACCAGACTTCCGAAATATAGATATTTGTTTCTTGTCTCATGCAGACCCAGTAGACGCTGGTGAGTAGATGCAATGCGTCGGTAGTCGAGGTTGTTTGTAGGGGCGAAGTAGGGTGGTGGTGGTGGCAGAGGGCGTATGAGAGGTTGAAAGGGTGTGGAGAAGGCACGAAACAGGAAAGGAGATAAACCCTACAAGAAAGAAGATTTGACTCTGTTGTCTTGGAAAATGAGACAGCAGGAGATGACCAGAGTACAATGCACTAGGCTCAGGTGCTTAGGGTACAATCAGGGAAGAGACAGAGAGAGAGAGAGAAAAGAATGGGTGGGAGGACAGAGTACGCTGTTTGTCGCTAGAGTTTAACACCGAGTCAGCAGCTATGGCTATGTCACATCCCGAGATAAATTCCACGTTTATATCCTCGCCGTAGCAGGGGAGAGATGAAAATGAACAAATATTAGAACCATGGACGCGTGCATACAAACGTAGTGATTCTCAAGTCTATAAAATGTCAATTTTATTAATAGACTTTGGAAAAAAAACGGAATCAGTAGTTGGTTGTCTCTCTCGCTTTCTTACACGCACGCACGCACGCACGCACGCACGCACGCACGCACGCACGCACACACACACACACAAATCAACTTTCGACATTGCAAATTTCAGCTTGATTACAAAAGCTCCTGACATTTAGTTTGTCTAGTCCCTCACTGTTGGCCAAGAAGGTCACTATCGGATCTTCCCAACGCTGCTGTCGCGAAATCGCTAACCACCCCAACACCACCCCAACACGAACCTCGCTTACCTGATGTAACCTAGACTACGACGCTTACATTGACACAAACTGGATGGGGGGGGGGGTAAGGGCCGGAGGAGGAGCGGTGGCACGGTGTTTGGCGAACTATCTTGAAGGCAGCAAACACTTTGATCGTTTGTCTTTCAACAATGACACCAGTGTTCACCAAGTTTGTCTAAGCTCTTCGGTAACTGTTTTTCTTCGTCCTCCACTCCCCCGCACAACCTACAGCAGCCTCATTTTGGTGTTTGAAGGACGGTGGAGCCAGGTACAGCCTGCAACACGAGCTTACGTAAGGCTTTGTGTTAAACAAGCACTTAACAGCCGGCGTGCGCTGAGGCTTCCGAGCTGGGAATCGAACCTTGGTTTCTGAGCGGAGCGTACAGACGTCTTGTGGCGTGTGGTGTGGCCCGAGGGATGGGTGGACGCGGACCTGACCGACGTCGTTTGGAGAGCTCTGTCAACAAGAGGCTGTCATACTTTGCTGCTCCTTGTACTAGGCAGCTGGATAGTGGCGAAATGGTGGGACGGGATGCGTTCAAGCCGCCTGTCGCACGCAGGTCACTGGGTTTTGTTTTCTCATTGAGCCAAGAGCGTGGCTTGCTGCTTTTAAAGGGCAGGCGATTGTCGTTTCCCTTTTTTTTTTCTCCGGGACTCACTTGTGAGTGCATGTGCGTGTGCGTGCATGTGTGGAAGATTTTTGCACCTGAGTGTTTCTTTAACCCCATGATATCTAGATATGAAATTTTTCTAATGCGTAGAACTACATTTTACAGCACAACGGACTTGAACATTTTGGAAGTACTGTCCAAATATGAATGTACTCGTAAACACACTCTGAGTGTAGATGAAGAAAAAAAATGACAGCAACAATCGCGATGATACTGCTGCTGCTGCTGCTGCTGATGATGATGATGATGATGATGATGATGATGATGATGATGCACTGCTATAAAGCCATTAGCAGCAGCGCCACTACATCGCTGATGATGATAAAGTCATGAACATTAGGTGCTGGTATAACCCCGTTACTAACAGAGGCAACACCACATTAATGATGACGATGATGATGATTTTTCCGAAATTTTAGGAAACGTCCATTAGTTTAAAAAAGAAACCCATCGCCTCTCGTAGGAATTAAGTCATAGCGAGTAGCGCATGAAGAATACATCACTCTTGTGGGCGGCGTCTTTTTAACATAAAGATTGATAGGTGGCCATTATCGGCATAAAAAGGGGATGGAGGTGATGGTAAGATGTAGCGTTATGGGGAGTGGGAAATGCTCCACAAATAGAAAGTAATTGTTGCCACATTGTCAGGGAAAGAAAGGTAAGCGTGGAAAGACCAACATTGCCGAGGTGAGGGTGGCATAAGGCGCCAGTACTCTAGACTGTTTGTGCTGAAGTCTGCGGCAGGCGCCGCGTTTGTCACTGACTGCAAACCACGTTCCATTCTACCAGGCATCTAAGAACTTTTCTCGAATATTCGTGAAAACAAACCCTCAGGACATCAGAAGGGGGATGCTGAGCTTTGGCATTTGTGCTATGCCCAATCTTCTTTCTTTCTTTTGTCCTTTCTGTTGTTCTTTCTTTCGTTTTATCTTTCTTTCTTTCTTTGTTTCTTTCTTTGAAGATGTACAAACACAAATACCCAGTTAGACAAGCTTATTCACTATCATGTATTTTTGTGTAACCATTGGGCATGACGTCAGGACTACGTGATTAAGCCATTAAGCATAAGGAAGACGTAGTGCGGTGGAAATGCTTCACTTCGCCTAAGGGAGTCCGCGTTGCCTTAAATACTAGACAACAATGACAGATTAGGAAACAAACCTAACCTTTTCCTGAAGTCGCTGGTAGGCACGTTTTTTTGCGGTAATCTTAAACTGAAGTAAGAAAGCTAGGAAGACGTTTATTGGAACTCATGGCTGCTAATTAGCAAGTACCCTTGCCAGAGGGAAGGGAGATAACACCGAGGGTGGCCTTGTTTGCGCTTGGAAAGGTAGCTAGTATGA
This sequence comes from Marisa cornuarietis, assembly GCA_004794655.1. Classification (NCBI taxonomy): domain Eukaryota; kingdom Metazoa; phylum Mollusca; class Gastropoda; order Architaenioglossa; family Ampullariidae; genus Marisa; species Marisa cornuarietis. Next base: position 1,878,484 of record SMMW01000054.1, read on the forward strand.
AAAAAGCCAGTCGATTGATGATATTCCCACCCTCCATTTCTCTCTCTTTTTCTCACTGTGTGTGTGTGTGTGTGTGCGTGTGTGTGTGCGCGCGCGCGTGCATGCGTTTGTGTGTGTAGGGATGACGTCGTCAAGGTATTTGTTTATTTACGTATTTACGTTACCTTCTGCTTGTGAAATGACATTTATAAGGGCTGCCTCTCGCTGTTTCCGCATTATATTTTTGTTTCACTTGATCTGATGAGTAATACTGAATTAGCCCTTGTTAAACTCTTCTTTTATCGTATATCCTGCTGAAAACAGTGTGGGAGAACACTGGGGGAAATTCAGGGGAAAAAAGCAACTCAAAAAAGGTAAATGGATATAGAAGGAATGAGGACAGGAAGATTATTTCATTCTTTGTTTATATGTGGTCATAGTCCATCATTATTAATCTGCGATAAAAGCAGATCAGTTAATACCCAGAATAGTCTTCTCCACAAGTCAAATCATCCGTAGATTGCTAAAATCTACATAATAACAAACAAAAAGCCAGGTATAAGGGATTAGAACAAAATGTAACATCATTTGATTTATTATAACCAAACGGTCACAAACAAATCTCAAACCTCCACATTCTGCGCCTACAGTAAAACTGCACGTGTAAATAGTAATATAAGTTATATCTGTATATATAATACTCACATGAAACACTGATATGATGTGTAAATACTAGTATAAGTTATATATACATATATATAATCTAAATACTAGTATAAGTTATATATATATATATAATCCACATGATACACTGAAAGGTGTAATAAATAATATAATATAACGTCCACGAGACACGGATATGAAATGTAAATAATAGTATGTTATATAAATAAAATGCACACGAGACAGTCATATGAAGTGCAAATAATAGCATAAGTTATATATATATATATATATACAGTATACCACATGGGACACTGATAGATGTAATGAATATTATAAAGTATATATAACGTCCATGAGACACTGATATGAATAACTCAGAAGAGCAGCACTAAAGAAGGATATAGGCTTGAAGTAGATTGTAAAGTTTTTTGTTTTTTGTTTTTTTGGTTAATTATATTTTTCGGTTTTGTTTTCCTGTTCCGTTTTCTTTCTATTTACTACTTATTTTTGTAGTTTTAAAGGCGGGTGGAGTGGCCATGCATGTTTCTATTTATTGGTGATATTGGTCACTACAATCACTAAATGAAGAGCTTTGAGGGTCATCATATAGAAGATCAAGATATAGTTCCACATTTCAAGTTGAAATCGGGCTGCAGAAGTTTCTCTTTCCCTTGAGAACCACACAGAAAGAAATTATCCCCTAGCTTCCACTATGCTGTCAAGCGGCTCAGCAGAAGGTAATGCGAAACCTGTCCATTTGCGATAATAAGTGCAGCATCAACTATTCTTTGTAATGAAACAAATAAAATAAATAATAATACACTTACACAGCGCCATATTCCAGCTCAGTGGGAAAGCTCTGGGCGCTTTACAAATGGCAATAATAATAAGAATAAATAATAATAATAAGAAGATGAATAAAAACAGTGTAATCAAGGCTGTAAATTCTCCTATCCACACCACTTTGCCATTCATAGCATAGATCACAGAGGTGCAAATCATTTTTTGCTTCTCATAGGGTAGTTTGAGATGCTTCTTTCAAAAAAACAATGATGAGTTCACAAAGGGAAGCAGTGCAAATCCACCGATATAATACAATACTTACTGCTCTTAGATCCATTTGCTTACGAATATAGTTTTGGCCGTTATGAACTGTCGAAACACTTCTAGAATCTTCTGCAGAAAATGATCTCACGAAAGACAAATTTCCGTTTCTTTCTTGCAAGAGTGCCACAAATCAGTTGAACTTATCATAACAGTTCAAACCTAAAAGTGCAGTGTGTAGCACCTTTTCAAAGATTAAGATGTGTAAGAGTTACAGCTTCATAGCTCGTAGTTCACATATAAACATTTCTTTTATAATCTGTGACAAAGAAGATCAGTAGATAGCATGGTCTTGTCCAAAGCTCAAATCATCCACAGGTCTCTAGGACCTACATGATGGCAATGTATCGGCTGTGATCCTGAGATCGAATTGCACAAAGAAAACTTTAAGGCAGAAGATAAAGGAGGCCGGCAGTTGAAGGGACGATAGAAGATATAGATGAAAATTAAAAGGCTGCAAACAAACTAACAAACCGTTCAGCGAAATGATTTGAAGAAGCTTGTGTGAACTAATAGGCACGAAACTAACAATAGGTCAATGTAGAAAACCACAATACAGAGAGCTAGCCATCATTCTAATCAGAAAGGCACAGTGAGGGAGAAAAGACAAATTAAAACAGAAATAATAGTTGACGAGCCACTGAGTGCAGATGAAAAAATAACACAAATATGAGAGGAAAATGCAATGCCCAGAGCTCAGGTAATGAATGAGAAAAAGGAGATGAGGAAATGAGCCAGGTGGTTGAAATGGGGGGAGATACAAGAAATGATAGAAAATGTGTGTGTGTGTGTGTGTGTGCGCGCAAGAGAGAGAGAGAGAGAGATTATAAGATGCAGTGAACTGGTCACAAAGTATGGATTCAAGAACAGACTACAATATCAAGCCACTTCATCATTTCACACATCATACAATCCGTGTAAACTTCATTCCTCTGTTAAACAGTCGCAGCTTTTCGCCAAGCAGAGAGAGAGGGCGAGAGTGGAGGGGTGTAGGAAGACACTGGCTGAGGGTTTGTGGGAAACATCTCGCGAAGAGTTCTGTGACTAATGTGTGGATTCTCTTGCAAAGACAGGTGCCAGACAGACGAGTCTGTCGAACGCCATGTTTTCGTTAATGGAAACATCCTGCTACTTAGCGACAAGGAATCTTGCTGGAGTTCTCGCGTGTTTACGACATGTCGACAATTTGTTGCGCGGGGGCAGGCCGTCACAGCTGCAAGGAACTCACCAGGAGATCTGAAGTGTTTCCCAAAGAACTCTTCTGTCAAGAAGTCGACCCCAGGTCAAAAGAAAAAAGGTGGAAAAAAAGGAAAGATCCTTCCCCTACTCAACACACACGCATACAGAGTGAGCGAGCAAGAAATACTGCACGCATACGCAGAACCCTATCGTTGATTAAGGGCAAATTAATTTAAAGAAAACCCGTAATGCTTCCTGTCACGCTTATTAATTAGAAAAATGGTCTTCTTTGTCTAATAATTTTTGTTCAGTTTTTGTTAAAAGGTTAAAATCCGAAAACTTTTATTATTTGACTAATAGTTGACTTATTCGGCCCGCCTATTACAGACTTGAGTGAAAGGAAATTTATGTAGGACCATACAACAACACAGATTTTTTTTTTCGCGAATAACAGTCAAAGTTATAAAAAAAAGCTGAGAAGATTCATGTCATTTCGTTTGTACAAGTCGGTAATACCAAGCTACAGCTGCAAAAGTGACTGGAGAAAGACCAGAGGATCCACATGCTCGAGGATCCAGATGAATTACATATCTTTAAAAAATGCAATGGTCAGCCCATGAACATAATCTGCGAAGATGGAGTATGAAGATGGAATGTAAAGGGAAAGCGTCAAGAAAACTTTGTATGGAGGTGAGAGATGTAAAAAGAAGCTGTAGATGGATCCTATCGCCTGCTGCATGTCCCTGGTTTACATGCAGAGGGGGAGAGCTGAGAAAACAAAATGTCCGATGTATAATATCGCCAGCTCCATCACTAGCTTACCGGTTGGGGAAGAGGGGAGAGAAGAAAGAAATGGAGTGCCACCCAGGGTGCCGTCAGGAAGGCGAGCTTCTGACCTTTTTTTTCTTAAAAATAAATAGACGGAAATAGGATTCTTATTAGAACATGTTTAATTTGTTGAAATATTTGATTATTTTCAAGTTTAACATATTATACATTAATTCCTTACTTTCGATGTCAGCATAAACATTTAGACATCATTGGCACAAGCCTTTAAAGTTCTTTTTGATTTATCGTCTCCAAATTGAGCAAGTGCTTTAAATAGTGATGGTGAGAGCCTTTTCAAGCTCAACAGCGTATGAATGGGCTCGCCAAAACTTCTTCAAGCACCGCTGATAAGTCATTTGTTGCTACCGTTATTTGCATACACGTACCGCTGCTTGGGGGATGAAGTGATGTCAGTAAGTGCACCCCTGTCCTTCTATCACAGCAGCTCACCCTCCGCACTTTAAAGACACTAAAATAATACGCAGTTCCTAGGCCGAGGGCTAGCCAAGAAACTTTCCTTACTATGAGACGGATTTTCTACTCATCGCTTAGATATAATCCGCTATACTGGAGTTTCTTGAAATCCACGTTCAGATTGAATGTGAGTTTAACCCAGAAATATTATTTTGAGTGTCTAAATATACTGTATGCGTAGGAACTATCACACATCATATTAAATCGTTTGGTTTTGATCCTCCTCCTCTTCCTCCTCCTCCTCCTCATCATGGCTCCCAATTTGCGTGATCTTGAAAAAGGAAGTTGAGGAAAGGTGCATTACCCTAGATTTCAGTGACAGTATCCTGCACTGAGCTTAACACAATCATTAAAACAAAATTCGCATCTCACAAGCCCTTTAGAGCAACAACTCTATCATCTTTCCTTTGTACTACATTTTTGTCATTTAGTGCTGATTTGATCAGGAAACACAATTTGTTTTGGAGAGAATGGATTAGATTAGATTATTTTTTGAGACGCTGTTGTGCTTTCTTACACGTCGAACATCATCGATATTATTCTGGCTAAGCTGAAGTTTGGAAAGAGTTACGTAAGTCAGCATTTTCACTTCAGCTGAGGATTCTCATTTATTATTTTGTTCATTCTTACATTGTTATTTCTTTCTTTTTTTTCTTTTTTGCCTGTCCCTCTTTCTTTATTTCATGTTACATTTATTTTGGTGGCACTTGGTGCATTCAGGAATACAGCATCAACGTTTGCGTCGTGCTTGCATGAAACATTTTCCTGAATTATTGTACGCAGAAAACCGTTGAAATATGTTGATGGATTATAATTATGACTGTCATGGGAATAATTAGAATGGAAGCCAATTGTCATTTGCCGGTCGACCACCAAAGGCTAAAGGCATTTGTCAAACAAACGAAAGCGCAGGAGTGGACGAGATTAAATTTTATTCCTAAATCTATTCCCTCGGTAAGTCTGTAAGTAATGGCTAGCGGAAACTTACCAAGCGAAGTTCCCAAAGCCAATTTGATTTCCTCCGAGCACGAGTTCTGGAGTGGTTGATCTGCAATTAGGATAAGAAACTGGACAAAATGGCGCCCACGAGGCGACGGCAATATCGGTGATGGATGGCCCGTGGAACTGTGGGAGTCGGAGTCCGAAGGTTCTCGAGGGGGTCGAGAGCATCGAAACATAAAGTACTTCATGTCCGCCACGGACGTGGTTTTGATGTGACTGACGTAAGACCACGAGGGGTCGGGCCATCGGAGAAGGATTTGAGAGGGTATAGATGTTAGTAAGGGTTGGAGGAAGGAGAGTTTGGGAAACTACAGTCGAACTCTTTCTGTTTTAGACCACCTGGAGAAAAGTTTTCGTCTCTTGACGATGCTCGACAGAAAAATAACATTGATCTCTAGCTCATCGTGTGGCCTCCCTTTCCTTACTCCCTGCTTTTCCTTAGCAGTATTTGATGAACTGAAAAAAACAGTTATCAGCGTATATTTGAAAGAATGCTTCAGCCAGACATTCATACCATGCAGCGATAATAATCAAGAGCGAAATGTATGAATGGACAAGATTTTTTAATGTAAAATATTTGGAACATGCAGATTCCAAAGATTGAATGGGTGATGGCGATAATCAATATGATCGATGACTAACAATAATCACTAAACAGATTGTACTGCTTAGTGACTGGTGGGTGCAGAGAGAAGAGTGTTGCTATGCCTCCTCCTCCTCTTCATCATCATCACGTGATCGTGCTGAGGACACTGGGAATATCTTAATCTCCATTATGGACTGTTCACCGGGTCAGATCGTGGCGTTTCGATCTGAAGGGAAAGCTCTTCTTGAATGAGATGGTTCTTGATTGTCTAGAGGCTTCCCTGACATTTCCTTCCAGGCCTCGCTGCATGAGCAGAGCACTCGTGTCTCTTTTTCCATGTCTGAAAGTACCCCTTTGGTACCTCCCCCTTCCTTTTGAAATATATGGGCCTGTTTACCGCTGCATACAGCTTACAAAGGGACAATACATCTTATAGATGAAGTCGAAAGGGTAGGATCTACACACTGAAGGTTCACATTAGTCAGTTCTTGTGTTGCGCATGCAGTACCAGTAGTCCGAAAGTTTGGCTGCATGAGGGGTGTGGGTATGAAAGGAATGGCTTTAACTTGCTGCCAGCTCCACATAAGGGCTAACCTACAGGGCAAGAACTGTCAAACTTCTTTTCGTGAGCTCATTGATCTGTTGGTTCATCCCTGGAAGCAGCTCTTTTTTTCCTTTTTCCTTCTTCCCCTGATCATCATCCTTTATCAGCTGCCCTCCTTTGTCACGTTGAGATGCTTGTTTATCCTTTAACACTCGTACTCACATAACACGTCTGAAAGAAAAGTTAAATTTCGTTGTTGTTGCTGCTCCTTGTTGTAGCTGTAGCCTAGTTAGCAAGATACTTCCTTGGTGTTCAGTAACTTTTAAGAACATGTTCCTGTTACACTTCTTCAAAGCTTTCTCGTGAACTTCCAGCTCGCGTTTCAACCTATATTTTTGTTTGGTTTTGTTAACACAACATACATCAGGGTCGAAGTTATGTTTCAACACTGAAATAAAGGCTTTTAGGAGCGCTTTCGCAGATTGTTTTCTTTTGCCCCGAAAACAACAAAACAACATATGTCTTTCAGGGACCGGAGGTTGCCTTTTCTTTTTTTAGGTCATCTTATCTCTTCAGTGACCTTTTTGAACTGCCCCCATCTGGTGGACAAAGGGAAGGCCTTCTGAAACTGCCAACAGCCAATTCCTCAGAGTCTGCCCAGCCATAGCAGCTCCAGAGTCGTTAGGATACCCGTGTTTATTTTGCTGTCACGGAGAGGTTCGCTTCTTTCTCTCTGAGTGTCCCTCCTCTAACACCTTCGCTAACCTGCCTTTGGATTAGACTTTGGGGATGTGCAGAATGTCAAGAAAGGTCGAAGGACTGTTTTATTCAAAATAAATTTTTTTTAAAGTTAACTTCAGGTTAAAAACAAGAAATAAGGTATAAAGATGTCCAACTGAGATTAGAAGCTTATTTTACTTCAAGATAAAAGTTCGTGGCGCCACAATCCAGATACTTCCTGTCTTGAGGATGAAATACCTAGCCAATACGAAATTGTGGTCGCAAGCGAAAGACCACTGAATTACCTGCCTGTCAGATATCAGATGTAGTAGAGATACCGTGGCGGTAGTCAAGTCTCCCATGTGGCAGCTCTTTGCCGTCATACAGCATTGGGATCAGCGGTGTGAGTTAACATCTTCCCGCTTAAAGCTGTAATGGACCGTTCGAGCGCCGCTGGCTTCCGCGGGAAAGGTTTGGCCTCGGACTTCGACGCAAAGCTTGCAGCTGACTTTGCCAAAGGTTTGCCCACAGCTGTCAACATTTTTGGAATCGGTGCTTGCTGTGTCTTTTTCCTATGACGCCGCCGCCGCCGCCGCCGACGATGATGATGACGATGAGCGAAAGGTATCTTTGTAACGATTAATTTAAAGTTTTCTTTCACATAAGAAATGTGGATTTGGAGGCAAAATCTCTTCTAAGCCATTTTGATTTTTTGCAGAAAAACATACAAAAAAATTGCACCGACAGGACAGAAAGTCAGACTTAAACAACTTTATCTTACTTAAAGCAGTTTTAGTTTTTAAAATTCTAAAATTGTGGTGTGCAATTTAAACTAATTATCTAAATAGAGTTAAGGCCTAAAAAGTTTAAAATTAGAAATGTGTTGTGCATCTGGCCCCTGGTCTTTTGTGAGTGGATGACCTGCCAATGTTTTACGAATACCTGACGTGGTATTTAAGAAGATTCAAGGTTAGAGGTCACTGTGAAATGCCTTCTTACTCCATTGCTGTGCAGGTTGTTTTTCTGTAAGGACCTTGAACCGTAAATTAGGTGCTGATGTAAATAATTTAATAAATTAATTTACATAATAATGTATTGTCAATAATGTAAAATGTATGTAAGAGTATAAGCCACCTGATCATCAAACACACACATACACACTCCGCAAGCTCTAATTTGCGTAGTCGTACACACGTGTAACAGATTAGGCGCGAAGAGTTCTCGCCTCTGGAGGGTCCAACAGGATCTGAAAGAAGGAAGACATTCTCGCCGGCAGTTAGCGTGAGGGGCCCTCCGGGACGCAGGTGCGGGCCCATAACCCGGCGAAGCACGTGCGAAGCGTGTTTGTTCACGACACAGCCTCCTGTTTTGCCTGTCATACCGATCGCCTCTCGCTGGGGCTTTCACCCACGTCTCTAGCAGGTCGCAAAAGGTTTCAACAGATGGCGATCACCACCCCTCCCTTCCGCCATGTTTTCCCCTTTTCCCTTTACGTCCCCTTCCCCCCCACCCCCCGTTCCCCCAGCAGCTCAGACTGTTAACTCCCTACTCTTCCCTCACAAAGTCTTAAAGTTTAAAGCCAGCGAATGTTTTCTCTCCTTGGAGAACGTGTTTTACGGGAGAGAAAATGGTCCGAACCGTGTAGGAAAATGGAAAAGAAAAACGTTAGAACCATTCAGAGAGAGAGAGAGAGAGGAGAGAAAATAAAGAGAGGGGAACTGAGGTTGGTTTTGTAATTATGATATACATGTAGCTACAGCTAGATCGCCCATATATTCTGGCCATGCCAAACATACCAAACACACTCTTGCTTGTCGGGGTACTAAAGAATAGGGAAACGTGCCTTGCATTACAGCAACCCCAGTGCGTTGTTAGTAGACAATCATCATCCTATGTCACAACCAACACAGTCTGACAGGCATGCTCTTTCACAACATAAAAACACAAAGAAAGATTTTGTCAGTCTTTCCTGCACAACACAAATATTATATTCAAATCAAGCCATTTATGTCTATCTTTAAATTCTAAAGTCTATTTAAATTAAAGTCACTGTGCCATAGTGGTACATGACATAGATAAGTCACAAATATCAGGCTCAAGACTGGACACATTCTTGTACAATCCGCCAGGTGGTAAAACATCAGCTGCACGGGAAGAAATGAATGTGTGTGTGCGTGTGTGTGTGTGTGGGTGGGGGGTGGGTGGGGGGTGCGTGTGTGTGTGTGTGTCGGTGAGAGAGGGGAAGATGTCTTGAAACTGTCGTTTAAGCAGATTCGAGAGATGTCGATAAAATAGGAAAGTTCTCAACTTGGTCATCGATTTTTGTCAAATGTCCGTGACTCCGGGCGTACCGAGCTGAAGAAAAGTCGCGATGACGCCTTGACTAATGACAATAATAATGAAAACTAATAGCCTGTAGGGCCGTAAAGGCAGTGAACGTAAGCGATTCACCGTGGCTAACCACAGCATGCGGTAGGGGGAGACAAATCCTTTCCTTCCTCCCCTTTATTTTACTGCAGCTGCTGGACGAGAGAGTTTCTCAGCCACAGGCATGAGTAACCAGCGACTTTTCCACAGGCCAGCACACTAACCACCAGGCTAGCAGACTCAACCACTAGGCTAGCACATTGTCCACCAGGTCAACGTTAACTACCTAAGCTACGAAGCCCCCCACCACCCCCCACCCCAACAAAAAACTCCTCAGTACTGATAGTAATGGTGTTGTTAGTGGTGACGCTAATGATGCTTCTTATTTGTTTAATTGTTTGTTTGTTTGTTTGTTTGAATTCTAGGGGTATAATTGTGTGGTTGGCAGGCAACTGAGATTATTGAAAGATACAGTGTGGCAGATAAAAAGATCGGGAAGGGCAGATGTCACAAAGATCTGGGAAAAGAAGAGGAAAAGTCTTTTATATGGGATCAACCTGCCGCCATGTCGTGGCTGCTGACGTTTAACACGAACTGTAGCCATGTACAACAGATAATAAAGTGGTTGGACTCCAATGACGTCAGAAGCCAGAGGTTGGACAATCACAGACAAGCGGACAGGCAGACCAACACGTAAGACATCGCCATCAAGAAAATATGATGGTCGTAGAAGGATGAGAAGAAGATTAAGAGACATTGTCTCCCCTGTGTGTGCGTCCTTGTGTCTTTGTAGTGATACAGAGAGGAAGAGAACAAATTTTGTTAACATGTATGATGGGATGCGTTTGAAAAGGCAGCAATAAGCAGCACACACAGGCACACGCGCGCGCGCGCTCGCACACACACACACACATGGTAGAAAAATAAAGATAAGGAGGTGGAATTAAAGGGAGGTAAAATAGCAGAAAAGAAAGTGTTAAAAGGAGCTGAAAGAGAAAAGTAGGCTGGGAAGTGATGTCAAGAAGGAGAAGGGTGGAGAGCTTGAACTGATGGAGGACGAGGAGGAGCGTTTACTCAAGTTGATGTTAGCAGGAGGAGGAGTTGTGGGATGTCACTCTTGATCTTCTTGTCCCGCCCCTTCTCATTGCCTTGAACATCGCAGCGTCAAAGACTGACAGTGAATTCTCCAACACGGCGAACATCAACAGAAACAAAATAAAACAAAACAAAACCCAGCAGGAAAACAGGAAAACAAAGAGGTCAGAATATAAGAAAACGGGGAAGGAAAGAGGAGGAATAAACGAAACTCTTATGATAATAATACGCACCTGCACAGTAAATGCGTGCACGTGCACACACACACACACGCGCGCGCGCGCACACACACTATTTTACTTTTTCTCACATACACATACAGGCACACGCTCATACTCTCATTTACAACTTCCCTCTCTCTCACGCATTTACACGCACGCACACACACACACACACACAAACCACACTAAAATGCACGACCACATGCATGGACACATTCTTTTACACACACACACATATATATATATATACACACATTCACTTTCTCTTTCACACACACACACACTCTCTCTCTCATACACACATACACTCTCTCTTTCACACACAGACGCTCTCTCTTTCACGCACACACACACACACACACACACACACACACACACAAACACAATCGTCCCCACACTATATTTATGTAGACTGAAAAAAAAATAATGGAACGAAAGACGAACACTCACAGAGAAAGAAAGAGAAGTTTCCGGCGGAGGGCCTGGTAGATGATGAAAAAGGACAAGTAAATGTTTGTACTGCATAACTGTCATAAGTATGTTTACACGAGCACATGTGCACGCGCTGAATGAATGCCTGGAATGGCCCCCTACAAGAATGGGTTTCCCGAAGGAACTCTTGGAGCTATTCGCTCTGTGGAATTTGCTCGTTGCGCCAGAGATAGCAGCCCGAGATTTCCAGGACAGGCGGCCATTTTGGGATAAATGGGGGGAAAACACAGTTCGAATGGGGGAGATGACATTAGAAGATAGGACAGGTACGAGGGGGTGGGAACCAGGAGAATTAGGTTTTTTTCCTTTCTGGCTGCTTTTGCGAAGACGATTTTCAACTTTTGAGGAGATCAAACTGATGAGGTGTCAGCGCTTGAATCGGTGGAGAGCCCAGGAAACATTCTGGTCGGTATGTTTTGATCAACCCAAGTTAGTGAAATCCTGGATATCTTTCTTTCTCTTCTTCTTTTCGTCAAGATCGAAATCAGCGTACGTAAGATTCCATACACAAGAGTGCTCTGGCTGTTTTTTTTTCTCTCTCTCTCTTTCCTTCTATTTCTGCTCCTCTCATTACATCGCTTTCTGCTTCCTCCATCCTCCCTTTACTCGCATGGGCTATCCTTTATTCTTCCAATTGTCATGGTTTCTTTCCATGACTCTGTCTCTCTCTCTCTCTCACTTAGCTTTACTGTTGCGGTTTCCTGATTGCACACCTGTACCCACTTACTAAAGGGAAATTCAAACGAAGATCAAAGATACACTCTGCTTCGTCTAAATAGCATCCAAGGCACAGGTCAGAGCAGAAAGGGTAATACAGGTATCGTGCATTCACAATAACCGTAAGTTGTTTTTCTTCTGCGCAGGAAGGAAAGGTTGACGATCTACGCCAAACCAGTAGCTGAGGCATGTGGCGGCCATGCAGCCGGCCATGTAAACAGGTGTTACAAGTAGTGAAAAAAAAAACCAGCGGGTCCGAGATGAGATCTGAATTCAGGACATAAAATCCTCACTGTATTGGTGACATGCGACAACCGTTTACTAGACGTTAATTGCTGCAGAGGACAGAGAAGGCGACTGATGTGAAGAGAATGTCGCCATCTTTGCTGTTTACAGTCTGTGAAGTAGCGAGTTCCCACCGTCTTGTTTTGTAACTTGGCGCCGTCTCACCACGTACATGCATGTACAATGATGATGATGATGATGATGTCCATTTGTAATGCGCAGGTATCCATTCAGAAGAATGCTCATTGCGCATTAATTAAATACAATAAGTATTTGTCTACACACATGTATCTACATGCCTTTATCGTATCTTGATCAATGTCTACACGCCTGCACCGTATGTCGTAGTCTGCATCTACTCGTGTATACTCTACTTCCACAAGCCTCCACCATTTATTGTAGTCTTGCAACTACAGCCGTGCACTATAAATTGTAGTACCCTGCAGTAGTTTGTTTCTACACACCTGCATAGTGTTATCTACGTCTACATGACTGTAAAATATATTGTGGTCCACGTCTACACGCCTATACCATATAGTTTTGTCTACAGACCTCCACTCTATGGTATGATCTATGTCTAGAAGCTGTAACATACTGTAGTCTGTGTCTAAGCGCCTTTGTTATATATTGTTGTCAATGTTTACTCGCCTGTACTACATCGTAAACCTATGTCTACATATGTATGTATGTATGCGTGTGTGTGTGTTGTAATCTTTGTCTACCCGCCTGTACTATACATTGTACTTTATGTCCTTATATGTAAACTGCATACAGTAATGATTTGTTTGTTCGTGCAACAAGAACCGTGCGTGTGAGGTTGTGTTAGTGTGTGTGTGTGTGTGTGTTAGTGTTAGTGTGTGTGTGTGTGTGTTAGTGTTAGTGTTAGTGTTAGAGTTAGTGTGTGTGTGTGTGTGTGTGTGTGTGTGTGTGTGTGTGTGAGGATGCAGCCAGAATGCAGAGACAGCATATCGAGTGTTCTCCTTCTATTTGTCTTGGCTTGGAGGAGAAGAAGCCTGGCAAAGACGTTGTGGCGATAAACAGACGCTCAGTAAATCTATCTGCCCTGACACTTCCCCCTGTTTCCCCATCACTAACGCGCACACAGTGTCATACGTTTTCATCATGCTCGCACGCGTGCTTTCACATACCCCCTCTTGTCTACCGGGGACTATCTTTTTCCCCTCATTTCTTCTTTGTCTCACTTTTGTTCATCTTGCATTTCTTCTTCTTGTTCTTCTCTTCTTGTTTTTTCTTGTTGTTCCTCTTTTTTGCTTTTCCTAATATATTGTTCGAGCGTGCAGTGACTTTTGTCTTAGGGTGGCCTTATCTTCAAACGTCTTATGAACTGAGGAGATATTAAGGTTTCTACAGTTTTTAACATTTAGTATGTGATATAGAACTTGGCTACATCAACATGAAAATATTAAACAGAGACAAAAAATAGATTTAAAAAACGCTAGCGCTAAAATAGCCCTCTAATCGGTTTCGAAGAAGCAATCTTTGTCGTAAGTACTGAATAAGTTTTGTTTGTAACCATGCACTCCAACTCGGTCGTACTGAGCATGCGCAATTCTTTCCTTTTACATCCGGAACGAGAAATGAGCCAATCAAAACGTGCTGAATAATTATATGCTGATGCTTTTCTCAGCCGTTACGAAGATCGCGTTGTGGTCTTAAAAAATAAGAGTTAATCAGAAGACACTACACATTTATTTTAAAAGTCATGCTCAGCGAAACTGGTTGATAGTCTGTTTAAATAACACATAGTAACACAGCAAAATAAGCCTCTGAAGTCAGGATTAAAAAGAGTTCCTGAAATTCTTCGAGATATGATTAATGATTCTAGTTTGGAAAACTTAAAATTCAAGTCCGTGCATAACAGGATTTGCAGTAACAATTTTATTTTTTTAACTTTTACTGCGTCGCTTACTCAGGATGTAAGTGAGCGTCCTAAGTTTAAATACCAAATACTGATTACTCCTGATTTAAATATAAATTTTCCTGGACTTTTTTTTAAAGCAACTCCTTTAAGTAATATTCCCATGATTTACTTTTTGAACCTTTTTTAAAAAACAATATTAGGTCTAAGTTTGGTTTCCTTGTCAATAGCTTAGTGGCTAATTGTTGCTAGTGACGTCACTTGATGTGAGTGACCAGGGAATACTAGTCCCAATCAAGAAATGGACTTAAGCCTGAAATATGCATTAATACTCACTCACATGGAAATTGGAGATGCCTTCTTCACGTCTGCACTTCTTTAAATTAGAAATATGTCATTATTTATCTTCACTCGTCACAGCCATTGGTGCATCTAACATGATGACCCTCACCGAGCTTGCAAAAGGGGTGGGTAGAAGGCGAGAAACCTTTTTCTAACAACTTTTAGCTTTGTACGTAAATTTCCTGTAAATATCATTCATCATCATCATCATCATCATCATCATCATCATCATCATCATCATCATCATCATCATCATCATCATCATCATCATCATCATCATCATCCCTCTTAACCCTTATTAGCTGTGGAGGCACATGGCGATATTACCACCGACTCTCTCCTTTTTTTTCGGTTCTCGGCCCTCCTGTGGGAAACGCCTAATGAGAGGCCTTATAAGTTGTCTCCCCATTTCTTCTTTCGTCTTCCTTTTTTTTCTCCCTCCGTGTAGTTCCCTGAAGGATTATCTTTGCTAGTCTTGATATATGCCCATACCGATGTAACTTGCGTCTTTCTAGTGACGACAAATGGTCTTCATTCAGCTCAATTATTTGTGTGATTTTCTTTCCTGCCTCCTTGAAGTGGTCCTTAAAGGAAATAAAAGATTTGTAAATGGATACCACCTTTTTTCGACATCGCTGTTTTTTTTAAAAATTTTAAGTCTTTGTTATTATAATAGTCCTGTAATTTGGTATACTTTTCCTTTTTTTAGAGCAACAGCTAAATGTAAAACAGCAGACCAGGCTGTTTTGCTTGTTTTATAATATTTTCAACAAGAAAAGATATTTGTAATTGTCGTTGCAATTGTCATTGGATATGTCTTTATGTCTGTCCATGTCTGTCTGTCTCTATCTTTGTCTGTCGGTATGTCTGTTTGTGAATGTGAGTGTATGCGTGCGTGCAAGTGTTAGTATGTTCGGGCACAAGCATCAATGAGTGTTCTTCTTCTGAGGACGTTGGTGTATGCACGCGTTCTCCAAAGATCAAACCCATCAATTCTGAAGGAAAGTAATTATTGAAATGTTTTCAGTACATTTTCTTGAAAGAATGTACTTTTTTAAATTTAATTATTTAATTTCAGCATCACCACAGGGACTTGTCAGGCCGAGCTGGGAGCAACTTTACTTCAGTACGGATTATCTCCCTGGCAAGGCCTCGGAATCGAACTCCTTCTTACCTTCCTTTTCATCTTCTGCGTCTGCGCCACCATAGATCCTAACAGAACGGATGGAGGAGGGAAGGCCCTGATGATTGGCTTTGCTATGGCGGGGTGTCACCTTGCTGGGGTAAGGCCAGGACCGCACCATGGAATTCTGTCTCTGACTCAAACAGTTCAGCACGCTATGCACGCGCAAGCCTATGCATGCGCAAACTCATTAAGCCGTCAACTTTTTAATATTTTGATAAATATTATCCATTAGATTTTTGCCCACGCTGACAGGCGTGCACACGCACACATATTCACAAATGCTTTCTCTCTCACAAAAATAATAAACAGTCAAACGCGTACACTCTCTCTCTCACTCTCTCACACACACACACACAGCTGCACAGCTTCCCAAATTAATTTCCGCCTCAATGGAGCAACAAATTTTCACATGCACTCATGAATAATTTGCACGAAAACGTTAAAAAAAATGCATCCACTCTACGTTGCAGAGGTTGACTCGTGTGCACGAATTATTATTTCCGACTAAAAAGTTACATATTGCTGATATTTTCTGGCTGTCGCGTGCAGTTCCGGTTCACTGGAGCGTCCATGAATCCTGCCCGGTCGTTGGGACCAGCGTTTGTTGCCAACAAGTGGAGTCACCATTGGGTGAGCACGGCCTTCCTCTTCATAGCAAACGATTGTTTACAGAGATATCTATAATAGCGAAGTGTTTTTTTTCAATCAATCTATCTTTCCATCTGTATTCTAAATGTCTCTTCTTCCTCTATTTTTTCTCAGTATGTGTGTTAACCTTTCCATGCATTGCTTTCTTAGACTCAACGGTAAATGACAACTTGGTTGCAATTTAAGGCATTTTTACAGTAGTTCGCAATAAACTGGTTATCGTCGTCATATACAAGTAAGTAGAAGATGGTTCTTTTGATATTTCTCAGTTTTTGTTGTTTTGTCTTTCACGCGATTTTCTTTACTGGAGCCTAAATCTGTTGTATTACATACAGTGTCTTTCTCTCATTGTCACAGATCTACTGGGCGGGACCTGTGGTGGGTGGGGTTACTGCTGGTCTCCTGTATGAGTTCATCTTTGACCCCAGCAGAATTCGAACGAGGTCACAGGCTCGAGCCGTGCCAGACCCAGAGATAGGTAAGTACATGCCGAGATTCAAGTCGAAAGTTAGAACACGTATAGAGACAGACATGGACACACAGAGGCAAGTCAAAATCTCGAACACATTTAGAGACAGAACACGCTGTGAGTGAAGTCACAGACTCAAACACACCTAGAGGTTTGTGTGTGATTATATATATATATTTATGCGTGCGCTCATATGTATGTGTGTGCGTGTGCGTGTATGTGTGCGTGCGTGCGAGTGTAGATTTGCTCACCGCCAGTGCACCCCCTCTACCGGCGGACTCCACCTCCTCCTCCAACGCCCGCCACTACTACAACAACAACCACTCCCCTCACCCCGCAGATGGCAGCAACCTCCTGGGCAGCCCCCGCAGCTGTCGGCGTGCGGAGGTGAACCTTAGTGGCACGGCTACCACCACAACCACGCTCACCACCAGCATCCCTGCCACAACATGCACACCCAACCTCTACGCCCCGGGAACCTTCGGGGAGCGAACTCTCATCGACATCCGGGACTTTCGCCGGCCCCCGACTCACGACGACCCCACGTCCCTGCTGCAGCCGACGCTGCGCCGGGGAGTGGCCAACGACGACGTCATCCTTCCCCCACCTCGCCGTCCCCCGCCGCAGCACGACGAGCCCATCTACGGGCGGCGCAACCCTTTGAATGACGTCACACCGGGTCGCGAGAATCAGGCATACGCTTTCGACTCGAACCCTCGACGCCTGCAGTCGCCAGGGGCCAACACTCCCCGGGACATCATGCAGATGTTCTCAGACGGACGGGAGACCATCTGCCTCAACGACGTCAGGGTGTTCTGACGTCACGGTGACGTCGGCGTGGTCCGACGTGGTGACGTCGTGGAGTGCAGAAACATGAACGTATAACAGTGAGGTACAAGTATTTCTACTGCAATAATGACTTCATGGTCTTTCTTGTGGGCTGCCATCGTTTCAGCAATTTGTTTTTTTAAACTCTTCCAAGAATACCTTTAATATTCCAGTAACTTCAAGCCCAAGGAGGAGCAGTCACAAAGTATTATATTTAAATCCTTATAGTCATTGGATAGGTTA
This sequence comes from Marisa cornuarietis, assembly GCA_004794655.1. Lineage (NCBI taxonomy): Eukaryota > Metazoa > Mollusca > Gastropoda > Architaenioglossa > Ampullariidae > Marisa > Marisa cornuarietis. Next base: position 1,896,338 of record SMMW01000054.1, read on the forward strand.
CAGGATGTGACTGACAACTGTGCAAGAGAGGGTGCTTTGATGGGATAGGGGGCACACCGCGAAAGACGTTGGCACTAATGGCATTTTGCACTTGACTGGAGAACCTGTATCACATCTTCAACAATTAAGTGGTGTTGCGTTTACACCGTACCTGCTTTCAAGACACTGCACTGTGGTTTATTTTAGGCCTGCCTCGTGTGCTTTTTGCCAACCATGAATCAGCGACGATTAGTAGATGTTCATGGTGTGCTAGACAATAGATGGAAGGAGTTACAGTCATCTACAACTTGAATTTTCAAAAAGGGGGGGGTGCTGGCGAGGGTTCTAGCTGTACGAGCACGGACGTATATCTCTGGACTGCTGGCTCTCGAATGAGAGGAACTAAGCCTCTCGAGAAATTGTACGTGGTCAGGTCTCCGCAAACCAATTAACAGTTTATCGGAACTGCGATAGAATTCTTAGCGTCAATAATATACCCGCAGAAATATATTTGTTACTTAGTTGTTTTTTTTTTTCATTTTTGACAAAAGTCGTCGATCGACCTTCACTTCCCACTACTTAGAGCCAAAAATATTCTGAAAACACAACAGATAATAAAGTTTGAGCTTTTGTACCTCCGTTAACACGAGATTTTGCATCGTCTGCTCTTCTTCTTGATGTTTATACTTAAACCGGAAACGAATTTGCGCTTTGGCCTCGTTTTAGACGTTAATTCGGAAAAGTTCTTTGCAAGTAGTCCATAGATATACGTCCGTGGTACAAGCGCAGTAGCAGCCCGCTTACAACGTCACGATGACACTTCGCCGTCAAGACGATGGTGTGCCTTGCCCTTTGCCCTCCACGCGACGTCGTGCTGACATTGTAAAAAATGAGAGACAACTAAACTTGACATGAGGATGACAAGGGTGACTTGGCGACGCCCCCCGCTCGGGGTATGACGCACAGGCAGCTGTGTTACCCGCTGCTTTTAACTGCTTGAACGGAGCACGACTGCACCCAGCGACGCAACCGCTTAACGTTTGGATGCCACGGACAGGAGTGTTGGGGAAGCAGGTGGGAGAGGCTCACGTTCCTGAGCAATTGTCTGGCATAAGAAAAGTGCTGGAATTTTCTGTAAAGGAATGCTGTGGAAAATACAACTGTTAATAGAACTCTCTTACAATGTAGAACATGTTTTTTTGCTTGTTTTTGGACAAATATACATTGCTGATGTTTGTAGCATCTTCAATGAAGTTAATACAACGACATTGAGAGACAGAGAGAGACAGAGAGAGAGAGAAGCATGGAGGGAGAAAAAGAGGAGGGTGTTTACTTACTTGTTGTGTTCATATTTTAAAAACGAAAGCTGTTTGCTTTCTGAGGCACCATAATTTGTGCCTTGTGAAAGGGATCTATGACACAAGGTGAAGTTAATGCGTGGTGGCCACTGCTCAATTCAAAAACTCGGAGACTCTTTCAACTCTTTTACTCTCTCAGTGGATTTCTCTCTCTCTCTCTCTCTCTCTCTCACACACACACACACACAGCTCTGTCACCACCGAAAAATTGTGGTTTATCGTAAGGCAAAACAATTTGTTACCTCTAGCATAATCTCTTGTACAACTAACCTTAAGGTTCTTCTCTACCTTCCAGACTTCCGCCAAACTCATGTACGCCAGTTAAAATATGCCACAGATTTATCCAACAATAATATATCCTACGCCTCACTAGCAGCGTGAAACTCCTAAATCCTTTGATGCATCATTTCCTAATTAATGTGTGTGTGTGTGTGTGTGTGAGAGAGAGAGAGAGAGAGAGAGAGCTGCTGGTTAACAGACTCCATGCTCTGAATAAAATACGCATGTTTATTGGTTTATATTAGTGACTATATAAGGGAATAAAAATAGGTGGGAAATTTTAGCATCAGAAATGCTTAGTGAAATCCAGGGAGACGTAATCTTAATGGAACAAATATGAGTTCTGAAGTCTTTATGTATCAACTGGAGGCATTTCAGCCAAAATAAAAAAAAGTTTAATGGTGAGAGATAAAGTAACGTACACGTTTAGAAAATGACACACACACACACACACACACACACACACACACACACACACACACACACACACACACACACGCTTTGCAGTAATTAATTGGTCTTGATATTCTGGTTACCGGACTACACAGAAGGTTGATTAATGGACTGTTGGATTGTGAATGGGTTGTGTTAGATGGTTTTGCTTGTCATTCCTTAGCCTGTTTGTCTGACCTAACGCCTTGTCTTTGTACGTGATGCAGAAGCCAGTCGGGTAGGCTGTCAGAGGCAGGTCACAAACGACAGGTGTGAGCAATAATATGGGATGTGAGAGCATTTCTTTGTCTGCAGATCGTCTTCAGTGACAAAGTGCTCATGTCACATTTCCGTGTGTGTGTGTGTGTGTGTGTGTGTGTGTGTGTGTGTTTGCTTGTTTGTTTGGTATTCAGGCCATTGTTCGCCATTTTATTGCGTGTGGAATGTTCTGTTGTTGTCCAGCAGTAGCAGAACGATTTTTTTTCCAGAAGGGGCACATTGGTTCAATTGGTTGGCCAGCATGAGCAGAACGGTTCATTTGGTTGTCCAGCAGTTGTCGAATGCTGTGTTCGTTGTCCAATAGTAGTAGAATGCAGTCACTTCAACAAGTTTTCTGTTAACAGCTAGATTGTTCCATGCATGCCAGCCTGCACTTGGGCTTACAATTCTGTAAAACCGTACAACTGAGGGTCAGTCTGTGTCTATGTGTGCGGAAGCAGTCAAGCGTAGCAGAGCAGTGAGAACGAATCATGCAGCGCTTTTGAGAACGGAAGCTGTTTGAACTCCAAGAGGTCTGAAACTATAAGTAGAGAAGGCTGGATTTTTGTGTAAATAAAATAATATTCGAGAGTCTGAGGTGCCGTACGTGTCTCTGAGTTTTTTTTTCTGTGGCTGCTGAGTGTTGTGTGCAAATCACCGAAGACAGATTGTGAAATGGGCTATGAGGCTAGAGGTGAGCGTGACCATGAGACCGACCTTGGGGAATTGTGATGGTGTGACAGTTAGCACTTCAAGACTGTATGACATATGAACACAGAGAGAGGGGGGGAGAGAGGGAGAGAGAAATTCAAGTTTCTTTCAAGACACGCAAAACCTACTCAACAATAAGAACATGCGTGACTTAGGCAGTGATGTGTTTTCACTAGATTTTGTGAAGGGAGGAGGAAGACGGGAGAGCATATCGCTGAACTTCTCTTCACTCGGCTGTCAGGCCCCTACCTGTTATGACGTATTAGCTATGGCGGCAGAGGCACTTCGGCTGCGTCCTCGCGTGTTACTCGCGTTCGTCGTAGCTTGTTTCCTCCTCACAGACCACGCTACTTGTTATGGGACGACTGTCCCTAACCTTTCAACCTCCGATCCTAGTGTGGGAATGTCCTCACCCCTCCTGCCGCTATCCACGGTCGGGAATTTTCGCGTGCTGTCCTACGGGAGTGATGATGAAGGGACCGGTGAGTTTTTTTCAGGGTTCGATACGGACAACTCGATTCCCGACGGCTTCTGTAAAACCTGGATCGGAACACTGGTGGCGGTGAACGCCACCTGGGAGGAGCACCACTGCCGGAAGTGTCGGTGCGACGTCATGATGGGCGCCGTGTGTGAGAATCCACAGTGTGCCATCGCCTTCCATCCGTACCTGGAAACTAACTGTGAAGAGGTGAGAGGGCTGGAAATAGGTCATCATTATCGTAACTGCTGTAGATTTATGCCACGTATGGTAGCACTCGTCAAGGTTTTTGATGTTATTTTTTTTATTTCGAAAATAAACATCCACAGTTGACAAAGTATATCAGTTACAGCTTATAGGACTAGTCACAAAATAGTCGTAATAATTTGTGTAAATGATGGCATAACAGACAGATAGATTAATGTATAGAGAGATTGAAGAAGAGAAAAGAGAGGAACGTGTGACAGTAAGACGTCTGGCCTTATTATCACTTTGGCTCTTCCACGTAGATTGAATATTTGCAATTTCTCCTAAAAGAAAAGCATATTATGTGATTATGTTCCTTGTCCGCCGCAGGTGTCTAGTTGAAGTGCGGCATCAGACTAATCCTCTTAATCCAAGTTTTGAAATATATAGTCCAACTGAAAAATTACGATAGTCCGTAATGCATTGCTGCTCAAACTTGTTGCCATCTGTTCTGCCAAGTGGTCATCGGACAGCTGTTGCTGTATTCGAAGCGCATGCGTACACGAAGGAAAACATTACGCCGCAGATGACTGGTTCGTTCTGACCTATGATGACCCTTGCACCCTCTGCCAATGTAACCCGTCGGATGGACTACCCAGCTGCGTCTTAACGAAGTGTCCGTCCCTTGGTTGTGTGGACGCCAAACAGGTGCCTGGTCTGTGCTGCCCTGTTTGTACCTCAGGTAAGTCAGCGAGAGCATGGGCACGACTTGAGGCGTAAACTAAAAGCATGGCTACTGTTAACGCAAAAAAATCGCGTACAGTACGCATGAAAAGTTCGAAGGACCCCTTCAATTTTCTTCAATGGGGTCCAAGGGGACCCCTTCAAATTTGGGCGAAAAACAGATACAAAATTGGGTAAGTGTAGTGTCTGACATCGCAGCCCAATCTATTGTTGTCGTCTGCTACAAGGTGAGAGTAGCTTCCCTTGCACTGAGTTTTATTTCCTTTACCGGAAAGGGTTCCATTAACCTATTTCCAAGATGTCGTTGACAGCGTGGTCAAAATCATCGTCTCAGAAACAGAAAGAAAGTGAGGGTGAAGACAAACAGCAAGACAATGAAGATCGTGAACCCACATCATCATGCCTTGTTCAATCTAGTACCTGTGATTTTTTTCACATTGTAAAGGGACCCCTTAGAGTTAGCCTGGGACCCCTTAGAAATCTTAGAAAGAATTTAGCCTTAGCAGAAGCCCTGCTAAAAGACTTCACGATGCCTGAATCTCTCTAATTTCAGTCTTAGAAAAAATACTATATAATTCCTCCTTAAATATTCCTAAAGCCACTATTTATTTGGATCTGATTTTCACTTATATAACTTCGGAAATTGTCTTGTAGATGCTTTATCCTTTAAATTCCTTCTTTATGATCGTCGTTGCTGACGACAGTAATAAACTGTGAAAGAAATGTGCGCAAGTGCAGACGTGAGTGCACGAGCATGTGAATACATATGAATAAACGAGATCAGCTAGGTCAAGGCTAACCCTACAAAGTGCTGTGGTTGGATTGTGAACCTGTGTTAACTTTAATCACACATGTAGCTTTTTTTAAATTAATCAACCCCACCAAAAAAAAAAACCGCTAAAACTTAGTGGGTTTGGAGCTTGGAGGAACATGTTTGTACATCGCTTAGTGCTGTTATTTACTCCAACACTCATACTTCTTAGAAACGTTTCAAGGATGTAGTTGCTGATGGACAAGAACACATTTCTAGAACCTTTCTATGCTTAAAGTAAAATGTGTTGATTGATTTTGGAAATTAAAGTTCATGATCATTTCCGTAGGGTTGAACTGTGCCATCCCATCATTGCCGCTGTCGGACGGAGAACATGATCTAACACCACTTCCGGTGTCCACATGGCGCCTGTTTAACGCTACAAACATAGATGCGCCCAATTGGAACTGCACGTGTAACGTAAGAGAATATCAGATAGATGCAGCTTGTTCAAAATGTTGTTTATATATATATATATGTGTGTGCTATACGTTAATGTATGTGTGTTAATTTATTAATGTGTGTGTGTGTGTGTGCGAGAGAGAGAGAGAGAAAAAAAAAACTTTTTCAGTAATACAAACTCCTTACCATCAAGTTATTTCAAGAATTTAAACACAAATATGAAAAGTAAGATCTGAATTTTATTTGGATATTTTGAAAAAAAAATCAAATATTTGCTTGGGTCACAGAATCCAGGGGAACCAGCCGACTGTACTGAAGCTGAAGGCAATTCAACAAAGACAATGGACAAGGGAGTTAATCTTCGACCTAATAGCGCTGAGCTTGACTCAAGTAGTCTCCCGTTGACCATGCCGCAGTGATAACGGCGATCTCACACCAGTTCTGTACAATGATGTCATGCACTAATACTACTAATCCCCTTGAACTTTGTTTTTTTAGAGCAATTATTATCTTCTGGATTAAAAGTATGCATGCACAAAGGATCGGAATACTTACATGAATGCGTGTTTTCTTGTGTGAGTTTAGGATCTTCCATAATCCATTGGACTGGGTGAAACTGATGAAGTGCTGCATTAGGAAAGTCAAGTGTGCGTGCATGAGGATCTCTGAGTGCTCGTGATATGTTTGTGAGTAAGTGTGCTGTGGTTATAGAAGCTGTGGTCTTGTGAGTTTATTTATCCCAGAAGTAGGTGAAATTAAACAGTCATGTTTTACGACCGTTACAGTCTGGTCAGTTTTCCATGCCAATGTACCCAACGATCATTTCCAAGCGCCCGGCACAAATGCAGACGTCATCGATATAGTAAATAGTAATGCTCAGATTTTTTTTAAAGATCTAAAACTTATCCCTTTGGAATGTCCTGAATACAGTTCATAAGGTATGCTAACGCAATTGTGTATAAAATGAACGTTTGAAGTTTACGCTGTTCAAGCAAGCTGGTAACGACTTTCTGCGAATCTTTTTCATATTATGCATATGCGTCTTGGTTATATAAATGCAGACTTTACTTAAGCTGGGAGTAGGCCTGCATATATATCAAGGCAGAGATCAAAGCTTGAGTAATAGACATAACGACTTTTACGTCGTCAGGTATCAGGTCTGTTAGTTTACTAGAAACAGCAACATGGTTAAAAGACTATTTCGTGTACCTTGTACATTGAAGATGGACAAGATCCATGTCAAGACTAAAATAAAATGAAGCAGTTAGCCACACATACAAACAAAACAAGCGTTTAGCGGCAACTGTTTGCAAAGACTATGGTAGCAAGGGACGTAACTACAACGAAGAATGCTGATGCTGGAGTGCATGTTCCTGCAACAGAGCAAAACGAAAGTCATTCGTCTCGCTGGTTCTACATTTCCTCACTGGCTTATCAAAGCGAATGATTTTGTTTAGATGCGCAGGAATCCGTGTAGACTCTTTAAGTTCCCAAGAACCCCCCACGCGCGCATACAAACGCAAATATATGCACAGAGAGAAAAAAGTGGTGTCTGTTTTAGTCCCCAGGGAACGTAGTTAAGAACTTGCTGTACATCCGTAACGCAGGATGATGATGAAGATGATTTATGTATTGCGTATTTCCCCACTATGCAATAGCCACACTGAGCTTTACAAACACAATGCAAAGTAAATAAGCTATGAAAGATACTAATATGGACTAAAAATGAATGTAGCGTGCAAAGACCCCAAAATATCAACAAACATACAAACTCAACAGCACAAAATGAAAGTTTAACAAGAACAACCAAGATACATAAATGCGTTCTGATTTCGGGAAACTGACATTATGCCAGGTAAGACCTGTTTAAGGTGTACTTTCACGTAAAATATTTTTGTTGCACGCATACACGAATTTTAAATTCTTATTATCGTGGTTCTTCCGTAAGACTTCCGTAAGTAGTTGTACAAGAACGTTTTTGAAAAAAGCTTTCTTCCTATACAATTGTGAAATGCACCAAAGAAATTAAAGTGTCAAAGCAGCCAAACAATGGAAATTACAGGGAACAATAGATTGCATAAGTGGCTCAGTAACTGGCCAAAGTGATCTGGTGCATGAACGAGACAGGTCATCTGAAATTCTTTTGTGCATCGATTGTAATGTTCTTCTCCCTCCCTCATTGATCTCTATCTATCTATCTATCTGGCTACAGGAACAGGAAACAGAAAAAGTGTAAAAAACCGATGGAGGTATAGCACCCACCTTTGCTGGATGTTGTTTCAGTTGTCGTTGTATTTGTTGTGCCTGCGAAGAGAAAAATCGCTGTTATAAACCTAACGGAATTGGAGTGTCTGTCGTTGGAGATAGTGACGTCCCTGGCTTAAAGGGACAGGCAAACTCTCTGATCCCTGGATCGACGTTGACTTTCGTGTCTCCTGTTGCTTTTTGTTGCTCCCTATACCTCTGTTTTGAAAAGCTATGTGTGTGCGCCTACTTGTTTTCACCTGTAGATCACTTTTTCTACTTACGGTCTCTGAGGTCCATGGTACGTCTAGGGCCATCTTGTCCTACGTTTTCTAGGTTGATGTATTACTCTTCTACTTTTCTTTGCAGTTATAACTTCCGATCTTCGGAATCGGACCACGCACTCTTCACATTTTCTCATTTACCGGCAGTGCGCCTTGTCGCTACGTTCCCCTACATGTTTTGATTTAGGATCCGTGCGTGTACAGGACGTCGACTGCATTACCGATGAGAAGTGTTTTAATTCTGCCTCTTGCTCCATGGATTTTCGGACTACCTCGTGATAACTCATACTTCCTCGGTTCCAGAATTACGACCTTGTGCCCCTAGCAGTTATTATTATTGTTGATTTTGTAAAGCGCTTTGAGCCATGCATGGCGAGGAAAGGCCCTAGTAGACTGTTTCACGTGGCCAATTAATTATATGCAGAGGAAGGTCAGACAACCCTCCGCGTGTTATGTTGGTCATGTTGGTCTTGTTTTAATGGGAAAGGTTAATCTAGTCTTAACTTCATTGCTTAGTTCTCTGTCGGCAACTGGCACCGACTCTAGTCTTTAAACATTAGTAAATAGCTCTTATTAAAACGATAGCTTTGGTCGAATCTATTAAGTACCATATTTTTGTTGGTAGCATCAAAGCTCAAGTTTACAAAAATGACATGTATCTTCCAAAAGAATGTGAAATGTAACACTTCAGCAATGACACGCAAACAGACCATGCGTCATACCTGAGGGATCGGCTCCCGAGCAGGAGACAAGTGCAAGCACTGCAACAAGTACCAGGATACCTGGAACAATATAATAAAACAGATTAGAGAAATTTCAATGATTTGTAGAAGACTTTGTTGTTTCCCACAAAACATGGTAACTCCTTAACAACTTCCAGTAAATGACCCTTTTCCTTTTTTTTTCTTTTGGAAGAAGCATATCTTTGGGCAATTTCTCTAACTGTTTAGACCAGGTTCTGCTGCAGCTTGTCCCTGGCAGGATGATCTTTATGGTTGGTTGTACTTGAAATTCCTCGGAGTCTCTACTTGATTTGCCTTTGTGAGCTTTCAAGCATTTGGCGCACTTTTTATTTGAAGAACAGACGACATGTCAGTGGCTTGACAACATAGCACAATACACGCCCATGCAACCCTTTGGTCTTTGTGGTTGTTTTAACCCTAAACACCTTTCTGGGACGTGAGGCAATAATTTTAAACTGGTGTAGTAACAATGTTTCCATGAACATTATCTCAATAAGCTTGGACGAATTTTTTCAAATTAACTAGTCAAGATCGGCCAGATATGCCAGAACGAAAGAAAATTCTCCAAAGATATGAATAGGAAAAATCTAAATAACTAAGAATGAAATAAAAGCACTCAGATGAGTCTGACTGAACTAGAATCCACCAGAATGGGAACTCACCGAAAAATCGCATCATGGTGACAGGTTTCCGAGCCAGTACAACGAAGCAGATGGTCCTGAAAAAAATCCAATAGCTTTACATTTGATTGCTTTACAATTCGTAAAATTCTTAATGTTTTAACCATGGAACGCAAATAACTAACGGGCGATGGACTTTATTCACACGCGGTTCTTTCGGCTTTCCAAAACGAGGCTTATAACGCGCAGCATCACGATCAAGATAGATCGCACTCTCTGCTCAGACCAGTAATGATAATGAAAGATAACAGACAGTGGACGGTGGGATATGTATAGGCACACTGAACAACTTATAAGATGAAGTACAGAGTAGAGCGTAAAGCAATGGATGAAGGTATGGAGGATATGTATATATATATAGGTACTGTAAACAGTGTGAGATGGAAGATAAGGGAGATAAGGATTGTACTTCCGGGATAGCACTTAGTGAACAAATGTGTTTTCAGAGAACGTTTGAATGTGCCTCCTTGTTATAAGGACGAATGGTTGAGAGTTCCGCTAAGAAACAAATTTAATCACACAAGCACTCTGTGTGCCGTGTACATGTAACGACAGACTGTCGATTTTTGTTTTCGATTGCAAGTGATAAAAACCTTTGAATGGTTTGCTTTCCAAAAGTATGGACAGGTAAAAAATAAGTTTCAGTAGAGGTGTTAAGTGTTTGGCAGGCCTATTTTGTATTTGAAAACTGTTTCCGTTTAACAAAAAAATACAATAACAATACATACAACTACAGCTGACCAACTCTACAAGAGTTAAGGTTTAGATCAAGTTAAAAATTAGTTAATAAATGGATGACATGCTTGTAGAATGGATCAACAAGTCTTGGCTTATACAGAGCTCAAGCAATGCATGTCCAAAATTATTTTATACCCTTGTCACTAGAGTTCCTCGGCTTACTAATACCAAAAGTATGCATCAAATTGTCGGTAGTACGAACGGAGTACTTGGTCAACAGTCTCACGTCTTCAGCTTTCTTTCAACGCCAAGGGACGCTTCTTCAAGACCGAGACTTGAATTAAAGAGGACAAAGACTCGGGAGGAAGTTGGAATGTTTGGGTTAGAGAACCTTGACGCAATGGGCAGCCAGTGACAACTGACCGTCTGGGCTGCTGGCTGTCGTCGTGACACCTTCAAGGACTAGACGACCAAAGCTAGGGGTACCTGTGAGAGGTAGAAATCGCCGTCTTTACAGGAGAAGAGAATGTCCGTGTATTCACCCGCGTTCCAAAGCACCAGAGTCGGTAGAATTACTTCGTATCACGCTGTACATGGCTTTGTTCATACCGCTGCATACTACTGTGTGCCGTGTAACAATGCAGTCGTCGAAGAAACCGCGTAATGTCCATAAAGGGGCAATATTTACAAACGAGAGGTAAATGCGTACTTCAGGGTTAATTTTTTTTCTTTTCAATACCTGGAGTCATCGAAATAAAAACCTGTAGCCACAGATGTAAGATAGGGACCTCTACATTATAAGCCGACTTCATAGAATTTCGCTTAAAATGGTCCGCAACCTTAGGGTAACATTACCGTTGCCTCATAGATATGGCCCCTTAGCAGGTTCTAACGAGATAAAAAGCATGAAGCTATATTCTTTCAGGGGTACTGAGATATTCAAAAGTCAATGATATCAAATAAGTATATATATATCTGTATAAACACACCTACAATTTTATCTATGATACTGAATAAATAGCCAAATATCTCCACGCACGCACGCACGCACACACACACACACACACAGGTGACTTAGATCTCGTCGTATGATAACTTGCAATTCACAGATCAATACCTTCATAACTCAGTCTGTTCCCGGATGCAGACTGATTTCCCCCCAGCCCCTAAATTTCCGATCATAAAGAGATCGTACCACACTTCGTTTTTTTCCTGTTTGATGCGGTCAGGACCACAGAGACCGGTGCTTGTGAGATGACAACGAACATCGAGTGTGTGTTAATAGGTTATCACTCAGAATCAAAAGTGTTTCCTTCCGTCACGCTCTTTGGTACTAAAGTGAACGTGCAGATTCACATGTAAACACATATTCATAGTGCGACCACTTAGGACATCCTTCAACACTGCTGACTGCAGACAGAAACAGAGTGATGACAGCTGGCCACACACAGTGCGATGACAGAGGCCTGCAGACAGAAGGATGACAGTTGCATCCCGCTTTTTCAGAACCTTCTTTCGGTCACAGAGCTAGATCAACACGCAATAAATTGTATTACTTTGTATTGCAAGTGATACTGTGGCAGTTCATTTCAAAACTTCTGTGTCGCGGGATAGGTCTTCGCATCAGTGTTGGAAAGCCAGTGTGAACCAGCTCTACATTTGAGCACCAAAATAAATTTAGAGGGATCGATAGCCAAACTCTCATTAGTACACTTTGAAAGTGCACGGCAGTTGTAATCAGTGGGATGTAACACATTCACACTTTTGGGTAGATACTTTTGAGACAGTTTTCCCTATTTTTTTCTCAACATAAGTATTTCTCCTTCCTTTGTATTCTTTTAACTATTGTTTATCGTGGCAGTCATCTCGGCATTAACCTCAGAGAGAGTATCTTGAGTCTTGAAAACTACTTTATTGATCTCTCTCTCTCTCTCCTTTCGTGTAGCTATCCCCTCTCCTATAACACATAACAAAAACATGTTTTGAAAACCGGAAACTTTCTGGAAGAAGGTGATATAAAGCCGTGTCAGTACAGTGAACTACATAATTTGTAGGGGTTCATCAGACATGCAGAAACACTTTGTCGCTAATCAGCTTTGCGATGTTTCCTGAAGAGGAAATAAGCGATTATCTGGTTACTTTTATCTGTGGGGTCTTCTGATTTTCGTGCTGCTTTGTACCTGGTCTGTATACGAACGCTGTGTTGAATGTACAGCTCAGTGTGGAATAAGTTTGTGCTCAGACATTGTTATCGTTGTTGTGTTTGTGGGCGCTGTATAGCGCACAGAGCTGCTTGTCGAGTGCAAGATGCGCTTTATAATTCATCTATTATTATTATTATTAGTATTGCGGTTGTTGTTGCGCAGCAAATTGATAAATGGTTCCTAATGAGACTATCAAGGGTTTTTCCTGCCTCAGGCCGAAACATCTCTAAATTATAAAGTACTGGAAACGATGAGCTGGTGATTAATCACTTTTTTCGGAATTTCTTGTCATACACTACGGAAGATAAACTTAGGAGGAAGTTTCTGTGTCGACGTTTGTCCTTTCAGATGAACCTTTTTTTTTTTCGAAAACTCGCTGATTAAAATGCTTTCCTTTCCGTCTCGCTGCCTTAAATGATGTTTAGAGAGTATTCAAGTTACGACTGATGGATTTTTTTTATCAAGAATGGCGTAACAAAGTAAATTCTAGTCCAAGGTTCTTTCCCGATAACTTATATACATCTTCCATAATACAGAGCAGCTTTCTTGGAGATATTAAACATATTGGTATGAGATATGCCCTGATCAGATTTAAGTTAGGTGTTTCGGAGTTGTGCTGTCGTAAGCTCCCCTTGTGTTATGCTGAAAATAAGGATATAAACATTATAAAGTGTCCTTTTGTCAGGATGAAGAAACCGAAATACACTTTTTACTAGTTTGTCCTGTGTATTCTGATTTGCGATAAAGCTACGCCCCGTAAAATATTATGAGACCTTCTCTATTCAGATTCCAACTTATAATGCCAGAACTATTATTTCTAACCCTCTAGCGGCATTTGTCTGAAAAGCATTAGACTGGAGAGACAAGTCCCGTAAATAACGTATTTATCTGTGTTTTCTTTCTTTGTATTTGTATTTTTTGTAAAGTTATCATCTTTAAGCAGTGTGACTTTTGTTAAAATCTAAATACCTTCGTGTTGATAACAATCCTGTTGCATACTATACACTTTATGGTTATATAACTTTGATGGTTTTGTTATGCTTCCCCTTAAAACGGGCCGATGGCATATTCAATGAAGTGATTCTGATTCTGCCTTAAGTGACTGTACAAATGAGGGATACTCGCTTCTCTACAATCCTTGTTAAGAATTTTATCATAGAAAGTGTCCTGTGACTGCTCACCTATCTGCTCAGAAGCATTTCCTTCTCAATATATTGGTCTTCACATGTTTATCGAAACGAGAAATACACTGACAAGCGACTCGCTCGTCCCTTGACATGACGTAGCAAGGCCGGGTAAAGCAGTTCATGTAGCCACGGCAATCAAGGGATACTGAATCGAATTTCAGGAGTTTGACAGCCGATAGACAAGAACGGGAAAAAACTTTCTTACCTGTTAGGCAGTCAACTCGATTCGGGAGCACCGCTCTTGGATGACTTCGACGTCGTGGACACGGTTCACGTCCTCTTCTCCCTGCCGCGCGTGGCGCTAGTGAGCCAATCTGAGGAGTGTGTGAACTTGCTGCGGTGTGGTGTCCTGCTCACCAGTCCCACCCTAGTCAAGTGACACAGCTAGCGCCAACAAGGAAGCACATGGTGGTTGTATTTTACAAGAGAACAGGGAAGAGGTTGTCTCACGTTATTCTCGTTGCAAGCAAGCGTCGGATCTCTGACAAACTGTGTGCATATTTAATGAGTTTGAAATACTACAGTGACGCGCTCATTGGCTGTGTGGCTGCTTCCTCATCCGCATATGCTTCTCTCCTCCCCCCCCTCTCTCTCTCTCTCTCTCTCTCTCTCTCATATTTGTATACTAATGACGCCCAGCAAGACACAATTAGCTTAAATAAGCCGTACAAAATAAAATCAAAGAGAAAGTGTTGTCACAAATATTTTTGATGTTGTTTGTATATGTTTTATGATCTCTCCTTAGTTGGTACCACTATTAGAGCGAATGTATTACGCGATTATTAGCAATGAAAGACAACCTTTATTTGACTCAGAAAGCAAGAAGTCTTTCAGTGTATGGCCTTCCATTGTTTCATGGTGGGAAAAATGCGTTCATCAAAAACTGTGATACTCACAGCTCTGACAATAACTATGTAAAGCAATCATTTTTTTTTTAAAGCAGCTATGATCAATGCCCACAAAGTGTAAGGGTGTGGGCAAGATCGTGTAATCAGACTATTACTGGCAGTAAAGATTTCTTCTTTTTTTGCGCAATTGGGAGGGGGCGTTAGTAAGGACTTGTCGCAAAGCCTATCCTCTATGTATCAATCTCGCAACTATATGACAGACACAGTGGAGGTCGGTAGACCTTGTATACGCATGTATACATATGAATATCTACATGTACAATGAAATACACACATCTGTTTTATATATATATATATATATATCCATGCAAACACATACATCGACAAATATGTGCAGAAGAGAATTAGAAAAACTAATGAGCCCTAACACCTCAAATAAAAAAGGGGGCGCCAGCTGTTGCTCCCCACCAACATGTTAAACCTGTCTTTCATGGAACAGGACGAAGAGGTAAAGTTCACCCCAGAATGGACACGTCACTATTTTAACGAACAGTACAGAAGCAGAGGTCATCTCAGTGTGAGCACGTCTGACAGTCACCAGACCCTAGAAAATGGCAGGAGGCGCTAACAAGGCAAACAGTTAGTTCGTTTCTTTTTTCGCGGTTTCTGTGTTCACTCATACACCCTTAACATGAAAATAGTAGGAACTTCCTTCCTTGTTGTATATTCCATAACGCCTTCACCCTATCTCTCTTTTTCTAATCTCTCACACTGTCACACATCACGCACGCACACACACACACACACACACACACACACACACACACACACACACACACACACACACAATTACTCTTTAGCTTCCACTCGATCACTTACTAACTTGCCCATCGCTAACTCACAGAAATACATTTCACACCCTACAGTTTTAATCCACTCTCTCACAGTTTTGTTCGTAAGTAAGTTAAGCAAGCTTACGAGACGGCCATAAAATAAAGATAATAAAGGCATTTGCTGTAGAACAAGAAAGCTTATGACTGGGCTAGTTTGGAGTTTGGATACATTTGGTTTTTCAGATGATAAACGCAGCGGAGTGAAAAGCTGTATGGGTTCTACAAAAATATCGTTAACGGTTGATTGTTATAATAAGGACTGGTCTAGGGCTGTGACAAAAGTAATAGATATTAAACATCATACTATCAAGACATTTTTGCAGCTTTGGGAACATGGCTTCCATGTAACAGTTTTTGTGTTTTTTTCTTTCCTTATCAAATTTAGAACAGGGTTTTGCCGTAAATGTTAATTAACACTGGTAAAGAAGCCACTCCTCAACATTTCGTGTTTTGCAGCAAAAATGAATATGATATTCACTTTTGATTGAAGCGCACTAGTTACCAAATAATGAGTTAATATACTTGGAAGCGCACATGGTCATGAACCAACACGTCCGTGAACCTACACTACCCTTCCTTTTACAAAATGGATACAGACTTGGTAAGATATGAGGCAATGAAACTATGGAAGAGATGGTTTCTCTGAAAATGTAGACAAATGCATCAGACTGGGATGTTTTGCAGTGGCGTAGGAACCGGGGGGGCAAGGGGAGCAGCCGCCTTCCCCCCAAAAAAAAGATGCTGGGAAGGCAAGAATGTGAACGTTATTCATTGTCAGCATGGAGCTTGCCCCCCCCCCAAAGCAGAGCATCTTCTACGGCACTGTTTTGTGCTTCACTGTCCCTGCATTTTCACAATTTGTCACGATGTACGAAGGATGTTTTCCGCACAGTAAATGTTCTGAATTCTGAGCTTAATTAAGGTAGCCCCGTGACAGATTTGTTTCTTTGCTTTATCCGAATTTTGGATATTTTTTCCTTTTGCGCGTCAGAAAACTTCAAGATGCGCACGATGGCCCTGAGGTGGTCGTCGCCGTCCTTGATGGTGTCCGCCGTCAAGTAGTGGTACACGGCGTCTTTGAGAAAGGACAGGGTGGTCTCCGCCTCCGTGTCCGGCACGGGCGTCGTGTAGTAGGCTTCGCGCCGTTGAAGCGTCTGCCACTTGGCCAGTTCCGCTTGAGTGCGCACCAGCTTGTTGTGCAGGTCCGTCAGGGTGCCTTTCATCCGGGGATCCTTCTGGACGATCTTCGTCTGCATCTCCAGCTGGTGTACACAAAACAAGGGATCGTGCATCGTAAGACAAGAGTTGGAGAGAATTAAGCGTCTAGTGCAGTAAGCTTTGTTGATCTGTGCAACTAAAAATTATAAAAATACATAAAATATCTTTAAAAAAAACAATAAATTCGTTATACGTGGTAGGAAATTATGACCAGTCATTATCTTTCTCCTCCTCCTCGTCGTCGTTCTCGATATCATCATTGTAGTCGTTGTTATCATCATCGTCGTCGTCTTTGCAGTTGAATGTTTTGACAAGATCGCGATAAGACGTAGAGATTAAAAGTATCTATTAAAAAGATTAATGCTAAAGCTACCGAACCTCCTCTTCGCGTTCAAACACAGCAGAGTCGTGTCCCTTTTTGAACATTTCCTGCAACATTTCTTCTGTCTCTTGTTCTTTCTTGAATATTTGCTTCTGCAGAAGTAACATTCATTAGAGGAAATCATAATCCACGTCGAGCAAATGTTCAGATTAAAATTGCTGTTATCTATCTACATTATATACCTAAGCATCAGACAGTTCAAGCCAAATAATCAAAACTATATGAATAGTTCGTTATGTTTATCATTTTATTTATTACATTCCAGATACAATTTGGTTGTATTTATTTCATTATTTTCTAATTTAAGAAAAACTCAAGGGTTTTATAGGTCAGGAAAGAGAAAATACAGAAGATTCGTTTGATAGTAGTCTAAAACAACAAACATAAAATCATCTCTAAATATAATTGCTGCACTCTCAAATGAAAATAAGGAAAATGAGCGCGTCTTGTTGTACACTTTATTTCCCAAATGAATTCTCTCTCTCTCTCTCTCTCACACACACACACACTGAGATGAATTGTCGCCCTTCCCATCTGAAATACTCAGCGATTAGTATAGTAACCCTCATATGATTTCGTCATTAGGAAGTCCTCTCCCTTTCTCACCACCAGGAGCACTCATTGTGCCTGTGAGAGAACGGATGAAGGTAGGGGATGAGGCTGCTCTAAAATATGATCAATAGGGAGACACATGTCAGACCTTCACCTTCAGTTCGTCGACTTGTCTTTGCAGATTAGACGCCATAGTCAAGGACTCCTCTTGCGAAGCACGCAGAGAGAGCACTTCCTCTCTCATCACAGCGGTCATTTTCTTGGCCTCCTCGGTTTCCCTCTGTGCCGTTGCGAGTAGCTGCATGAAAACTAGAAGCTCACAAAATCGGTAACAGTTTTACCAGGGAACATTGAAGGTGGAAATAATCTGTGTGTAAATGAGCTTGGTCGATCTATATCGACGACTTTTTGCTGAGCAGCGAGCTTATTCCAAAACCGTTGAACGTCGCATAAAAATATGTCAAAATTATAATTAAAATCACGATGAAAATGCGGAATTCACTAACAGAAAATGTTTTGCGCCTTTTCAGTAACAAAACCTCCCATTTATCACCTGATGTTTTTTTGGTTGTTGTTTTTGTTTATTTATTTATTTATTTTTTGGTGGGGGGGAGGGATCTAGAAATGTAGGAATTTTCTTATTTGCCCCCTTCTGCATGTATGCGCGTCGTTGCTTGTTAATGTTGTTCTGTGATTGCTGCTGTTGTGAAGAGGGTTTTGTTACAACTGTTTTAACTCCCTCTAATAGCCCTCTGGGATAAATAAAGTTGTCTTCATCTCATTTTCCCAGGCATCTGTCCCTACCCCATATCTCGCTTTCATCTCTCTCTCTCTCTCTCACACACACACTTTCCATCGCTTCCCTCCTCTGAATTATGTGTTGCTACATTCTTTACTACTTGCCCTTCCTATCCTTCCCAAGGTAACTTACCTCCCTTGTCTCTGTTCTCATTCTGGCCCGCCAAACCTCCACCTCGTCATCCTTGTCCTGCAGCATCTTGCTGAGGTGTTTGACTTGCTTCTTAAGCTCACGGATGAGCACGTCTTTCCTCTGGGAGGGCGTGAGGTATTCCTGTTTCTCCTGCCCATGGTCCTGGTGGCGCTTCTCAAACCTTAGCCTGCTGGTCAGCGTCTCTTTGGCCGTGGGAGGCACTCCAGTCATGAAGCAAGACGACGACGTGTCCGACATGCTCCATACTCTGCGCAATACGTGTCGTCGAGCTCTTGCTGCGCTACCTTCCTCACAAAAAGAAGAGTTCCTTGAGAGTTTATCGCAGCGCTGGTGGAGACCCCGTGAGTAACCCATCACCAGCGAATCTTTGTCTTCCAGCGAGCAGCTGGAGGCGGGACTTTTCAGAGCGTCTGACGATCCATTGCAGAGATCTAGGCGGGATCTTTCTGATGCAGCTGCCAGCTTTGGAAAAGGCAGTTCCTGAACCGGAAGTGATAGTTCGCGAGTGACCTTTGTGACAGTTGTACTCGCCCTGCGCTCACTCTGCGTTCGCCGGAGAGCACAAGTACCTTGAACTTTTTCCAGCATGTCGTTTCTGACAGAAGATGCTGGCGCTGGGGAGGAACGAAGGGCGTTAACATTGTGCTTACTCTGAAGCTGCTGAAAATCGGTCTTGGAACAGGCTGCTCTGGAGCCTTTACTGATTCCTTCGCGGGCGAGCATGTGACAGCAAAACTCATTTCCGCAGGCATTCGATGGCCTCTCGACGCAGATCCTTCCCCAGCTTTCACCGGCAAGGACCAGCTGCGTTTCGTGTGGTTCTAGCGAACCTCTGAGTCCTTGGAGGTGCCCCTCGTCGTCTCCGCCCGCGTCCGGACCAGAGTTTTTCCCATTCAGCGTAGGAAAGTATTTTACGCAGTCACACTGGGGATTTGAAATGATTGATTTTGATGTCGTTTTTGCAGCAGGCACTTCGGCAGCTGACAACAACGACCATCGACAACTTCGACCCGCAGTTCTCGTCAACTCGACTTGACCACTCTCCACATTAGTCGCTCTGTTCGAGCGCATCGATCTTCCCACTGCGACCTTTTCGTGCATGTTGACTGCAGTGTTGGTAGCCCTTCTGATTTTGCTTGACGAGAATAGCCCTTTCTCATGTTGGGTCTCCGACGCCTCATCGCACGGTGCGATCGTCGAAGTCGCCTCGCCATCGACCGGCATCGGGCTGCTGCTGCAGCATGGTGCCAGTTCACGCAGGATCTCGAGCTCCCGATCCTTCTCGAAGGAAGAACTGACGTCAGAAGACACGTCTGTAAGCGTGTCCTCGTCCAGCTTCAACTGGCAATCTAGTACATTATCATCTGGTGGACTCTTAGCTGCCATGCTGAATCACTGATAGAAGAGGGGGAAAAGGAGCTGCAGAAGAAATTTTCCTAAAAGAATTTGGTCTTTCAATACTTCACTAGACGCATGGAAGAGTTATGTTTTATGACGAAATTATCCAACATAAAATGACGACGACGACGACGACGACGACGATGATGATGATGATGATGGCAATAAGGAATACCTGTCGTAGTATAAACAGTTTTAACATATTTGTTATTACTAGTCATATGGAGTGAGTCCTCGTCTGCGTGAGGTTTTTTCCCCGGATACTGTCAATTTACCATTTGACTTACTTTTCTCTTTAAAATTTCCAAGAACCCATCGACGAGCGACGATTTACTGCACACATTATTACACATACAATACACAATGTCAAAGAATTGATTGTTTGTTTGCTATTCTGCGTCATTGTCGCTGTCGAAATCGTCCATGATGTGGTGAACTCGTATCGCCTCTAAGCAGAAAAGTGGGAGAAGGCCAATATAAGTCCTTGGCAGGGAAAATATTTTAGCCGCTTTGTCTCAACTAGTCCTGATAAATATTTGCATGTATCGCTTTTCTGAAGATGACAGGTGGCTGCCACACTGAATAACAGATAACAGGGCTATACTAAAGTCGGGCGTCCACCTTCAGACTGTCACACCACACTGAATTCTGGTTAAAAAAAATTGAGGTAGGGAGGTATTTCCATTTGATACGCCACCAAGTTTAACGTACTTATTTACCGCGCGCGCGCGCGCACACACACACACACACACACACACACACACACTTAGACAACAAAAAATCTGGAGTCTAATGCCACAGGTTTCCGTCTTGCTATTATTCTATACTATTCATAAATTGCTTAGCACTCCGAGAATAACCCTAATGTTGTGATAGAGCGCTATACACGTGTACATGAAACACAAACAACAAAAGGATGACACCGTGGCAAACATGAATGAAGTGCATGGATTAAAATGAAGAAGTTAACAGCCTGCCGCATCAGGTATGGCTGTTATAAGAGATCATGCCTAGCCATGCCCACGAGCTGCCACTAGATGCCTAGAATCTTCTATCTCAGAAAGTGAGAGCTAAATACTGTCGGCTGCAGCGCTTGTGGAATAATTTACTGAAACAAGCAGTTTCTAGCCAGTGCCGGTACTGACTTTACAGATACATGACACACCTTACAATTTTTTTAACAGGCATGGTTGAGCGCATTCATCAATAAAGACCCCCCCAAAAAATTAAGTCCTGAAAATATTCAGCTGCTGAGGCCCACATACCTGAAGCTTCCAGACCCTAGGTTTGCAGGCCGGACATAACACTGAGACGGAGACCTGTCTGTCCTCTCTAGGATTTCACAAAAACCACCATGGTGGACTTCGAAAATAATGACGTAGACATCAGAGGGAAACAGCTGCTGCCTCGGCCATAAATAAAGTCAGTGCTAACGTGGATTTTAAAAAAAAAGTATCTAAACATCTGACGCATTGATCATATCGCATACAGGACACATCTGTCAGCCAGTTATTAGTCTATCACGTGACTGTGGTAAATCGATAACAATCTTTCCTACAAGGAAAGGGGCACTGTGTGCACGTCTACTCACACTCTCTTCGTTCCCCCCCCCCAACTCCCATCTCACGTAGCTGAAAGCCCTTACTGATCCATGGTTCATTTGCATCTTCAGCTAAGCGACAGTGGTATGTAGTCGCAAGAAACACCATCATTTTTGATTTAACGTAACATTACATCAACTACTAAAAGAAAATATGGTGGGGCGGTGCGAGGGGGGTGGGGAGAGAGAGAGAGAGCAATACTTTACGTTGGTAGAGGGCAACTATTTGAAATACACCGATACAGGTCTTTCGTGGCGGGGTGGGGGAGAGAAGATTTTTTCCGCTGTCGGACGAACATTTGGACGTTAGTTTGAAATTCTGAAGCCCTTAGACTCGAGTATGTGTCAGATGTGACTATAATATACTAGTTATATATCATGGCGAAGACTGAGAATCGTGCTTTAAACCGCAGATTTACAATATTGCGGTGGCGGTGAATTGTGACTATCAGTGATAAACCGGGAAAGGATTAGACTACTGTCAGAATGTATTATCTCGAGGAATCCGAGTTTGTAGTAGATGATTATATAGTGGATATCTCGACATGATACAGTGATGATCTATAGCTGGTATTGCTTGGACTTGTACCTCGACAGTGGAACTCTGGGATTTATGCTGTAGTAACGCCAGTTTGGCGTTGTCCAAGTACGACACTGCAAAACTCCCTGGAAGGCATTGCTGTGGCTGCAGACCATTTAACCCACAGACAGAGCTCATTGCTCAATCTCTGCTACTACGTCAGGTCTGAACACACCACTACTACGTTTTGTTGCACTCTAAGAACTCGTGCACGAGCGTGGACGTTCAGAAAGTGCCTGACTAGTAAGGAAGTCAAACGATGACGAGGTAACAGTCGGAAGATCCGTTTGATTTTGTGAGAAGAAGCAGACGAGCACAGTTCATGTTCCAGTCTGCCATCCCAATGCAGAACGAGTTTCTTCCGCAAGGCGGATGGGGAAAAAGTCTCTTCATGTTGTAGGCCGAGTCATTTGCCTGAATATGTTATCAGCTAAATATTTACCACAGCCGGTTGGTTTTGACTGAAGGCCGATAATGTCGCGGTGCAAGGTGCCGGCAGCTGTTTAACTTTGCAGGCCTTGTTATTAATCTGATGGAGCTGTTTTGTTCGTGTCGTACAAAGTTTATCATCAATACCTTCTTGTAGACTTGCTATTGTAATGTGTAAAAACAAAATAAATAACCGAGCATACACAACACAGAGAATGATTGTTGGCGAATAGGGACACACACAAATACACGCACACATGCATATCCTCTTTGACGAATCTCATTTTTTTCGACTTGATTTATACTTCGATGCAAAGGACTGAAAGGGGGAGATAACAACGGGGTCGTGAAGGGTGGACAAAATATACAATGTATGTAATGTCTTAAGTGACAATTGTACAATTTATAAATGTTGAGCAAGAATAATTTTAGGGTCTTGGCAAGATTGGTAAAGCATCATTTCCCAGGACAGCTAAGCACATTTAACATGCTAACAGTAACTGTATAGGCCAAGGGTATTCCGGCAAGGTGCAAGCAGTGATAATTAGGACATTTTTCAAATCTTATGATCACCCATCGTTCAGTTTCGCTCTCACGTGTGCAAACTGGTGACTTCACCTTCAACAAAGCCATAAAATGCACCATCACGGCCTATTGGAAACTCTCCCTCGTCTGCATCAATATCTCTTACGGCTACAGGACAGCATACCAGCTAGACAATTCTTGCTACTGGCTTAATACTGTTCTCCCAGATTCAAACTGAGGGATGGGTGTGCTTGTGTCACATGCAAGTCGTCGTGTCACTAAATGTGCTAACCATGTTAGAAGTCTGCTGGATCTGAGAAACAGTTTTACACGTCTTGTAGAAGTCAAAGTCACAAATTTTATTCTCAACTGAAGTTCTGACGTCCCGACTTAAGTTAACAAAGCTCTGCAAACTTGAATCATCTCGTTTGTTAAGCGGCATTGTTAAATTCATCACCCCAAATTTATCAATAGCCACTCACTCAATTATAGACGTGCTCCAATATTTATTCTCTATGGCTGCCCACTCCCTCGAAAAATAATTTGATTAAGAAAAAAATGCACAAATTTTTTTTTATGAACCATGGAGCAGAGCATCATCATCAAAGTTCTCAGTTATCAGATGTTCTGTAATATTTATGATGTTATTAATCTACAATTTCACATCCCATGTTTCATTTGGCTGTTCTTTAGCTTTCACACAAGTGAACAGTTTACAATGCAAACGACATTATAGCGACTTTTATGTTGCCTTGGATGAATGTTTACTCATGTGGTCCTCAAAACTTCTTGATGACTTGATAAGAACATTGCAATTCACAGGCATCTCTGCTTCATTCAGCTGCTTGATTCTGTATTGCAGGGTAGCTGTGCTGAATGCGAGCACACGAGGTGTGTCGACAATTTCAGAAGGTGCCATGTTGCACTCCTTTAGCAAAAGGTCTAAGTTTGTCTTTAGCTTGGGTAGGCCGATCGAGTAACATCTAGGGAACCTTTTCATTATGCCTTCAAGTTTAGTCTGTGTGCAGGCAAGTCTGTAGCAAAGATACTGGTGTTTATCAGCACAATTACTAGCCTGAAGAATAGCCTTGTCTTCTAATAAGCGTTCAAGAAACTTCTTAAATTCAATATCAGATATTGTGATTCCAGTCAGAAAGTTCTGGGGAAAGTCCTTGAAATGTATTCCTGAGTTTGTCAATATCTCCAGTCGAGTTTTTATGGCATCTGCAGAAAATGCAAAAATCCACACTTTCTCTCTCAGAGCTTCTGGTGAGATGTTATACTGCTGGAGAATCTCAACCTTTTCTTTTAGAGTACTAAGTCGAGTATTTTGAAGCCACTGGCACTCGTGAAATATTTTCTTAGCCTCTGGCAATGAGAGGCCTGCATGCTCAGACAAGAAGTGGACAGTGTCACTGTACTGTTCACAGGCTTCAGCTTCCAGGACTAGTCGTTCATACTTGGCCAGGTACATCTTGCGGGTCATGTTGATCATGTGTATCGTTATTGGTCTGATGCCCTTGTCCTCCAACTGTTGGATCCGGCTGGCAACTGTTTCATATCTGCGACGGTAGATTTCTGGGTAGGTTAATATCTGCTGTGTGGTGATGCCATGTTGTACTAGCAGCCTCGACAGTTCTTGAAACTTTGCCAAACCCATGGTGACCAGACGCCGATGATGCGAAAGTAACTGGACCATTTCTGCCTCCTTTGCCTTGAACAGACTGGCTAGAAAACCAGCACGATGGAGTAGCTCTTCATCTGAGAACACTGACCTTCGTGAGTAGTAATATCCTGGATTTAAGTTTGTGCACAGCTTGATCTGCATGGGGATGCAGAGTGCTTGCTTGAGTTTGGCAGGATGCCATCTTGGCCAGGCAGATGCCAGCATTCTTGCACAGGGAGTTAGTAAGTGACAGGCCATTAAGATGATGAATGTTGGAAAGACCTTTCTTTAGGAGAAGATGAGTATAGCTGAGAAACAGCAGTCTTCTCTTTGTATATGGCCACAACTATCACAAAACTCAGCCTTTTAGATATCTGTAAAGACACAATACACACAAGACTTGTTAATGATAATGGAGTCCAGTTTATATAGTGCATAATCACTTTCATATAGGAGTGTGAACTCAGTGCTCGAGATGAAAACAAGACATGGAGATTTCATGAAGAATCGGAGGATAAGCAAAAGTACTGACAGAGTGCTCAAGACACACAGTGAAGATGAACAGACAATGGGGTAAAATACAGGACAAATGAGAAGGTAGGTAATCTACTGGACAGGGTCTGTCACAGCCATAAGATTTACTATGAAGTACATTTTGTACAAGTCCCTCATAGTACCGATCCTGCTTTACATATGTGAAATGTGGACTCTGCTTGCTGACATGGAGAGGAGAATCTCGTCATTCAGGAATAAATGCTCGAGAAGACTGCTCTGGATCTCATACAAAAAACATAAAAGCTAATGACTTTGTACAAAGCGTGGTTGCCACTCGTAGGACACCAGAAACCCTTACTTGCAACAGTCAAATGGTGTAAGCTGGTCTGGTTTTGCCATGTGACCTGGCAAGATACTTTGTCAAATACTCTCCTTGATACCTTGGAGGGTGGTCAATGCCACAGAGGCCAGAGAAAGAAATGGCTTATAAGCATAAAGAATTGGGTTGGTCAATGGTCATCTTGCTCACTATCACCAGGGCCTTATCAGCTGCTGCATTTATCCATATGCTCCGCCCCAAAATGACCAGTACCAATTAAGAGATGACTGACTGACTAGCTGGATAGACTAGTTAGAAGTCAAAGAAGTGAAAAAATAGGTTAATAAACTAACAATATGTGGACGGTTTTTAGGCTTAGTGCTCATAGAAAAGATGCCTTTATAATGCATGTTTAAAGAGGTCAGTGGTGGGTTAGTGGCAGACATGGAAGGGAAGAGAGAGTGCCAGTGTTTTTCTGCATGGCAACTAAAATGCCTGGAGAAAAAGGCTGGCCTAGAGTCTGCAAAGAAGATAAACCACAGCACAGGCAACTTGTTTGTATTTTCTTTTTATTTGTAGTATATGTATGACTATATGTGCATTTGCGTACACATGAGTATGTGGTGCTGTGTATGGAACAAAAGATGATATAGTAAAAATAATAGTTTAACATAACCATTAAAACTTTCAGAAAAAGTAGAAATTTCACAGAAGCTGAGAAGATGCCAACCATTTGTTACACCTATCATACATTCATCATTCCAACAAACTTCACCAGAATATTAATGGTACTTTTCTAGAATGACAAAATATGCTGGAGTCAGTAAGTTATTTAATGTTTTTGAACTTAATACAGTTATGCTAAAGTTGTTTAAAAATGAGACAGTTTTAATACTGTTATGTTTTCTTGACATCTTCAAGGTTCTTAATCCCCCTATATGTTAAAAACTCTACTCGATGAAATATAAGATTATATAAGAATGTAAAAAACACAGCCAGACACTGATGCGTTTTCAAATTTGTATAAGTATTTTGTATAGTAATGATGAATGCAATACAGCATTTCAGTATTTAACAAAAAATTGCAAGCTGTTTCATAAGCTGACTGGCAGTAGGTCAGCAGAATAACATCGTTTCGACAGTCTATATTTTCTTCTTCTGCAAACTATGCAACACTGAACGTGGCTTTAGTCTGAAAAATGAAGAATTAGGATGCATTTTCTTCACTTCCTACCAATGCACCTACATAACAACCCGTTGTGTAGTTTATCTCTGTACAAATTCACCACTTTTTGAAGCAAAACCTTTGCTGGTCACACAGCAATGCTCCCATTTTCAGCACTTTTCTCATCAGTCCTATTCTGTCTTCTAGGTTTTTGACATGGTCAAAAGCATGTTGTCCACACAGCCACCTACAACTCAAAAGATTGCTGACAAGCAAGTTACAAAATAAAGAAGGGATGATGGACCTTCTTCAGCTACAACATTGTATTTTACTTTCAAGTTTCCATTTACAAGAGTTTTTTCCCTTGGTTCTGGTCCACACCATAAAGCTGGTTTAATGTTTACAGCACACACACGTACGTCTTCTATCAGGGAAACTACAATCTTTTTTCTGGCAGAGTTTTTGTACCCGAAAAGGATCGTCTTAGTCTCAGTAACAGTGGACATGCTCAAACTTCAACAAAAACGAAACGAGAAATCATTTGGTTAGCACACAGTTTCTGAACTAGAAACTAGGTGATTTTGAGAGTCATCGGAATGAGCTGGAATCAAAACAATATCCAGGCGTTTGACTTTAATACTTATTTCATAATTTTAATTAAATACGTACAAACAAAGCTAGTCACCGTAATTCTTGCTTGTCCGTTGCACAAAAATACTACACAATTGTTAACGACAGTCATCTCCCTTAGAAGCGGTGGCGTGTATGTTCCTCATGAATTGCGCATGCCTATTGGACTACTAGACTTCCGACTCAACGAAGCCGATGAACCGGTGAAATAACAAGCTATATAAATATTTTTTAAAGGCAACGTCACGTTGTTGACAGTACGCAGCCGATAACCAACAATGGCTAGTGTGTCATATCACATTGCCAATTTACTTGAAAAAGTGAGCTGAAAACTTTTGTGATATAGGGTGCTTGATTATGCGGCTCAGTTGCATGTAAAGTTTAGTAGTGTTATCAGTATGTATGCATATAGTTCGGTAACTTCGTATTGTAAATTAAAGCATTTATTTAAATCATTACTATAGTTAAACATTATATATACACATGGCCATGTTCCAGTGCACACGCAGTTTCTTTGAGTGTTCAGACATTCTGAACCGTGATTTGCAAAACTACTTCTACCGTAGTTCGTGTTTTTGAGTTTTTTTATTTTTAACGTATGACAAATTGAACTATAATTTCTTCTTAACAATATAAACTCTATAGAGTTATCTAGCATATGAGCACTTTAATTTTGGACTGCTTTTAGTGGCATCCTAAGGCATGCATTTCCTCTATCCCCCATCCTGCTCAGACACCTTCGCCCACACGCACTTTTGAAATTCCATGTTGGCTGGAGTGTTTTGTAAGGTAGTTCTGTGATGGTGTACATCTATTGAAATAAAATTGGTAATAGATAAAAGAGCTAGAGTCTTTCTAACTTTCTTATCTTGCTTATTAATAATGCAGAGTAATATTATGGGTCAAAAACAAATACAGCACCACCAATGAAGTTTTATTTATGAATCATTCCATGTCTCCAAAATGTTGTACTAAGATGTAAAGATGAAGCAAGTTTGACGAATTAGAGAATACTGCTGGAGAAGAACTAACCACTCAGCATTTTTTTTAAATTTCAGATGACCTCAAGTGACAAAGACTTTAGGTTTATGGCAACAAATGACTTAATGGCAGAACTGCAGAAGGATTCTATTAAGTTGGATGATGACAGTGAAAGGAAGGTATGTTACACACCGTTTATGTGTGAGGGTGAATATATATATATATATATATAGGGTCGTTGGAAGAGCTATGATGCATTTCTGCAACAGATAGCGTTAGTTCATTTTGAAAGTACTAGAGTGATTTGCATCTATGTTATTGCTATGTCATTTGGGAGCTGACAGTTCTAGCTTTATTCTAAAAGAAAATTTTAGCGATTTGGTTTGAGTTTGGGAGATTTTACAACAAGTTGAAGATGGTAGACCAAACTGCATTTTCACCATATGTTACTGTTTAACTTCCGTAAAAGGAAGAACACATGTAAAGCTTGGGAAAAGTTGTGTAAAGTTTATGATAATAGTTCTCTACAACAATGTCAGTGCCAACACTTGTTCATGAAATTCCATGCTAGTGATTTTGATCTCAACAATGCTCCTTTGTAAGTGAGACCCACCAAGGTTGATGACATTATAATAAAAGCACTGATCGAGTCAACCCATGTTACATGACATGAAAGATTGCAGAAACATTGAACGTCCATCATTCAAGCATTCATGATCACCTGAAGAAGCTGGGATGCGTAAGCAAGCTCGATATTTGGAACTCAGAGAAGTTCATTTGATGCCGTGCATAAACATCTGTGATATGCTTATTAAACGTGAAGAAAACTGTCCTTTTTTTGACAACTGATAATTGGTGATGAAAAGTGGATTGTTTACAACAATATGATGTGCAAACGGTCTTGGTCCCAACATGATGATTTGCCTCAAGCGACATTGAAAGCAGACATTCCATCAGAGGAAGGTTATGCTCTCAGTGTGGTGAGATATTAAAGGTGTCATGATTTTCAAGCTCCTACAGATTGATTGTTTAAGTCAATTCAAATGTGTAGCAATTTGGACAATTTGAATGAATCCATCATTCAGAAACATCCAGACCTTGTTTATCATAAAAGAGTTGTGTTCCTTCTCAACAATGCAAGACCACACTCACACGTATGATCAGCCATAAAAAATTATAGGAGCTTGGATGGGATGTGTTGCCACATTCACTTTACTCACTAGACTTTTTGCCTCCAGACGTTCACTTGTTTTCACGCTTTTCAAAACTCCTTGCATGGTATAAAGTTCAGTTCAGATAATACTGTAAGTCAACGCCTTGTTAGTTTTTTCATTGATAAAGACAGGTCCTTCTATGAACGATGAGTTATGAAGCTTACTGAAATATAGCAAAAGGTTATCAAACAAAACGAGCAACATATCATTGATTGATCTTTGTTCTTTATAAATAAACAGCCTTCAAAACACATAGAAAAATACATCATGACTTTTCCAACAACCCAATAGTACATATTTAAAGTATTGTTTTAGAACTCGTATCTTTTAGTAATTTATGCTATGGTCATCATTGCCAGCCAGCAGTATCCTTCTCTTAATAATAAGGTACAAAAGGAAAACAGATAAAAGGTCAAGTAGTGGTGCTAAAATATTCACATATTTCTGGAGCTGAAATGTGGGCCCTCCTTTATTTAACGATTGCCTAATCATTACCTTTTTGTTTTAAGAGTACAGTCATCTGAGAAAGTGCTTGAGATGATAGCAGATGAAGGCACATATTTTATGCTAAAAATGTGAAATAATGAATTTTAGTAAGCTGATAGATAACTGAACATTTACATGTACAAACTGCAGTTTTAATTTAAAGAAAACCTTTTGGGAGGCATTATTGAAGACTTTGGTTTGTATGAAGATGAATCTTTGCAGGTGGTGAAAATGCTACTGAAGTTGCTGGAGGACAAAAATGGTGAAGTGCAGAACCTTGCAGTGAAATGGTGAGTATATCCTCCACAGTAACTCGGTTTATGTTCCTGTTATGTGCTGCAGGAAATTCTTGCCATCAAAAGGACGTGTAGTGGGTCAAAAGCAGTCATTTGCAAGCTCATTAAACTCCTTATGCGCCATATTGCTGTTGTTGTTTCCATGATTATGTCATTGCTTCTGGTCTTTTCAAATTAAAGGTTTACAGTAACCATTGTCATGACCAAAATGGTGAGGTAGTTAAGCTGCAGGAGTTTTTTTCTGGTTAAAGTTGGTGGGGTAGCATTTGTTCATTAGCAAGTGAGGAATCCATAGATGCATTTTGAAAGCATGTTTACTGTAGATTGTTGCTTATATTTAAAAGAGTATTAGGCATGAAAAGTAGGATAATGGTAGGATAAACATTAAAATATGATGGTTGAATATTTGACTGAGCTTCGTAGATCAGGAAACCAAATTTAGCTGAGTCAGAGGCTGGACCTGCAGAAACTGGATGCGAAACATTTATTTCATTTCTTCTCAAGAGGCAGGCAGTTTGTGCTACATGTAAATAGTCCTACATGTAAAATAAGATTATTTTGCAGCTTAATCGTTCCACTTTTTTTGGCTGTGCACCACTGAGTGAAAATAAATATCAAATACCAATAGTGTGAAACGTTGCAGAACTATATTATTATTGCTGATTTTACAGCCTGGGCCCTTTAGTGAACAAGGTGAAAGAATTTCAGGTGGAAGTCATTGTGGATACTTTATGCAGCAACATGCTTTCTGACAAGGAACAACTTCGCGATATTTCCAGCATTGGTGAGAATCCTTGATGGAATCAAAGCTGATAAATATTTGTAAAATAATGATTTTTTAACCCTGTCTTCTCATAATACCAAACAAATATGTATATGAAAAGGGAAGCAAGTTTTCTATTCATATTTGAGAATGTTGGTCCATTTTTTAATTTGCTCAAACTATATTAGTATATATAATACAAAGTTAATGTTTTTATGTCTCTAAGGATAGTGTTTTGACAGAAGAATCTTGAAAGCAGATGTGCACTTTGTTGTCCACATATCTACAGACTTTGTATATTTTGGATGACATGGTCATCATTTTGCCATGTCACAGGCCTGAAGACAGTGATTAGCGAACTGCCACCTTCGTCAACAGCCCTGGCTGCCAGCATTTGTAAGAAAATAACTGGTCGACTGACAAGTGCGATTGCTAAGGTAATGTCAGATGATTATATCATGGAAATGAAAGTTTGTAGACATTCTCCTATTGCTTTTATTAATAATAATAATAATACAGTTTCACTACCATTGAAGGAGGGCTTAAAGTGCTTTTCATAAAGTGTCAAATGTTTGTTTTACTTGATGTAATCCTCTGAAAAGTTTTTTTTTTCCATTATTCAATTTGAAATTTGAAGTTACCTTGATGAAAAACAAGAGGAGAGGTTGGAGACAGAACATGGATTGAATGTGAAGCTCAGAACTGCTACACTAGTGAGCAATGTAGTGCTCTTTAATGGAGGCTTAACACGTGTGTCACAGTATTGCATATGCACTGTTAACGCTGGGTTTTCCAGTGGTTAAAATATGATTATCATTGGCAGTAGCTATATGCTCATTGTATGTTTGTGTGGCAGCAAGAGGATGTTTCTGTTCAACTGGAAGCACTAGACATCCTTGGGGACCTGCTGAGTCGTTTTGGTGGTAAGTGGTCTGCAAGGAATTTTGAGATAGCACATACGAGCATAGTAGGAGTCTGTGGAGTTTCATAGAAACAAAAACAAACATAAACAACAGCTGAGTAAGGACAACTTCAAAAACTGCCTTGAGCGCATTCCAATGCATGGAGACATCACTGTATGTAGTAAACAGCTTTCTAAAAGTGGGCACTTGCTTTTTTTATTTTTAAACTTGGTAAATATTATTGTTCTGATAATATTATAAAAGTGCAGTTATTTCATTAACTCAGATACTCATTTACACACTAAATTTATGCATTTAAAAAAATATGAAAAGAGGTAATGGTGGTAGGGAAACTATTTAAGACTACAATTAAAGTTCAGAGTATGCAGTTATGAACCATTCATATCTCATTCCTTCATGACAAGTTTCTTAAAATCGAAAAAGAAAAAACGGCATCTCCAATGGCCTTTCTAAATGTTATTTATAGACATATAGTTATGTCAAACACATCATTTCTTGATTGATAACAGGTTTCCATCTGTACAGCTTGGAGCTAGGTACTATCAGAGTTTCAGATTTCATTGCCTGATCAATGGTTTGCAGCACATAAAGAATAGTTTGACTCTTCATAGCTTTTACAATTTCAGTTAAGAATTGGTTAAAGTTGACAGGCTTACGTTCTTCTAGTTTCAGCAAGTTGAATGAGCTATGTAACCCTGGTGAGGCAATAAAATTTTGTTGTTGCTGTAAGGGATGAAGAGTTTTGTACCACTCACTGTTGAAATCAGTGTGCAAAGTGTGAAATATTCCCTGTTAGTCCATGCTGCTTTCACCATTTTCATCAGCCTTAAGCTAAGCAACAATTTCATCTTCCTTTTTCTAAGAGGGGTTGAGGGGGTGGGGGGAGAAGAGAGCGTTTTGGAAAATCTGTACACTTTTTTTAACTGTCATCCTGTTTACTAGTTAAGAGATGGTACTCAATTTGGAAATGCTCAGGTAAAGCTATGAGCTGTTTTAGCCCATTTGCACACATTAAACATCTTGTTTATGTAATATGATTAAAACATTATGTACACCATCTAGATGCAGCATTCTGAGAATAGGGTGCAGGTTGTATATGGCATGAATATGCAGTGTTCTTAATGTGTTAAGATTGCCATCTTGTGTCTGCAGGCATGCTGACTCAGCATTGCTGCATCAGAGATATGCATACAAGCATACATGGCTGAAGAAATGATTATGGAAAGTGTGTGATTTCTGTAAGAATATTGTCTAGTCTTTACATTGCAGGTTTACTGGTGAGCTTCCACAGCTCCATACGTCAGGCCCTTCTTCCACAGCTGGGATCTCCTCGCCTGGCTGTCCGTAAACGGGCTATAATTGCCATTGGTGAGATGAGTGCTTCTCTGTTTTCTGCCTTGCTACATATCAAGAGTTTTAAAACCTTTTCAGATGAAATTATTTGGGAGGGAGAGCTTTTGAATACAATTCTGTTTAAATTGTGTGAAGCCAAAAATAAATTCACCCAAATGGGAATGGGTTAAAAGGTACTAGATAATATTGGGAAGTTAAAAAAAATAACCCTTTAAAATGCTGTGAAATGGACATCATTACAAGCAGTAGCCTTTTTCCAAAAGAGGTGTGTTTAATATAGAATGCTTTAAATTAACTAAAAAGCCTTATGTTAAAGCTATTTGATTAGCCACCTACTAACAGCCTTTCAAGGCTTGATAGTATGGTGCCCTGAAAGTGTAGTCTGTGGGGGCCCATTTGAGTCAGACATAGTTGATGCCAGTCTCTTACAACTGTGCAGGTCATTTGGTCATGAGCTGCAACAGTGCGCTGTTTCTAGAGCTCATAGAGTTTTTGCTGGCAGAGTTGAACAAAAACTCATCCACATCCACCACCCGTACCTATATCCAATGTCTCGGGGCTGTAAGGTATGTTTGATATGGAGACACTTGGATATTTATTTTCTCGTCATTTCCAGAACAGTATGGAGTATAATTTCTTCATTGACTTTGAGATGATTTGGCCATAGAAGATACATAGCTGCCTTCTTATTTTTTTAGTGAACTATTTTAATAAAGTATTTTTCACTCCACCAGTCGTCAGGCTGGACACAGGTTTGGCGAGCATTTGCAGAGTATTGTGCCACTGGTGGTCAAGTTTTGCCGCAATGATGATGATGAATTGCGGGAGTATTGTTTGCAGGCATTTGAGTCATTTGTTAGACGTTGTCCTAAAGAAGTTTCACCATTTATTCCAGAGGTCAGTAATGAAGCCAGATGAAATGTGAAACAGACAAATTATGTAATACCAATCTAAATGTTTGACCATGTCTGGTCAAAATGTCAGTTCCCAGTCTAAATGTTTGACTATGTCTGGTTGAAGAGGATCTTTACTATATGTGACAGGCTCTGATGAACTAGTCCTTTTTGTACAGACAACATTCTAAATAGGATTTGCGCACTATTTATGATGAGCTTTTTCTTTTACTCATTTAATAATTATTCTTGTTGGTTCAATCAGTTAATCACTGTTACTAGTGCTGTTTATTTAAAATTATTTAAGATTATAAGTGCAATGCTGAAAATTGTTTCAGATTACAGAAATTTGTTTGAAGTATATCTGTCATGACCCTAATTACAATTATGATGATGAGGAGGAAGAGGATATGGACACTGAAGCTGATGAGGAGGAAGAAGAGTAAGTTCCAGTTGTTCTTTTGCTGATAACTAATGTGTGGGAGCTTCTAGGACTTGAAGATGGTGCTTTGAATGTGCATGCCTGTTATAAATTTATTTGGAGTAAAAAGTACACAAAAGTGACACAATTTTGGCTACATGGGTTGCTCATGATCAAACACCTGATTAGTAATGTACATGTATCAGTTTCATATCTGATTATTTTTTTAATTCTTATTTTGCTTGAGGGATGGAAGGTGTCTCATTACACTGGGCTGAATTCTACCATTTTTATTAGTTTTATGACTTGCGATAGTAGCATAGTCTCTGAAAGCAATTTGACAAAGGGGAAGTAACTGTTAACAAAATCATTAAAATCTGGGTGGAATTTAGCCCGCAGAGGTAATATAGAAGGATTTTGAAAAATGTAATTGATGTATGATAATGGAAGAGGAAGTTGAAGAAATGGAACGTATGAAATTCTAAATCAGAGGAAAGAATGAGTTTAAGATAAAAATTTATAGTATTTTAAATCTTATTCCTGGCTACTTTGACAGGTTCTGTGACTGCTGATATACTTTACTTTTGTTAGAGATAGCAACGAGGAGTACAGCGATGATGATGACATGTCATGGAAAGTGCGTCGTGCTGCTGCCAAGTGTATTGAGGCTGTCATCAGCACTAGGCATGAGATGCTGGTAGAGTTCTATCGCTCTGTCTCACCAGCTCTGATATCAAGGTTCAAAGGTTAGCAAGAATACATTGATTTAAAAATGATATTGATGCATATCTATATCAGAAGTAGTGACATCTCTTTAAGAGTATTAAAAATGTCCTCCTTTCTCTCTGCTTTTTTTACAGAGAGAGAAGAAAATGTGAAGAATGACATATTCCATGCTTACATCTCTCTTCTGAGACAAACACGACCTGTAGCCACTTCCTCTTCTGATGCTATGGATGCAGAAGATGGGTGAGTGTCTTCACCATGACTGCACTAGTAGTCAAGTGTAAAAGCAACTGACTAATAATATCTCATAGATTTAATAGTAGTTCAAAATAAAGTATACTGATTTTGTTGGATGTTAGTGTTTCACATTAAGTATGCCAGTCCTCAGGAGCTGTTGATAATCAACTAATATGACAGGTTCATCTTTATTACAATTTGCAATATATAAATGTAGTTTCTGGAATTGCAGCCTTTTTGCGTTAATAACAATGATAAAGTTGATTTATATAGGGCTTTACCCCATTATCAAAAAGACAGGCTCAAAGCGCTGTACAAAAAGAAAGCACACAGCTGGTCTCAAAAGTGAAGAGTTGATTGTGAGCCCTGTTAGTGTAGCTGTTCATGTTGAAAATAGGATAAATGCCATCAGCATATATGCAACCGACAGCCTTGCTGAACCTTCATAGCTGACAGCACACTCACAGATATGGAGGTCAAAGGTGACACTTCTCCTAAGGCATGTCTCGGAAGTTTAATGCTGTGGACACAAGGATTAAGAACCACAAACGTGGTCATAGAAACCTGGATGCTGTAGGCTTTAGAGGCATCCTTAACCCAATCACCATAAGCAACATGACCTGTATAGGCAGAAGCACTAAATTGTCGAGCATCAGCTGTTAGGCATTGCAGATAGGCATGCAAAGGGTTAACAGTTAATAACAGACCATTTTCTAAAATCTCCTGTTTTCTCATTCAAGGCCAGTCTTGATGCTGCAGTCCCAGATAGGAGACATCGTGCGGGCTATCCACAAACAGCTGAGAGAAAAAAGTATCAAGACTCGCCAGGGTTGCTTCAGCCTCCTGACAGAGCTGGTGCTGGTGCTGCCAGGAGCCCTTGCAGACCACTTTAGTGCCCTCGTGCCTGGGATCCAGTACTCTCTTGGGTAGATTTTGCATTAGATCACATTATTCCTATGGGTATTTTTTGCGAATAATGTTAAAATGTTATGTCAAATTTCATAAAGATTTTAATCTGTTTAAAGTGGAGAAGGTGTGTGTCTTTTGTCAGGATATATCTGTTAATGCATGGATGTTGATGATTAATCCTATTCTGTGTGGTCCTTTTATTCACCAGAAAATAATAACCCTAACAAAATTATAGCAGTCAACTATCATGCTTGTGTTTTTAATTGTCTGTGCATTTCACTCTATCTGTCATGTGGTAATGTCATATTTTTCCAGGGACAAAAACTCCAGCTCAAACATGAAGATCGACACTCTCTCTTTCCTCAACACTTTGCTAGTTCATCACAATCCCACAGTTTTCCACCCTCATATGAAAATTCTGGTGCAAGTGAGTATTTTATTTTAAAAGAAGTTGAATTAACTTTGAATGTTGATTACTGATTGTTCACAATCTGACTTCAACACTCCATTGTGTGGTATTGTTTAACCCTCTTAGCACGACATAAAAACGTAACATTACAATGACTGAAGACTGTGAAGACGACAGCGGGTGAAGTTTGTTTTTTATTATTGGTGCTCTGAGGTAAACATTGGACCAAGAAACCTCTACATTTTTCGAAAAGAGAAAACTTGAACTTTGCAATAAAAGTAATGAAAATGGCCTTGCCCATGCTACCTGGAAAAGTCACAATCGTGGCCAGAAGGTTAAGGATTAACCCTCCAGTTAATTTTGAGGAGGAATACAGGGTGTGTTCATATTGTAAGCTCTGTTCGTTGATACAGCTAAGGAAGAGGAGGTGAAATAAAGATTATAAAAAGAATCTTGAGCAACTAGCATCAAAAGTCTACATGCGCAAGTGATTTGACTACACAGATTTGATGTTTTGAATTACATTTCAGCCTATTGTGAATGCTGTTGGTGATCCATTTTACAAAATCACATCAGAGGCGTTGTTGGTCACACAGCAACTGGTGAAAGTTCTGAGACCTCTAGGTATGTACTCTGCGTACTTCCCAGTCTCTGTGTGGTTTGTAAACTGCTGTTTGCTGTAGTTTTGCTTTTGTAGTTACATGAAATGAAACTGAAGGAAATAATGGTTAGTTGTCCATTTGTACATGCTGTATGCTGTACATATGCTTTAGTAGTATGATATTGAGGGAACGAAAAAGCGGGTACTTCCAGGATTTTTTTGGCTATTTCTATAACTAATGGGGTGGACATATTTTGACAAAGATTACAATTGTAGAAATTTGGTATATTCACACTACTTTCTGTTGCTCAAAATACACTTGTGCTGCTAAAAATGTCTCATGATGTATTTTATTTTTTATCAGTATAGTACTGTGGTGATTTAGCTTTTGTTTCCTCTATTTGTAAGACTTGGACAGAGGCATTAATTAATTTAAATAATATGCCATGTATTCCACAACTCGAAAGCAACAAATATTAGCCATCAGATTTGTATTATGTAGCTTAGTTTTGATGTTATTAAAGTTTGAATTTTATTATCTGGTAGCCATTTTGTATAGTTCCCATGGGAACCACTGGTTAATTTACATAAAACTGTTTTATTTCTGCATTCTTAACATACTCTGTTGATATAATAAAATACACAGAAAAATAGAACAGATAAAAGCAACTGTACTAGTAATGACTTGTCTGCCTTAAAAAAATGCTTGAGGCTCCAAAAGGCATTTAAGAGAAAAGATGTTTTGCAAATTGATTACGTTTATTTGGCAGCATTCATAGCAGATGGGCTAGCAAACAGTGGTTTATAAGAACAGGCTGCTTATTTTGCTGCAGACATGCCTGGCATCAAATTTGACTACAAGCCTTATGTCAAAGACCTTTATAGCTGTACTCTCATGCGCTTGAAAGCAGCTGACATAGACCAGGAGGTTAAAGAGCGGGCTATCTCGTGCATGTAAGTGTGCATACAATACTTGTGTTGGTTTGAAGAAGTGAGTATAGGAAGAACAAAATTTCACTGTGTTTCTGAAATCAGGCACATAGCAAGTATTGTTTTATTAATAAATGATGGATATTTGTAAATGCGCTATACAAATCTTTACTATTATTATTATTATTAAATGCAATGTTAAGTGCTTTAATTGCAGATGTTTTGTGTTTGGTGGATGTTTATTTATAGCAAGAATTTGTCTTCATCATTTTCGTTAATGTTTGCCATGATGTCATGTTTGATGTTTGTGTTTCTTTGTTGTATGGTTAGCTATCAGCTTATCTATAGTCTATAGTGCATAGTACATGTACTCACCTCCACATTGAGAAATGTGCTGTTACAAATTTTATTATCTGTAGTGCAGAAATGCTACAAGATATGTTGACCATCATTTTTTTCTCTCTGCGGGAAACAGGGGACAGATTGTCAGTAACCTTGGAGACTGTCTGTCAGTGGAACTTTCTGAGTGCCTTCCATTGTTTTTGGAGCGCCTGAAAAATGAAATCACTCGCTTGACAACTGTGAAAGCCCTCACCCTTGTCGCCAGGTACTTAAATGATAAAAAGAACGGATGAATTTCTGCTTGGACACTAGATCCTAGTAATCATTTAAATTTTATAAGCTCAAATATCGGTCAGTCAGATATCTAAATATAGAAAGAAGACACTCAGCTTGCTGGAAGAACAAGTAGTGGTTTGAGAGTTGGTTTAAGTTGCTTCAAATACTTTTCTGTTGCTCATCATTTGTGATCAAAATCAGATTTTGAACTTGGGAATCTGTACACTTATAAGTGGTTTAAAGAGATATCATGGTGCATGAAATGAAACTGAAATAGTGGCTTTTATTTATTTTAGTAAGTTATACCCCTCTCCTCCAACTTTTCCCTCTAATCTGCTACATAGGACAAATGAGGTTAATTTTGAAGTCAGATTTTGTTATTCTTGGTCTTTTTTCCAGCTCTGTTTTAAGGGAAACTGAAATAGCTTTTTGTCATTTTAGAACATTGTATTCTGCTTCATTCCGCCACAAACTTCTCATCTACTACATAAAACAAATAAGGTTGACTTTTTATTGCTTGGTCTTATTACAGCTCTCCTTTAAATATTGACATCAAGCCAATTCTGGTGAGTGGTGCTGCTTTTTTGTTTTTGTTTGGTATAAACAATGGACACATATTAGGGCTTTTGGGATCTTACATATGCTCTGTGAATTCCTCTTTCTGATGATTATTTACAAGACAAATCTAAGAATTAAAAAAAAATGTGGTTTTATAATTTTAAGTGATTTTTTTTCCTCGTGCTTTTTCCCTCTCTTGGCATTTACCAGTGCCAATGGGCATTTTAAGGTAAGATTAGAGAGCTTAAGTTCAGGCCCAAAACTTTTATTAATTTTAAACGGATATCTACAAAAAAAGGGTTTATATTTATTAATGGCTACAATGGATAATTGAATTTATAGACGGAAGGAGTGCCAATTCTAGCATCATTCTTGAGGAAGAATCAGCGAGCCCTCAAGTTGTCTACATTACAGTGCCTTGACGTGCTTGTCCAGAACTATGGTAAGTTCAATTGAACTCATTGTTATCTTTTGCTTTGTCATTTCTCTTCCTTTCCTTTTCTTGTTCACTTTTCTTTTACCTCATCTAGTTCCTCTTTTCTTTGAACTTTCCTCTGTATGCAGCTTCTATTTTTACTTTCTGTTTGTTGGCTTGTGCTTCTTCCTCCTATTTCTTTGAGCAGTCAGGTGATGCAGTGGTTAGCACCTGTCACCAATACAGTGAAGGTTGGCTGTCCTGGGTTCAGCTTTCGTCTCGGGCACGCTGTTCTTTCTCTGCATGTGGCATCTGCTTACAGTCCTGGAGCCAGTTGCACAACACATTTCTAATTTTAAACACTTTTAGGCCTTAACTCTATTTAGATAATTAGTTTAAAGTGCACATCACAATTTAGAATTTTTAAAACTAAAACTGCTTTAAGCAGGGCTTCTGCTAAGGCTAAATTCTTTGGGGTCCCAGGGACTCCTCCTTCAGATTTCTAAGGGCTCCCAGGCTAACTCTAAGGGGTCCCTTTACAATGTGAAAAAAATTAACAAATCAACGATGATTTTAACCACGCAGTCAACGACTTCTTGGAAAAAGGTTAATGGAACTCTTTCCGGTAGGGGAAAATTTTTTTTTTAATGTTTTTCTGCAATGCATCAAAATGGCTAAGAAGAGATTTTGCTTCTTTAGAACAGTTTTAAGGTTTAGAAACGTGTTGTGCAACTGGCCCCTGGCTGCCTTGCCATGATATAGCCTTAGTTGGTGGCTTTACGTTAAACATCAATTCCTCCCCCCACCCTCCTATTTCTTTCCTGGCATGATAGCTGAGGTTTCTCAAGGCTTTAAAAAATTCTTTTACTAAGAAATTGAGTTGTTCCAAATTTTTTTCCTGTCTCTTTCTGCTATGTGGATCGGCTGCTTAACGGAAACTAATGAATTTTATTTTGTTCCTATTTTGATAGGATCAGGGTTGACAAAGGCAATGATTAGTGACATTATGAAAGAGATGCCTCCACTCATTAGTGAAAACGACCTTCATGTCTCACAAGTAAGGAGTATTATGCATTTTTACTCTTTAAAACTTGTAAATAGGTTGTGAAATGTTGAGGTTGTTGTAGTGTCATAAAAATTATGTCTTGCATCATAGCAAATTCATTTTTGCTTTGACTGGTTGGCAGCTGACCATGAACCTGCTGACTTCATTGTGTGCTGTCAGCAAAAGCAGCATGAGTAACCTGCATGTAGACGTCATGCCCATGATACTTCTGCTGGTGCAGTCACCTTTGCTTCAAGGTGGTGCTCTCCAGGCACTGCTGGAGTTCGTGCAGGCTATTGTCAGACTTGACCTCCCCAAGCTCAGCTTTCGGGACCTCCTTCAGGTATTTATTTAAAATTTGCATTCCTAACAAGTTGACAACATGGTGACAACTGGACTTTCATAGACAACTGGACTGTCATTAGTTTGGATGGTGGGAGGGATATAGTTTTTTTTTTTTCAAATCTTGAAACACTCTACTTTCAAAGCAGCTTTTTAAGACTGTTCTGTGTGTGTATGTAAAGGCAGTAGATGCACACACACACACACACACACACACACACACAATTTAGTTTTGGTGTAATAATAGTGATACTTATATGGCTGAAACTGAATATTTGTTTTCATTTTGTTACATATTTATGTATGCTACTTTGTAAGAGCACATCTAGATTTAGAATATTGTCATATTCTCGTGAGTTACCTGGAAACACCTGCCTTTTTTGCAGATGTTCCTGACGCCTATCTACAATGCAAGACCCATGCAGCAGCCTACAGGACCTTCTTTCTCAGTTCACAAACAGGTCAGACATTTTTTAGGAGTCTTAGGGATGTTTTTAATTGTGTGATCTGTTCAAGCATTAGTAACCACAGTGACTCCTGTATTATTTTTAACTGGGTGAGCTATTTTTTACTGCCATTACTATGTAACAGTGTGGGAGCAGCCTTTGTAACTTGCAGTAGGTTCTAAATAAGATGTGCTAGTCAGTTAAAAAACAGAAAAAAGAACCATGGCTAATCACAGTTCAGAGATCAACCCTGAAACAAAAAATCCTGAGGTTACTGGATCAAAGAACATGGATGAAGGATCCTCCAGTGAAGAGCAACCTTTTAAGGTTTTGCGTATTACCAGTTATTTGCAGAGAGAGAGATCACAATAAACCTGCCATGAGGCAAATGTTACTTTTCTATCTGCTCCACTGTGTGAAGACTGGAAAGAGAGAATTTTGGCCTGAAATAAATAGAAAACTTAAGCAAGCATGTCATTAGAGAGACATGGATCACTTTGGCAGTAAATCACATTTCTAATTTTTAATATACTTGCATAACAATATGCCTTACAAAATCTGGATGTCAGAGACATTGCTAACGTCTCTTTGGGAATAGCAAAGATGTGTTTTTATGCAGTGAGTTTTTGTGTCATGAAATAAAAGCCCAGTGTGATGAAAAAAAAAATTGTATGTTTGTTATATTTAACTTTTGTACATTTTGATTTTTTTTTTCTTTAAATGTTTAGGCATTCCACTCTATTGCCAAGTGTGTGGCAGCACTCACAATCATGAACACAGGGGAGGCTGTGAAGGTGGTCAACCAGTTCGTCAGTGACATCAAGGTTAGGCTTTATT
Organism: Marisa cornuarietis; assembly: GCA_004794655.1. Lineage (NCBI taxonomy): Eukaryota > Metazoa > Mollusca > Gastropoda > Architaenioglossa > Ampullariidae > Marisa > Marisa cornuarietis. The sequence continues at coordinate 1,939,051 of SMMW01000054.1, forward strand.
GTGTTGCAACATCCTTTTTTTTTTTTTTTACTTGATGGATAATACCAGATTTTTGCTTTGGACCCTCAGATCAGTTCTTAGAGACCCATATTCTCCTATATGGCTTGATTTTATCTTTCATCTTTCTTTGTGCCTACCTGAGATTTCTCTTCAAAGATATCATAATGATCTCTTTCTTTCTAAATTTGCAGAATCCAGCATCTTCAGAGTCTATTGTCATTTTTGCATTATTGGCTCTTGGGGAGATAGGCAAGCATGTGTAAGTACAGCTGCTGTTTCAATTATCACTGCTTTGTTTCTGGGAAAAAATACATGATTTTCAGTTGATTTATCATAGTGAGATATTTGCTGCCTCTTGGCACAAATCCAGAAACTCGATTTATTGCATGTTATTTTTATAGGTCAGACAGGTAAATGTACATCATAAGTACATTTACTTCTTATATAAGCAAGTAATAATCTGTAATCTAAAAACTGAAAATCTTTTTGTACTTTAATGCGAATTCTTATTATGCAGAGATTTAAGCAGTCATGGAGAAATACAGAATGTAATTCTGGAGTCGTTTGCATCACCAAATGAAGAAGTAAAGTCAGCTGCTTCTTATGCATTAGGTATGGATGCGCCTCGGGGGACATTTGATGAGACTGGCTGTTTTTTTTTTTTTTAACAGTATTATACAATATTATTTGTTCTAAGGGACAGTTATGTGGCTTGGAAAGCTCTAAACTAATTACTTCTGTGCAGACCATCACCACTAGACCATCACATTATCAAATCCATCATACAGATCAGCACAAACCACACCCACCTAGTTACAGAATTCCTCTCACACACATGCACTTGGAGAAGTCATTCAAGGAGTATAGTTCTCTTTTGGAGGCAGTAGGTCAAGAGAGTACCAGCTTGAATCCATAAAAGCAAAAACTGGCTAGCAGACTGAACAAATAAAAAAGTAAAATAGAAATGTTTTTTGATCTTGTATTTGTTATCTCTTATCCACACATTGCTTTGGGTTGCTCCTTCAACATCTTGATAGGTTAGGGAAACACAGCTTAAAGATGTCAGCAAAAGTAATACAAATGTAAAGTATACTTGATTCTGGTAGGAGATAAAAGATTTTCAGGTCATCGGGCATCATTTTACAGCTTTCAGATTAGTATTTTCAAGTTTTAAAATCCTTTAGATTTTCATTTATCACATTTTTTCCGGCAGATTGGGTGTACTTTTCCTGTTTTAGTTTTAACTCATAGGAGTTGCTCCACAACTATATTTGTTTAGGCACTGTTTGGACAGGTGATCACAAATATCAAGAAAGGTGGTGAAAGATATTAAATAATTTTTTTTATTCCTTTTCTGTAAGTAGACTTAAGGAAAGTAACTGGGGATATTGATGAAGGATGCAGTTACCCAGCTTGGCGTTGTTTTGGAGGGTGTTTCCAGGTGGTGATTTAGAATTTTCCAGCTCTAGTCACTTCCTTTCAGAAATGGCGAGTTGAACATCAGACGCGTGATGTGGATTCTCCACAATAAAATATTAGAACTTTTATTTGAAGATGCAGCCTGAGAATAAAGTAGAGGTATTTCTTGATTATGCCATGTTTTTTTGGCACGAACTGGATTTTCAGCAAGATTTGTGGTGATAGAACCAGCTTTGGTATGGTAGTTGACATGATGTTTTTTTCTTATCATCCAGTTTTACACCAGGGTATGTAACTATAACAAAAAATAAGCTTGAAGCAAATTTAAGTAAGAGAAATTTAACTCTACTATGCTATATCTATATAGAAAAGTAGAACTGTAGTTGTACCTGACAGTTATTAAAAACTTTTTTTTAACAATCTTTTTGAAAATGATTAATTCATGCATGTGCTCAAGGAATGAGACTCCAGTGAGTTAGATTTTGTTAAATAAGTATTACTTAGGCAGTGACCCTAAATATAGTTAAAACAAAGAACAAGAAACACAAAGCCATTGGACAAATTCTTAAATATTTTATAAACTGAAAAAAGATTAAGGAGACTAGATACACTGTCGCATTGAAAATCAAGTGACGGTCCCTTGTGTCTCCTATAACACCATGGCCTTCTGGTGACTGCAGAGAGTCAAGCTGACTCTGCGGACAGATACGGGGTCGACATACTTTTGTTCTTAGATTTTTTTATGGCATTGTTTGATGAAACTGATCTCTTTGCAATTTTCCCACTGTTTGGTCCAAAAGAGATTTCCTTAAAGTAGTACTTATGATTACTTGATTTTAATGAGACTAAATGTACACGATACTGATTTCGGTTTCAGGCAATGTGAGTGTGGGCAACTTGCCAAAGTTCCTCCCATTTGTCTTACAGGAAGTGGAAAACCAACCTAAGCGACAGTATCTCCTACTTCACTCACTCAAAGAGGCAAGGCTGTATTTTGTTTTTGAAAGGAATACTCTATTGTGAATCAATGTGCAGAGCAAACATAGCAATGTAAAAATAAAAAAAGTATCATTTTCTTTTGTGTCTTATGTGTTGTTACTGTCAAAGCAGCTTTTAAGTCTTCCATAGATAAGAACACATTTCCCTGAGACGTAAACTTTTTTTAAAAAATTGATAAAAATTTAGTTAATATTTTTCAGTCAGTGCTAAAACAAACATTATGGATTTAATGACTTTAATTCATGGTTCTGTATTTTATTTGGTAGATTATCAGTTGTGAGTCAAGTTCACTAACAGGGGTGGAAATCCTCAAGTCCTACATTCAGACTATCTGGTAAGATTTGAAAAACAGACTTCTAAAATAAAATTTATGCAAGGAAAAGAGGGAAAACTTGCGCTCTCCCCTTAATTATTGTGACCTTTGCATATCAGGCTGTGTAATGATAGGAAATTTTTCTTACTGTTTAATTTTGGGTGGTTAATGCATTTATTCTGGGGTTTGTTAAAATGCCGTTTTATTTATACAGCTGCATTTTCTGTGATCTGGGTCAGCTGACCAGTGTTTTTAACATGGATCTTTTATAATTGTACACTCATAAAACTAGAAGTATAACAGCAGTAATATGCTGATATAGTACAGCATCACTCTTGAATAACATTGTGGTTAGATCATACGCCTTAAATGCAAACCTGAAAAGTGATAGTCACAGGCAAATGCAAATTTAGTAACAGATCAAAGAACAGTTGGATTTGTTAATGTTTGAGATTAGTTGCAGGTATTCTTAGAATCCACCAATGAAGAACAATAGGAGAGTGGTGCTGTTTTGATTTTTGTGTTGCAGGAACATGCTTTTTCATAACTGTGAATGTCCAGAGGAAGGTACACGAAATGTTGTTGCCGAGTGCCTAGGCAAGCTGACACTTATTGATCCTGCAACACTTCTTCGCAACCTGCAGCAGCATTTGTCGGACGAGTCACCGCTCACACGTTCAACAGTTGTAACAGCCATCAAATTTACCATATCGGACCAGGCATGCCACTTACTCTTTTTGTCCTTTCTTCTCAGACAGTCCATGTCTGTATATAAAACATGGAGAGCTTTTTGTAAAGCTTTAACCCTTTCCCCTCAAAAAGAAAATGATATATGTAAACAGGAATTTCAGAAAATATGACGTACCAAAAAAATGCTAATGTGTCTGTTATGCACCACAATCTGTCTGCAGCCCCAAGCAGTGGATCCCTTGCTGAAGACCTGCATTGGTGACTTTCTGAAAACCCTGCAAGACCCAGACCTCAATGTACGCAGAGTTGCCCTAGTGACTTTCAACTCTGCTGCCCACAACAAGCCCAGCCTCATACGCGACCTGCTAGACTCAGTCTTGCCGCACTTATATAATGAAACCAAAGTTAGGGTATGTGACAAACATAGATGTTAGAGTTCTTGGATAAACATCATTTAATTTGGATAAATTTCACTTTAGAGAATGTGATGTGGATATGTATGCATGCATTTTCCACTTTTCTATATCCATTCTGCAAACCACTAGCACTTGAGTATTGTTTCCTAAAGTTATTTGTGTTGAAATCCATTACTTTGTGACATTAATTAAAAGCCATGCCATATGATGAACTAAAAAAAAAGGTTTTGCTAACAGTGACCAGACTGTTCTGAGGCTAATGTCAGTTGTATGTTTCTTGCAGAAAGAGCTAATACGAGAAGTTGAAATGGGACCCTTCAAGCACACACTGGATGATGGCCTTGACATTAGGAAGGTTTGTATGGCTGTTCATCTTTAGACACTTAAGATGACTGGGAAGCTGAACATTTTTGGCAAAAAAGTATTTAAGATGGTCCCATTTAGAGCTTTTCAGAAAAGCCATCGTGGGTAAAGAAATTGCAGTGATGTAGAAAGCATATATAATTGTCCTGAAAGCAGTAGAGCAGTATTTTTTACTTGAAAATTTTTTCTGCCCAGTTTTTAAGATGAAGATTCAGTTGTCATAAATTATTAAGTGATTTAATTTTTCACCTAGCGTTAAATTTTCACACACACTTGCAAGTGGTGCCATTCTTGTACATGTGCAAAACACACATGCAAAAACATGCATATGCATATAGACACATTTACTTGGGCACACACTTTTTATGTCTTTTCTGGAGACTGGCTTTTCTGATTTTTCTTTTGCACAGGCTGCATTTGAATGCATGTACACTCTGCTGGATTCTTGCCTTGACCGGCTGGATGTGTTTGAGTTCCTTCAGCATGTGGAAGATGGTCTCAAAGACCACTATGACATCAAAATGTTAACATATCTCATGCTGGTACGCTTGGCACATTTGTGTCCCAGTGCAGTACTGCAACGTAAGTGTCTGTGTGTGCATGCGTGTGTGTGTTTTGGAGAGGGGCTAAATCTTCTGAACATGCATGCCTACACTTAAATCCATTCAGCATTGCCAATGTCTTGCAAACACTAAACTTCTTCCAAAATAGGGAACTGTAAAAAAATAATCACACTGTATAATTTTGTTCATGTTACTTTCAGAATGTGACAGTATATTTTCTGATATTTCTTTGAAAACGCAAAGGGAAAAACCCTATGACAAGCTAATGTTTTGTAAGCAAGGAGAGAGAATCTTGGCTACTGACAGTTTTTGCCATTTCCCTGAACCAGTATTCACCATTATTTAAACTGCTTAACCAGTATTTTCTTCTGTTTTGTTTTGTTTTTTTCACCTTAATGCTTTCATCTTGGCTAAGCCTTAACGTTGCCAGACATGGTTTCTCATTTATATTTCTGCCTTGCTCACTCAATTACAATGATACACAGTATGAATGTTTTACTATTGAAAAGTTCTTGCTTCACCCCATTTTCAGGTCTTGATCGCCTGGTAGAGCCTTTAAGAGCTACTTGTACAACCAAAGTCAAGGCACACTCTGTCAAACAGGAGTTTGAAAAGCAAGATGAACTCAAACGATCAGCACTGCGAGCAGTAGCAGCACTGCTTAGTATTCCAGATGCTGGTAAGTCCAGAGTCATGAAGAATTATTTTTGCACATAGCTCCTATCTCTGTCTAGCCGAAGTATGCACTTTGCCTCTGGTTGATTTCTGCCCTTAACTCCTTCAGCTGTGTTGTTATTGTCAACTTTTGATCTACCACTTCATGTGAGTCATGCGCAGTGTTGGGGTAGCAAAATAGAGAAATAGCTGTGCTCTAAATATCCCCTCCCTGGCTTGACAGCTCATGTTTGGCAATGGGTACGAAAAGTTTGGAGTGGAGCTTGCTCTCTTCCATCTCCTACTTTTCCTCCCTGTCTGTCCTTCGCTCTCTCTCTGTTGTCTGTACTTTCTCAAATTACAACTGTAGTTGCTATCCTCGGTTTATCTGCATGACAAAGGTATGTCACAATTTCTTGTGCACAGTACTTTTCCACTTGAAGTCTGTAACAGAATCTTAGAACTAAGAAGATAAATATAAAAAATGAACATGCTTTGGATTCACATTCACCCGTCAAACAGAGCCCACAACTGAGCCAGAATAGATAGGAATATTCTTGCCATATTATGTGGGCATTGAATGAATGGTGTTGATTTCCATAAGTTTCAATCACAAATTGCAAAATAATTGATGACTACCACCCTCATTTTACTTATTTCTCTAAAGCAACATAATTATGACAGATAAATAGCCACAGCTGGTAATTTACTAAAATTTTGGAAAACTATCTAAAGTAGCAGTGGTTGGCACAATTCGTTGCAGACAAGAGCCCTCAGATGAATGACTTCTTGACACAAATCAAAGCCAGTGCTGAGCTGACAGCAATGTTTGACAGCATCCAGAGAGACGCCTTGAGCAACTCCTCAGATATCATCTCCATGGATACCAGCTGAAGACTTGGTGGTGGCTATTTCCATGCACATGTATTTCAGAGAGGAATATTTTGTGATCGTTGCCATCTTCACATTTGAGTGGAAGCACTGTGAAAACATTGGTCTGTCATTTTGGCTTGGAACTGAATGCTATGTGAGTGGCACTGGACAATTTTTCTCATCTCCCTCCTGTACAACACCTTTTGGAGGTTGGCATGATTAGCTATGTGATGGCAGTTTTTTGTAATGTTGCATTTGAGCATGAATGACGTGTTCCATGCAAAATCTTGGTGACTGGCGTAAATCCTTTATCCTGAATCTGTTGGAATATTTGTTTGTTTGTTTTTTGTTTGTTTTTTGTTTTTTTTTAAATTTGGGGGAAAGCATGTGTGTGTGGGGAGTGTTTTTTTTTTTTAAGAATTTTGTCACCCATGTCCTCTGCTGGCTGGGTTTATAACCAGCGTACTGGCTGGTACCATGTCCATTGGTAGGAGATAGGACAGGGTTTGTATGGTGTTGCTATTTATCTAAGCAAACACTTAGTGAGCAGTCCTTACACACTGATATAGCTTTCAGATTTGTTTGCCGCATAACAGAATTAATGTCTAAAAGCTTTGACTTTCCAGCTTAGAGTTCCAGCAAAACATTGTGTACCCAAAATAATTAAGCATGTAGTATTGGATATGTGTAATGAAATGGCTGCGTTCTTAATGGTACCTGGGAGAAAGCAGGACAATGTGAGATACTGTGGGGACACAATGATTTGTTGCTGTAAGGATATCTTAGTAGACATTGCAGGAAGGACCATTGGTAGACGCTAACAGAGATGGGGAGATGAAATGGAAAACCACCACTTTTGGCCCCTGTATTACAGGAAAGGTTAGCAGCATTGCTCGCATTATGTAGGTAACTTGTGTGTGCAAGGATTAAAAGTTGTGCTTGCGACGGGAAAATGCTTTGACCCTGTTGTAAAGCACCAGGTGCTGAGTATGCTAACACGGTTTGTCTGTGGGTGTTGCCTGAAAATACGCCCACAGGGCGGAAACTTTACACGTCATCACTGCTTCAACTCTCCTCCTCTTCCTCCCCCTGCACTTCTCACACCAACTTGTTCCTAGTGTAAGCAGCGTGTGAGAGGATTTTGTGCTCTGCCAGTTTATATTCATCTTTTCTGCTTGATGATTTAAGCGATTGGTTATTAACGCCTCAGTTTCTAGTTGTTATTTGTATGTGCGTGCATTCATGTTGGTCTGTATACTATAAAAAAATGAAGGCATGAATGACCTGAAATGAATTAAGTATAGCAAAGAGGAGAAATACAATATGAGATACACAGTAGCCCGTCTCATTTAATGTTTGGACGAGGTGGGCTACTTTACAGTGCCCACGCTGTAGTAATACGTTCACGCAGAAAGTTTAATGACGAACGCAATAGATGTATGCGTCAGGGACTTTGTATATATGTTTCGAAATGAGGCACTACTCTTGGTGCTCTACTTTTTCACGTGCGCCTGCGAAAGCTCACTCGGCAGCGCATAGTCGTAGTACAAAAATCAGTCTCCCACCCTTCCGCCGTTATCCGGTTATGACCTCATCAGATCACAATATTGCCGCTGCGTGATTTTGCCGAAACAAATTTTCCATGGATCTCGGGTTTTTCTTCGCAAGCATGTGCGTGATCAAAGAAATTGTGCGAAGGCCTTGTGTTTCTCCACCAATACTAATCCCGCAACGAAATGAATTTGCCGTTGCCGACCTTTGAAAGTGAACCCAAAATTCAGACATTCTGCCCACAACGGTGCATTGTTTCACTAACGGAAGCCGTTTTTTTAATTTTTTTTTTTTTAAGAGACGATAAGGCTAGATGATAGGGCAGGGGTTCTAGCGTTAAGGCAGATTTATTATTAAGTGACGGCTTGACCTTTCTGCACAATGGACATCTGTGCCTGAACTTATGCTTCAAGTGATGTAAGTTGCTACAAACATTTTTCAATAGGACTGGACAGGTAGGGCTAATTTAAAAAAAGCCTTGATAGTTAAACACCCACCCGAAACATCATTTGCGAAATGAGAAGTGAGACAAGAAAGCATTTGACGGCGGTAGACTGAAGCTTTGGGGCTTTATCTCAGGGTGCTTCGGCTACCCGGGGCGGGCGATATTCAGCAGCGGTGAGGTCGCTACTCTTCACGCCAAGCAAAAGAGCCATAAGCTTGACTCTGAGAATGGACCTAAGGAAACGCGCCTGGAGCCAGGTTAGCTGGGTAACCAACGCCCAAAAAGTCTGCTGAAGTGCCATGCGTAAGCGAATATCAGCGGGTCCAGGAGGCCAGCGTCTGTCCACAGGCAACAACATCAGGAATATGACTTAGGGGGCCATGGTGAAAAACTTGTCTACATCTACAGTCGATGTAAGGTTGAGATAAAGCTTGCAGGGAGGAGTCTTCGTGCCGATCGAGACTTGCAGGCGTGGGTTGTGTGGACCGAGAATGATGCCTCGCCACATACTGACAAACCATCCAGTTGCGCTTATACTGTCTCCGTTGTTGACACAGCATTCAACACCGACCAGCCTGTCCTCTTCCCACTATGTAGCTGTGCAGCTGAGTGCCGCATCTTTTTGTCTGCATTGTGTCTTTCAAAACCATTGAGGATGGTATGGTTAGCTTCAAGTTTGACAGTAACAGACCTGATGTTATCAGACTCGACTCGTACGAATTAGCTGAAAGCATCACGCTTATTCGGGAGAACGGCATCACTCGCTTACCCTCTCCAAAATAAAGTTTGTGGTGTTTTTTCCCCCTCTATTGTATTTTCAAGTGCACACGTGCAAGCTGTTGAATCGCTTTTTGAAACCAAATGTCTGTCATCTCCCCCTCCTTTTTCCCGCCATCTCCGCGACACATAAAACACGTTGGCACGTCATATTCCTAGGGTGGATATGGCCAAAGTTAAGGAAGCATCATATTTCGCCTAGAAGTTTATCTCTGTCGGTGAAATTATTGCCGATTAGGCAGAGGAAGTTGAGCCTGGTGGCATTACGCACTGGTCGCTGAAGCTACAGACTTGCCGAGGGCTGCGAATAAACACTGCATCTCTTTAAGTTCTTCTCATTCCCAGATCTGCGCAAGCACTGTGCATAAACAATTTTGTTTGTGCTTTAAAAAAAAAATTTTGGCAACGCATAAGTGCAACAACCGCTAAAGCTAAGGGAATCCAAGACCTGACGTCACCACCGTTGAACCACCATCCCGGTTCGCAGTATATATTCTTCCAGCATCTGCAGATCTAGGTGTGTGCCCAATTTGTTTACTGCCGGATCCTGGATCACTCCAGCACTCACCATTCTCCACCTCTGCGAAGTTAGTCAAAAGAAAAAAAAAGTGGAGGGCAGGGGGAAGGTAACCTTGATCTTACCGTTTCAGCAATATTTACAAGAGAAACGAAAGTTGACGAGTCTATTGGGGCAGAAAGACCGCATTTCTAGAAGCTGTTCTTTGACTCACTCTGCACTATTTTCCATATTCACCGTCTTCCGCTGTAGAGTGTTTTCGTGGCTACATTGGGCCAGTGTGTCAAGCGTGTAAGTCAGCGACAACACCGTTCTACCCATGTCCCTGTCCGAATGTCACAGAGAGTCGAAAAGTGCTCTTGCAATCTCTCCAGTGTAGTTTAAACCGTTTATGATGCCTCCTTACATGTTACGCTCGACCCAAAGTAGTCGAATTAATCTTTCCGTTCGGCGTGAAGTCAAAGCCACCAGCTGAAAAGACAACACAATTGGATGTTTTGTTATTGCTGTTGATATGAAACCATAAAAAACTGCCAGCACGTGTGAACAATATTTTGATACTAGAGGCGACTCTTCTGGCCGCGCCATACCACAAGGGTTTGCCAACGCATGGGACATAATTCCACTTGACGTGTGTCGGGTCGTGGGTTGAATTACCAAAATTACAAGAATAGTCGCGTAAGATTTACAATCTCATTGATTCTTTTACTTAAGGATAAGGTATGTTTATTTAGACCAGTGAACAAGCGTTGCGACAGCCACAACAGCTTCACTTTTCAAAGTTCTCAGGGTAGGGAAGTACCTTGTTTCCAACCTGCACCAGTCTCTTCATGTTAAGGAAACTGTGTTGCTATTAAAAGGGAAGACTGAAAGGTACAGATGTATTATAGGTTAAGAACTAGTGACTTTTGCTATAAGAAAACGCAGTAAATGTTCTTAACCGGGCAAAGTGCCAAGCGTCAAACCAAAGTCGTATTGGTAAATGGATTGGCAAACAAGTGTTGATCAAACTTCCAATGCCGCAGAAGTTCGCCCCAAAACCGTTGGCTCCCAGTGACATTCACATACAGCTTCGCCAAACTTAACATTTGCTCGGTGAAGAAGGATGTTTAGGCAGGTAACTGGAGGTTGGGGATTGAGGGAATAACAAGTGTACGTCTGATGGTGTTTTATTTAGCTTACCTGAAATGATTGCAGAAGACCGTTACCATTGTACATAAAGAAAAAGAATTTTCCTAGGAGCATGCTCTGTTTCGGAGCCATCTAGCGAGGACTGGATATCGCTTTACTCGCAACCAGCGTGCGGGTAAAACAGCGCTGATTTTTAAAAAAAATCACGCACCATACCCCCAACTTCTTTTGTACAACGCTTGGTATCATCACCATTATACTAATTAACCACACGCGAGAAAGGGTTAAGGTCAAAATACGTTCTCGCACTCACCGCATTTTGAAGAAACGACAACTGCATTCATCACAGATACTTCACAAACAAGGATAACTGCATGTATATTATTTCAATATATATTGCATACCTGCATATTTTATGTTTCGGCCTGTCAACAACAACAACTGTAAAATACACTATCGGTACCTGAATCGCTTCGCCTTCCGCGAAAAACGGTCACATGGCATTTTTCATACAGCCATGTAGATTGTAGAGAACCACTTACGGGACCAGCGCTTGTAATACGGATGTGCAAATGGAAGTTTGTGGTTCAGCGACACTGAACTACCCTTGACAAGGAATGTATAGTGGAAGAAGCACAGAACGCGGAAACTATCCACCTGGCTATCTGCCTCATTAGTGTGTGTGAGTTTAGAGATTGTGACTGATAGATCAAGAGTGTTCAAGTGGATTTTCATGACAGAGCTTAACGAATGGGTCATACCGCTTTAAACACATCATTTCACCGTAACACCACAGTGGATTTTCTTCTTTGCATTCTAGGAATGCAGGCTGCGTATTTTTTGTAAAGAGCACTTTCAGCTCACAAAGTATAATGCTGATGCATGTACAAAGGGCATTTGAAACAACTTTTCTATCTTGTCAATCTCTTTCTGAAGAACCATTTCGCCTTTATTCTGGCCAGAAGCCGCCGTGTCCTGACGCCGCCACGATATTTCTCGGAAAGCCAAAAGTCTTTGACTCAGATTTTATCAGCAGTAAAGTCTTCTGAAATTCTTGTTTAAAAGATTCTTACCCTTATGTCCACTATGACAGTCTGGCACCGAGTTCACCCACTACTACAACCTATTCTCAAGGGAGACAATCTGTCACATCTGCAGTTGAAAATTTTCTACTAGACTCAATCTTTAATCATTAGTCCGTTTCTTCTTTAATAAAAAAAAAGTATAGCGTATTCTGTGATGTAACTGAAAAAACTGATGTCCCTGCCAAAGATTCCACAAATTATCACCATAATGGTATGCACAGTAGACGACCGCAGACTTCTCAATACGATCACCGTGATGGTATACACGGTAGATTAAAGCTTTGGAGCAGCTGGAAGCTAAAACCTGATGTATGAAGGTGACAGACTTAGGTTCGTCATACAGAGAACTGCTGCACGGTACTGATGGCCGTGTTTGAAGTGCAAGCCCGAGGCACTTCAGTCGGACGCTCCGCGGTGCTGACTGTGAAAGACATGACAATATTGCTCGCCTGGTAGGCAGGATACCTAATATGGGAAAATACTGCTGCGAGCGAAGAGCTATGCCATCATTAAAATCCGACATATATATATATATACGCTATATACATGTAATATAATATACATATACACACATCGATGAGTTCGCTCGTGTTGACTTTGAGCCTGCAGTCTCCCTGACTTATTTAAGGCTAACATGAATGCAACGTTGTCTTTTAACGATTTCGTTCATGTACAAGATAGCTGAGTGAGTGTTTCACTTCCGTCAGCGAGGTGTAGGCCTTTAACACAAGCATTCTCATCTGTCTGATGGGCAGAGAGGTCAAGACTTTACTGTAGGGCACAAACCACACGTAGCACTTTCATGGCAACGCCTCGCTACTTCAACCCATAGCATCGAGAGTATTAACTGCTAATACTGACCACGCCTGCTTTACGTACAATGACCGACAAGTATATTTAGAGCCAGAAAGGCACCATGTGCTCAACGATCATGTATTGGCTGCAGCCCTAATGACATCAGAAGCTAGAATTTAGATCAAACATCGTGTGCTTTGCCCCTGAAATAAAAGAATCACAGCGTGTTTTTGTGGCAAACTGATTGATTACAAGGTACCTACTATTTCACCAGTTAGTACATCTGAGCATGTTCAATATTTCTGTTTCATCGTTGGTCAGGCTGACTACAACACAGGACGCCACTGAGGAGCTGTTACGTTCTAGCAGCAGTTCAGGTGACGTGCGCACAGACGTTTCACCCGCCAGTGACGTATCAGGACGGAAGTTCAGGGTTCAGGTCCAGGTCACCGTCCACCTCTTGCTCCCCTTGACACTCGGGGACCCGCAGGTCCTTGTGGTACACGATAGAGGCCACGATGGTGCCGTCCTGCAGGCAGCCCCCCATGGGAAGAAGCCCCACTCGCCGGAAGCCAGGGGTACTCTCCACTATTCTGCGCATGGCCAAGTTGTTGGAGAAAGTGTCGGTGTAAATACCCAAGAAGCCGAGCCGCTGGCAGTAGTCCACGCAGGTGCGGAAGCAGAACTCTCCGATCCCTTTGCGACGCTCGTCTTCCTGAACGATGATATAAGGATCCGCCACGCACTGGCCCCGGAAGAACTTGCTGAGGGTGATGACCAGCGCCGCCAGCGTCTTACCAGAATCCTGCTCGCACACGAAGAGCACCTTGGCGTCCTGCATCTCGGACCGGAAGTGAGCCTCCGTCGGGAACTCGTCAGCGCCGAAGCCGTCGCCGTGGCGGGCCGCCTCCTGCACCATGGCGTACAGCTCCGAGATCTGGCTGTCTGTCGCCTTTGAGATGGTCACGTGACGGCCGTCGGGGACAGTGGTGGTGGTCGGCAGGATCATGGCGTCGTGCGCGGCAACGGTGGGAAACACGGTGACGTCTTTCTTTCGGGTGACGTCAAAGCAGGTGCTCACACCTTTGACCATTCTTTGCACACAGGATCCCGTAAGAGAAAGGAAAGCTGAAACAAGTTAAGAAAGTAATGTTTTTAATGCACTGCTAGAAATTATATATAGACATTTAGATATATGCAACAGTACCTCGTCACTGTCCGAAGAAGATAATGCAGTCTGGTCAGCAAAGGACTCGCAAGTAGTTATGTGGCAAAAATGAGTGTCGATGGAGAAAAACTCAATGCAGAAAATGACAATGTCTATGTTGAATTGTAATCACGCTCTCGTGCGTGCAGGCTTTCACTCCAGCTTCTCTGCTAAATAGCTTTTCCGTATCATCTTACCTGAATTTGCCTCTTAATAACCATTCACCGTGGTCTCAACTGAACAGACAAACAAGCACCACACCCACACTTCAACTGGTACCAACCAGAATGAGGGTTTTAACCAGAAGTAACCAGTTAACAAGCTAAGTAACAACCCTTCTGCAGTTACCAACCAGTTCTTGCCTGCAGTGCTCGTAGTTACTAATAACCAAAGGACCCCGACAAGACCCAGGTGACGTTACCTATTGCTACAGAGATGACACTCGTGACAGGCCACCCGATTCGCACCATACTGGGCAAGTGTAAAACATTATAAGGGGCCATACTCAGTATGCCATTTAAACCATTCAGGTTACTATACATGTTCCGCCAGCGACAGATAACGAACACTTATCAGCCATGCTAATGTATCGGGTACGATCCCATAGAACACAGGGGAGTGGTGCTGAGAAGATTGAACAGAGAGGAGTGGGGCGGGGAGCTGTGTGCCGTTAATGAACTGCGTTAAATAAACTGGTGATAGGGATGGCTTTCTTGCATAGGTTCGGCAGGTAAGGCTGACGGCATCGCGTGCCACCCAGCCCCGAGTAACGCGCTTGTTGACAGAAAGTTTCTTTAACTTCTCATGAATAAAAGTTTCTGCATTTCAAAGTGTGTGTGTGTGTGTGTGTGTGTGTGTGTGTGTGTGTGTGTGTGTGTGTGAGAGAGAGAGATGGGGGGAGGGAGTGATTAGTGTACCTGTAAGAATGAGAAGAACGACATTTATGGTAATACCTGAACATTTTATACCGTAAATTAAAGTATGTTTTACATTGCTTTACGATGCCAAGCAGTTGAACAGGCACAGTGCTAATCACGTGTCCGATCAGTGCTGATCACGTGTCAGATCAGTGCCCGGGGTCTCCTTACTCGGCAACATCCGATATATGAATGCTGGGGAGTGAACAGAAGGGAGTTCAACACCTTCACCCTCCTCAACTGTTCCCGCTGACCCGAAAACGGCGTTTTTGTTTCAAAAAAATCCCCTTCCTATAATTTTCATCTTGTTTCTGATACTGTTAATTAATGTCTTAAGACAGAGGGAGGGTAGAAATTGGAGAGAATCCAAAGGAGAAAGAAAGACTATCTTGATCAAGGCGCCAAGCATTGTCTGCCTTTGTATCATCTAGTTAACGGAAAAGATTCAATGTGTAGCACATGGCTGTGAGAAAGGTTGGAAAGGTAGATGTGAGCACAGCTCACTACAGTTTCAATTCACTAAGCCGCTGTTATACTGAGCCGTCGGTCACGTGTTCGTACAACGTGTCTCTACTGCTGGTAAAGAAGCCGTATGATCCTTACACGCGACAGTGAGAGCACATTAAAAGACTAAGGTGGAAGAATAAAGGGAGACGGGATGCACGCAAAGACACACGATGACAAATAAAATTTCCTTTTGTGTGCATAAGTCACGTGATATGAATTATGGTAATCACATGGAATCTTCATGTAATGACTGGGCAACAAAGCATTGTCTTTCAAAGATATCCAAAGCGATTTGTTCACTGTTGGGCAGTCGTTTGTAAGAGTTCGTGTATTGTACCCTCTACATCATCTTTTTTTATCGTCTCTATTCAGCATTCCAGAGGCAGACGTAATGGATGTACAGTGTGCAACATGTTACCTTCTGTCGACTTACGGATTACATCGATTCCCTGACGTGTTCTCTTCTCTGGGTGCGTGCTTTAGAATTAAACCACTATTATCTTTTTCCCCTTGCACACATTTAGCGGTTGAATATAGACTCCGAGTCCTGTGACAAAGCTACAAGACGGGTTTCTAGGAAATGTAGAAAAGTAAACAGCTGTCGAAGGCGTAAGTAAGTAACTATGACTCAGACTCTGACGTCATAGACGGTAGACTAAAGGAAACAGGCTGAGAGACGAACACTGAAACGGACTGACGAACAGAGGAAGAGGGAGACAAGAAAGAGATAGAAATACAGAGAGAAAGATAGTGACACAAGTGGCAAGGAAAAACATGCTTTTATCATCTCCGAATGAGGGATGAGGGGCAGCCTGCCAGCACGGAGTTGCAGTAGTCAAGTCGAGAAAGAACAAACGCACAGACAAGAGTGTTGGTAGCGCGTGTAGAGAGAAAATGACGGATGGCACTGATCTTACGGAGCTCATAATAGGCAGACCGACAGACAGCTGTAACATGTTTATCAAGGGTCATGTCTATAGTGACCATAAATCCTAGATTCCTTACGGATGACGCGAAGGTGATATTGGTTTCGCCCACTTTGATGTGATTGGGAAGACTGACGAGCGAAGGTTGATGTCTTCTTCTATGGCACAAGAGGGCTTCTGTTTTATCATCGTTTAGATTTAAGCTTGTTTTTTACCATCCAGCCCTTGGCATCGCTTCTAGAGTGCTAATAGCAGAGTGAGTCAGCCGGAAATTATCCAGGAAAGAAAAAAATGTCGCAGACACAAAAAGCCATCCAGGAGCATAGGAAATGGCGTAACAAATTAATAGATCGACAAATCTCGACACAAATCAACAGAAAAGACGAAAAGTTACGGAGAACTGTCACCCTCTAGCCAGTTAGGCAAAGGGACACCACTCTCCAATCACTCTCCAGGGTTATTCCAAGATACAGACAATTATTGTAACAGTTCTCACTTCAATAATTTTAAATAAGGTGGGTGTATGTTTTCTGAAGCCACATGTTGGGAAGTGGATGGGGGGGGGGGTTGACTTCCTCGCTCGATCGTTATCAGGCTCTCCCAGCTACAACCACCTCTTCCACACACACAAACACACACACACGTACAAAGGCACCAACACACACAAAAGCACCAACACAAACGAAACATAAGACATACTTAACGCAATAAACTACTACCACGGACCTTCATCTACTGGATAAGTGTCTCAGGTTTATATCCGGTTAAAGTTTCGGCTTTCCTTATCACGGAGCCCGTGGTTCCGGTTTGCTGGTTGCGAAGAGACAGGGACCTGCATTTAATTTTAACCACGCCTTCATCTAGATGAAGGTCCGTGCTACTACGAACTGGAACATGGATTTTTCTCACGCACCTCCCATGTCAAAAGCCTCTAGTGAGGCGAGACCAACGCCAACGGCAGGTATTACGCATGTTGAACAATTAGCCCAGACAGTCACAGGGTAGTCCGGGTAGTCAGATGGCGCCGACAATCTCACCCGAGACTCGGAAGGTCATGTGCACCTCGTTAACCATGTACTGGTGTTCTGTATAACGTAGACATTCAGCATACGTGATGCCTTCAGCCTTATGATACGTCATTGACACGGAAAGATTCCCACCCATTCTGAATAACATTGTTTATGATTGTTATTATATAGTGCGGGTGCGCGCGCGCGCGATTGTATGTGTGCGTGCATTTTGTGCCGTGAACGTGCAGTGGGCGAAGGCAGGGCTATTCCGTTCCCTTGACCAAGGACATGCTGAACCGCCCACCTACCCGTTCCCCCAGCCAGCCCACAAGAAGTAAGGGAATAAAACATGGTGTACTTACTTGACTCAGATTACCTTAACCACGCCGGCATAAATATTCATGCAGGCGGCAATACACCACTTAAGATATCGTCAAATATTAGCGTACAATTAACCTCCATCCTTTCCATCTAAGGCTCCCTTTTCCGGAAGAAGAAATTCACCGAACAGCTTCGTGTAAGTAGATACATTAATAACTATTAATAACAGAAAGATGAAACCTACCGAATCAGTCTACCTCCATCTTGTCCTCTGAACTCTGTCACGAAGCGCCCCCTCCCATCCTCTCCTACGTCATCATCACGGCAAAACTAAAGATAAGTAAAAGTGACGTCTATAAAAATGACGAAGTCGTCCAAACAAATAATAATAATAATAATCTGCAGTCTTTAACACACCTATCAACAATAGCATTTCAATAACAGCTTATTCCGGGTTCTTAAATGTTCGGCTCAATAGGTTATGATTAAATGTCAGAACTGGAAATACAACACACAATCTCTTGTGTTTATACATTCCCCCCGCCCCCCAGTCTCTGCTCCTTCCTCGCCTCCCCCCTGCCCCCACACGCTGAGTCTACCATAGTGGCCTTCGAGTAAGCACGGACTTGGAGGAAAGTTACGAGGAAGGCATCTTTGTCATCAATGTTGGTGTCTGTCGTCAGTGACATTAAAACATCACTTTACAAACACCACAGGCCATAAAATGGTTGGGGGTGGGGGATGGAACTGGTGTTTTACGCCGAGCCAGCAACTAAGGCTATAATTATCACGGCAAAGCAGCCGGCCCTGTAAACAGATGCCACATGCAGAGAAGGTCATACAAGAACTTAAAACGTCAACATCCCAGAGGTAGCTATCCACATAAGTACTACATATCTGTTCACGCCACACTATCACTGTAAGTAGGGCCAAAAAACATGTAGAGGCAAGTATGACATCAAGAAAACAATAATAAATGAAAACGGACATCCCGGAATGGGAGTATTCAGCATGACCGATCGACTGCATTCATGTGAGTGTCCTATGTATACGTTGATTGTGTTACAGGCAGTATAAATGAGTGCAGATAACGCGAGGTTCTTGCTCTGGAAACTCTAAGCCCACAACTTTTGTCCACTTGTCTGATATCAAATTCTTGTCATCGTGGTTATGAGTCGTCCGCTAAAATTACAGTTGATTTGTTGATAAGACGTTTATCATTCATTGTCTCTATATTGTTCTGTACCCTACCAACCACCCCTCCTACTTTTTTAGGGTTTTTGTTTCTACCATAAAAAACGTATTACTTAACGGAGCCATGTGTTGCGAAACAGGTTAGAAGTCTATGATAGGAAAGTCTCAGCTCGAGTTTAACTCAAAACATACAAATCACGTTGAACTTCAACTGAGTGCAGCTCACAACAGAAGGGCATTTACAACTTTCGATAAGCAAAAGCCATTTCACTCACAGGTCAGGACATACAAACAGGAACACAAACGTGCTATGAAGCCTCTATTGTGTATCAGACGAGGTTTAATTAGGAATGGTCTGTTTACCGTTAGGACGATCAATCTGTAATAAATCCCCCAAAAACATACAATCTGAGGGTGTGTGTGTGTGGGGGGGGGGGATGAACCTGTAATCTTGATCTAGTGTGTTTAACATCAGTTCTGTCCTCCATTATGGTTTAACCTTGCTAGTAATTCTTTTAATTCTGAAGAATTTCCCTGATTATTGCGGTAAAAACACAAAGGTAAACAAGGCTTATTATGGGGAACGAAAGGGGTCGAGTCCGCAAAGGTCATTGTGAAGATGAAGTGTTATAGAGTAAACAAGCGCTCTGCCAACTTATCTTCTGATTCTCATTTAAAAAATAAAATAATAGTCGGGTACCCAGATTGCGACCCAGATGTGAATGAAAGAAAAAAAAATGTCAAGGCCGATGACGAAATAATTTAAACATGGAGATAAGGGAGGCCAACAAAAGCGACTGCACACGGCATAGCAGCCCCAGATTTTTTTTTTTTGTTTGACTTAGTTAAGTGAAGCGACACTTTCGCACCTCTAAGTGTATCTTACCGTCATTTTCGTGCCTTTTACGCTTGTTTTACGGGTTGTAAGACTCCTCACTGTTGCACACCCGTTTTCACATCTCCGGCGACTCGATCTTCATTACCAGTCGTTTCACACACGCTTCACACCATTGTCATTGCCAGCCACTTCACACACCTTTGGTCGAGGCGTCTTGGTGTGGCAACAAAAATGTCAGCATTTCACTGGGTTGCATGAGCATGTCGCAAAACACTGGCACAAAATATCTCAGAGAGTTGGCGGTTAAGAGCTTGCTTCATAACAAACCGCCAGGTGATACAATGAGAAAACCCTCTCGACAATAAAAGAAACACAAGCTCTCTCCAGCATGGCAACAGTTAAGTCCACGATAGTAATCAGAGCCCCTCAAGGGAGACTATAATACGTCACATATTATGTGAACAGCGGGCGCACACTGAATATCTTCCACCTGCCTATTTCTTTTCTGGTAGGGCTTAGAAGCAGTCACTACCCGACCCACAAAAAAATTAGTGAAATCTTTTCCGACCACATTACCACCCTTCCATATTTGCTTTCCTCCCCCAGGTGACGTTGGTAGTAAAAAGGCCTAATTATGCGTTCACAGACTGTCTTCGCAATCTCCCTTTTCTCGTCAGGGGCACATGGTCTTGTTCGTCTGGACATGCGTAGCAGAAATGAGCGCTCCCAACACCCGGGGTCTTTTTTTTTTGTTTGTTTAAAGATCTAATGAAACCTCCTTCATGTTATTTGTTTTGTCTTTTTATAAGAAACACGCTATAGTCTGGTTTATGTGTAAGAAAACTAAAATTTGTGACAAGCGTGGCAATTCTTATCATCGGGTGTGTGTTCGGGTGGAGGAGGTGGAGGGTGACAAGAACCCCTTTCACATGGTGCGAACTCAAGAGTCCCGGGGTCAAAATTAAGCACAAATATCAAGTATACTATATCCAGGTGTAACAAAAATACAGCAGCTACTCCGTGCCCTAGTAACCGCAGGAAATTCAGCGGTCTGCAGTGCCTAGGGCAGGTACGTTGGATGCCCTTCTCATTCCACCCGTTTATCATTTCTGATAAATCGGGAATAAACAATGATAACTAAATCTATTACCCTTGGTTAATGTGCCAGGGAAAAGGGAAGGGATACACCCGAGGCCGCAACTTTAGAAGGAAACAAAACTATTTCAAATGAACCTGCGTGTGCCAGTGTATTGTATGAGTTCTCTTCACCACGAACACAGTTTTTGTTTGTTTTTTTTTGTTTTTTTGTTTTGTTTTTTTAGAAAGGGCGGCATCCACTTCTGGTCAGTATGTCTGCAAGCCTCTCTCGTAAAAGCTTTCTCCGCACAAATGTAATGGAAGAAACAGAACGAGCCGAGCTCCAGGTGTAATGAAAACAAATCAGCCGACCAAGCCAAGAATAACAGTTAGAAACAAGACAGTGACGTAGCAGAGAAATGTGACGTTCGGAAGAATACTCTATGCATGCCGATACCATAGAATCATCACATAAACAAAACAAAACTTTTCTTGCTTGTGAAACAACCGCTTGGTTCCGAGTTTTAGCAACTGGCGAGTGACACACTTCTACAAGGAATGATTGCGTGAATCACTGCTACGTCAACAGACGTTCATTTTCATTAGGATCTACTGGGCTGGTAAGTGTGCGTATTTACAGGAGAGGTAGGTTTAATTGCTCGATTGGCGCATTCTCATTAAGTGTAGCTCGGTTCATACGTTACACAGATACGACACTAAGAGCACTTTTAAAAAAGTGTTTTCTTGCATTAGCATATTTATATATTTATTTATTTAACGTGCTATCAACAAAGCTTCGCTTAATACAAATACAGCCCACACCTTAGGCGTCTTTCTGGTAAGGTACGATGCCCGATTCGGAAGAAGGGAACGGGGGTAGGGTGGAGGAGAAGAGCATGGTACACACTCACCTTGTCAGTCAACCGAAGACCCTCAGTTGAAAGGACAGACCCCGTTTACCGCATGAAAGCTTCCAGCTTTGAGAGAGAAGACAACCAGCAGCGTGCTCTCCTCTCCCCTCACTTCGGCGCGAATGCGATGTCAACACAACCCTGCGCATGCGCCTTGAAGTTCCTCCCCCGCCCTACTCCACACTCCTCAGAAGAAGAGCGCCGCACTTTTCTCTCTCTCTCGCCTATCTCTTTTAGCGCGCCGCGCGCACAGCCAGCCTGTACTAACCGAACGTAACATTTTCCCACTACGACAACTCTTAATCTCTTCCCCTACCCCAACAGTCGGGTACTTGCAAAGCGTTCGTGACGAGCACCCTGACGCCAGAATCGGTTGGTGTGGTGTTAGATGGGGGGAAAGGAGAGAAAGGCGTCTCACAAGTAGGTCGGCAGACTTTTTTTTTTTTTGCACTGCTTTATATAGTGTATGATGGGGAAGAAAAAATACCGCGGTTTGCCCTAGTGATGTTACACCTCCACTTCACACAGTTCTTTGGACTGAGAGATTGTATCAGGTATCCACATACCTTTAGTAATTAAAGACCTACCAGAGTACAGCAGTTTCAGATGACACGGTGGAGGTCAGCAAAAGAATTTCCCTAACTAAAATACAACATAGATCCGATGTAAAAGATGAAGGTTTACAAACACCAGTATGGTTAGAAAGATGCCAGAACCCCTGACATCAGTAATGTGCATGGATACAGCTGCATTGTCAAGAAGTTGCACCCGATGACGTCACTGTGCTTACCTGTTTGTGTGCACTTTTGTTTCTTTCATGGCGTGAACGAATGGGGTTGGTCATTGAGATAAGGGCAGATTATAACCTTGTACTGAGCTTAACCCAGTGTTGTCAAAACATAAATCTGCACCTTTGCATGGCTATATAAGCCCAGACGTGCGTTTCACACCACTAATTGCATGTGCTGGACTTTAGGTCTCGGGAGAACACACACACATTACTGCATGCAGAACTCGAACTCGATGTCTTTAAAACACACACACACACACACACACGATTTTCACAGGCAGGCGCAGAAAGGAAGCAGAGTGGTTTGATCAAGAAAGCGCACAGGCAAAGAAGTTCGCCAAATGTTTACATAGCTACAGGCATCAAATTAACCGTCTGAGTAAAACTTCTTACAATTTGTAGAGGAGGGGAAGTACCGGAGACTAGTGAAAGAGAAAAAAAAAGGAGATTAAGACCAGTTAAAGTCGAGTGTCAAACGAGTTAGAGATGAGGGAGAGAGACAGAAAGGAGAAGGTGAACGAGAGAGCCGACATCACTGTACCTGTTGACTGTAAAAGCAACGCCGTCGGGCAAAGGTCGCTCACTGAGCGCTCCGCACACTCTGCGGCGGCAGGTGGCAGCTGAGTGCAAGAGTGGAGTCAGGCGGGTAGCTCTATGTAGTCACAGATGTGCGGTGTAGAGTCCGCGTGCTGTCTAAAGAACGACAGCATACATATAAGGCCCTTTGCCCCGCCCCAGTCACTGTACCTTGTCAGTAGCTGGCTGGTCGTGTCAGACTGTACATCAATACTTCCACAGCCATTGCACTGAGCAAGTGTATTCACCAAGCTGTATAGTTCTTGGCAAAGAAAGTTTCTTAGTTGTAGCTAACTGTAGCCACGACTCTGTGTCTCACTTAGACTCCAATTTTCTCACTCTCTGTATGTTTGTGCTTTATTATTAATCACAGCTCGACGAGGACTGATCACTGAGAATGTACTCCCTATGTGACATCGCAGGCAAGGTGGCGGCGGGGGGGGGGACACTCTCCAGCCACCAATCCTATGCAATCGCTGGTCACTCTCCACAGCTGTCTGTAATCACGGAGTCACGGAGCCACGGAGGACGCTATAGTCGATCATTCGCCACGGTAATCTCTGAAATATGGAGGTTGTTGAAGATCTCGTTCTGATCTGAACGCTTACTCACAAAATCAAGTTTTCTAGAAACAGCACGTGTCCGCCGAGAGCCACCACGGGCCCCGGGGCAGACGACTTCTACGGGCCCTTTGTAATTGTAATCGTAAATTATTGTCCCTTTATATAATAATTTGCTTACAATTCGATTTTCAATATTTACGTCATTCAGTGACGTAATGTAGACTGCAAATATATTGGGACAAGTTCTCTATATACGATCTATATCACTACTTGAACATAGAGTTGTTTACACGTGAGTGGTTAGTAAATGATGACGTTAAAGGATCAAACTTGTAGTAATCCGCTCCATAGAAAAAAAATCTCCAGAGTGAGGAATGCTACATCAACCTTTCTTTAAAAAGAAAAGGAAAAGAAGAAGGGAAACAAATCCACTGACCAAGGCCTGGCCCCCTTCACAACCGATGGCCCGGGTCCACCAGACCAGCCTTACCCCCCCCCCTCTTCTCTCTCTCTCTCGTCAGGTCTGAAACAGCATTTCTCGGCGACAGAGAATGTTGCATACTTGCATCATTCTGTCTATTCATCTCTTTTTGTTTTGTTGTTGTTGTTGTTTTGCTTTGTTTTTCTTTTCTTTATCAGTGAATTTGGTTGATGCTCTCTTTAAACGATCTCCTCTCCACATACAAACTACGATGCCGCTAAACGTACCATAAATTGGCAATCCTTCTACCTAAAAAGCAATCTAATGGGAGAAATCGTCTCTTCCTACCCCTCCCCACCCCGTACCCCTCCACAAAAACACGCACACACGCACACTAATTGCGGACTACAGCTCAACGCCGTTCTGCAGACCTGCCGGCAAAAGGGCAGACTACTCCAGCAATAAAGTTTCAGGACTTCTGCCAGATGCGTCAGGCTGCACAGCAGGCGACAGACTCGCATGTCTCCACAAGCAATGGACCTGACGTCATGCAAGTTTTTTTTTTTTAAGAAAGTAGGACAAACCTCATTTTTGTCACTGTTGCCTCTCCTCCCAGCTATCGACATTACCCCCCTCTCCCGACCCTTGCCCCCCCGACCTGGTGATATACATTTCCCGCAGCGCCATTCAGCGGGTGGGTATCAAAAGATAAGGCCTGGACAAACACCTCCCTAGGTAATCTCAAACCCGAAATAAAAACACAGCCTTATATTTTTTTTAATATTGACAGTTTTTTCTCACTAATGGCTTGAGGTGATGCGCAAAAGAGTCTATAGGACAAAGAGGTTAACATAACAATTTGCTTACGGAACTTTGACCTGAAAAGACTTGGCCCGTGTCTGGTCAGTGACATTAGTGAGCAACAGGTGCTACACACCTGAGAACGGTCGGTTCCAGATGTGCAGGTGAATGAGTTGGCCGGGGGGGGGGGTAGTGTGAGCAGTAACGATCCAAACCCGCTTCCCCCCTCCCTCACTCCTTAAAAAAGGGTCACATGACTGTCACCCGGGCTTATGTACTGGAAAGTCTGGCTTCTTGCCATTGGAAAGGGGACCGAAATGCCAGCGACCATTCATCATCATCCACCCACGTGGGGGTGAGGAGTAGAGGGTGTGAGGAGAGGGGTAACGGAGGGCTAAAAACTATAGCTTCTGTCGCCGACCTTGACCTGTTTCATTCTCCGGCGCTGCCTCTGTACTCGGGAGTGAGTGCGTGTGGAGCAACAGAGGGAAAGAGGTGGAAAGGAAGAAAGGACAGAACTGTGTTTGAGTGACATTGCGATGCCCCGCCCCTTCCCTAGTCGGCGCATTCGGGTATCTGATTTGATTAAACGCAAGCAGTTCTTCTGAAGACAGTGAAAGTCACGAATGATGGCAGGTGAAAAGAAAATGGCACATATCTAAATGATATAAAATTACAAAGCAAAGTATTATATATATATATAAAGAGAGAGGGGGCATTGATCAGTAGTCTACCTGAAAGAAGGGAACAGGTGAGATGCTACAAACTCAAGCACTACACATACTGCACGTGTCGTCTTGGTAATGCCTCCGTACCATCGTACAGCCATAACCACAAACGCCCTACCTCCCTACACGCACGCACACACATACATCCGTACCCCATATGCATGCCAATATATACCCTAATATCACATTCCGCCAGAAAATCCGTGCCACATATGCACGCCATTATCACATACCCCAGTATCACATAAAGCCATACCACTAAAACATTCACGGGTTGTTGATTGGTTTTTGCAAACGATTCGGACATCACAGGCTTCAGAAATGAAAACACCTGAGGAAGGTTGCCAACAGAGGAAACAAATCTGATGTTCGACAATGGTATTGTATACAGCAGCACGCGCAGCAATTGATATCTGTGCACGAGGGTGGGGCTACCACATCTGAATGGTATGCCTGCTGGAGAGATTAGTTTTCAGATAGCAGCAGCAGCAGCAGCATTGGTGCATGGCTATTTAGCCAGACACACAAGACAGCAGTCACCTTTATCTAGCAGGTGCGCCCACATGCTGGATGCGCACTGACTTGACACCTTCAGATTGAAAGGAAGAGTGAAAGAATGAAAGGAAGAGAGAAAGAAAGAAAGAAAGTACGAATGAAAGAATGAAAAAACGAATTAATGAATCTGGCATTGACGATTGAGAGAGGAAATGGCATTGATCTCTTTTTCTTAATTTCTCTGGGTTAATAAAGACCAGAATCATTTTTCATTCTTCCTTTCTTCGGGTTAATAAAGACAACTATTTTTTTATTATTCATTCCTTCATTGTGACCTTTTTCTTCGATCTTTCTTTTTTTTTTCTTTCGCTTGCTCACCACTTCCTTTCTTATTTGCAGTGTTTTATCGGCCTCCCCCTCCTCCCTCCGTCCCTCAGTTTCGGAGAAACTGGGTTGGAAGGGGATGTGATAAAAGTCTATTCACATTTTATTAACTTTCTGCAACTCTTCTTGACAGGTGTTAACAATCTGGAATATCTTTTCTGGCTTCATGTTTACATGTTTATATTTAACTTTAATAAGTGTGCTCTACTGTAGACGATTAAAATGTGTACACCTGCACGTACCCCTGCCTCACAGCACGTACACCCGATACACATGGGCAAGCAGACGAGCGGCATTTTTCTTTTAATTAGACACTGAACTTTTGACCTCTGTTGCAGTGCCCAAGGGGTCAGGGTCTGCACCCTGTAAAGCGAAATAAACAAAGCTATGGAGGCAAAACGAGACAAAAGGTGCTAAGAGGGCTAGATATAGACAAGTAGGCATTCATAAAAAGTCATAGGAGCTATGTGTATGCGTGTGTACGCGCGCGTGTTTAAGTAGGTGTGTGAGAGAGAGAGTCGAGAGAGAGAGAGACCGAATGAGTGATTGAGTGAGATGGAGAGAGAGTGTGTGTGTGGTGCTGACCACATCGAGCCTTCTAACCCTGACTTTAGTCCTTTTACAATTAATCTGGTATCTGGATCTGGCTGGTGATAAAGCACAGGAAATGTTTTTATTAGATAAGCGAGCAGGGGAAAGCAGAGGTAGGAGACCAACGAAGAGACAGAATGTCTTTTTAAGTGTGTGTATGTGTGTATGAGAGAGAAGAACCTGTTTATTGGGTAGGCCCGTGTGTGAGAGAGAGAGAGAGTGTGTGTGAAGGGGGATCAGTGTCCAGCTCTATTTATCCAGTAGTAATTGGCTGAAACTAGTCTTTAGGACGCTGCCATGGTAACACTACCACCAGCAGGACAGATGTTTTTCGTCATCCATAGAGTCCCTTATAATCAGAGTAACATATGTGATCAGATTGAGCACAATTTCCCCCAAGTCAAGAACAAACATATAATCCACGCATTCGAGAAATTACTCATCAAACCTCACGCTCCAAAATAATTTTATTTTTTTAGATTAGTAACGAGGTCTCCTCGAAGCTTTGCTGTTCACAATTAAATACAACAATTTAAGCTGAGGATTAAGGACAACACCTGGATGCTTTAATTACTAGTATGTATGAGAAATCGTCATTTTTCAGAAAAAAACTGCTTCCAAAAAAGTAATCACAGTCATTTAAAGGGAAACTGACAAATAGACAGGTAAACCAGGCAGACACAAAGACAACCATACTGATAAAGACATGATTGGTTGGATGGGTTGGTTTGGAAGTAAACTGCTTGCACCTGGAGGTGATTTATGAGAAGAGAGAAAAGAGGGAGAAAACCAGAGTACCCTGAGAAAACCCCCGACGGCCAGCCCTGTGAACAGGTGTCACATACAGAGCGTGTCCCGAGACGAAATATAAACCCAGAGTCTCTCACGGCTGTGGTAAGAAAGTAATGTTTTGACCAACACACTACCGGGCGTCCCTATGGTTTCTGCTAGCCCATTTTTAAGCTTCCAAAATATCTAATCAAAGCTTCCTGGCTGCTGCAGAGTGCTGGGTCGAGCCACTCGCTAAACTGTAATTTTTTTAGAAGTCTTTCGCTTCCCATGGTTTCTTTAGACGATATTGTTACCATGATGACCCATTTGATTCTAAGAAGGCTGCAAAATTGCAATAAAATGTGTGTGTGTTGTGTGTGTGCGCGCGTGTGTGTGCGTGTTTCTGTGAGGGATAATTTTAACTCTGACCCTACAGACCCAATTACATCTGCAGGAGAACATGTCACACGTAATGAGCTGAGCTGTTCCAGCCTCAGAATCACTGACCAGTCCTTGGCAACCGTCTTCTCGTTCTCCATTTCCAGTGTGAACTTGTAACCAGTGTACCCTAGCGATCACGATCTCTAAGGAATAACAGGAATATGGAGTAGGATCTGTGGAGTGATGGGTACTTAACTCTGCAGAGTTTTGGGAAAGGCAGGGCAGACATGAGAGGGGATTCGCATTGCCATCTGATAAAAAAAGCTGCGCCTGAGAAAAGTTCGGTCTCTAGCACTTCATTCCCCCTACGATCGTGAGATCCCGGAAGTACCTTTATCTGTTACGTTAAAAAAATAGTAATAGGATTGCTGGATGCCGAGATTTGGCTGTAAATATTTCATCCTTCTCCGGGTCTGTAGGTAAAGACGGTGCATTTTTTGCAGGTCGCAGGTATCCTGAAGTGTACCTGATGTATAGACAGGAGTAGCGATGGGATGGGGTGAAGGATTGGGGGTAGAAACATAAGAGAAGCGTAGACCCACGCGCGCTGTCTCTCGTGCCGTCCGTTGTGATTCCATCACGTTGTCACGTGTGACGCACTGCTTGCAGTGACGCATCTCTCTGCTAATGGTCACCCCCGCCCCCTGCGGAATATAAATCCTGCTGGGATTGCTTGAGTTACGATAAAGTGGAGTCCCTCCTTCCTTTGAGCCGTCACTGACAGAAAAAGGCCTACTCTATCTACCTCCTTACAGGCCCCTACCTCATATCGCTGCACCCTGACACTTTGACGTAACAGCACGCCAAGGAACAGCAGACATTTACGTCCACCCAAGACGCACTATCTGCTTGCAAGAAAGGGGCGTTAACCTCATACATGCGCGCTTGAGCTAGAAGATTTTAATTTATAATACTAGGTCACTGGAGAGCTGGCAACGCAAGCACCTGTTGTATCCAACGCTTGTGTCAGCCCGACCCTGCCCTCTGTTGGTGGCATTTGAGCTGGTCATATACAAGAGCCTGTTTCCTCACAGCAGCGCCTGTCCATGAGGGCAGTTCACAACTTTCTGTTTATACGTGTTTTTTCTTTAAAGGGCTAGAAAGGTTGGTGCGAATATTTTTTATCTAATGATTGGGTAAAGCTCAGTGAAAAATAGTATTTTCCTTAAGCTGGGAGAATGCCCTCTCTTCCGATTTCTGGATACGCGCTGATACAGGTCAAGGTCAACAACACTGACGTCAGGATTGTACATGGATACCGTGTATGTTGTGAAGGCCTCAACTAATGGGAGAACTGGCACCATAGGATAATAATATATACTTGTATCGCGCAGCATCACTACCAAACGTGACATTACGACACGAATTTGATCTTTATGTATGATATGGTGGAGCAGAGAGTAAAATGTGCCTATCAACTAAATTTAGGGGAAATAGTATCAGCACTGCGCTTTAACCAAGCATTAGATAAAAAGATTTTGCACTCCACGGGTCCTTGAACGAGAGGTGACTGCATGCTCAGAAAGGTCTCACAACCAGCTGTTGCTGCGATACAGCCAGAGCCGATGTCAACTACTTGAAAACACTTTGGCAAGCGGAAGGAAAGCTTGACAGACACACATAAGGCACGGAAGAACAGCGAGCTTCCAGCTGCTTCGGGGCTATTTTTTTTCTCTCCTCTAGACTGTCCATTGATCACAGAAATTTAGAACCTATTCGTGACCGAGGACGGCTTCGTCTTTTTTTTTCTCTCTGTTTCTCTAGCAACGAGCTTCCCCCAAGTACGGCTGAGACTTGAACGATATGTTCTCTAGGGGTGTTTTGGCGCAAAATACCCCTCGAGAACATAGCATTCAAGGCTCTCTGTCGTCAGCAACAGGATATCTGCTGATAGGAAGTGACAGTGTACTTGTCTTGAACCCTCACAAAGATATATCGAAAAATTTGCATGCGTAATATTCTTTAAAAATAAATCTCCCCACCTAGTTTTTTTTAGTCCACGTGCGCAGTATCCCCTTTCAATGGTCAGAGAATTTACGGCACACTTCGCATGATACGCTTAATTGGCATGCTGCTGCTAATCCCACTGCTAATACAGCGATATGAATGACCAACTTCCAACAGCTGGAGATAGCTGCACTTTAAGGTATCTTTTGTAATTGTTAGCATGCTGACGATAGTGAGATTTTAGAATACTTTGTGAATTGCTCAAACGTGCTAAGCGTTAACACGTGCTTATCAATAGGGAATGTCCAGATACGTCAGATCCACTGAAAGAGACCACGCAGACCAGTGGGAGCCACACAGAGAGATTACGTCGATCTTTAGGATCCATATAGGGACCACGTAGATCGGTGAGATCCACAGAGAGACGAATACCGTGAGATCCTGCAGGTGGAGATACTAAATTGCATCATCTGGATGAACAGGTGTAACGATGTCATCCAACTTCACCTACCCCGTTGCGGCTCGCCCACGTGCGGCCTGCGAAAACCGAGTAAACATCTAAAAAAAAATTTAAAAAAAAATGTTGGGCAGCCTGAAGTCGCACCGTGTGCATGTCAAAAGGACGATAAGCCGGTCGCCCACCGGAGAGCTTTATTAATTTGCACAAAGAGTTCCTTGCTGTGAGCGCATTTCTCGGCCCCAAACACCCAACCCCACTCCTACACCAGCTGTCATCCATTTTCACAGTCCCACCTTCACACCAATCGTCTCTGCCACTTGTTAGGTCTTCTCCAAGATAGGCAGAAGGGTTGATAAGTGACCTGGTTCCGAACTCATTTGTAGAAAAGAGAGAGAAAGTTATCTACGACCGACTTTATTTTCGATGATTTTTTTCATTTTTCCTCTCCCTTTTCGTTGCAGGTATTGTTTTAAAGAACAAGAATATGCACTTTCAGCGGACAGACTGTTTGCCTGGCAGAATTCAAGACGGCGGCCAATGTTCGAGGTTCAAGTTGTGGAAGAACACGCGATGCCAAACACGTCACATGAAAAAAAGCGACAAAAGAAGAAATAGAAATAAAGAACGGAAGAATCTTTTAAAAGTCCGTGACATCTGTAAACCGTTTTCAAGAACCTAGAGCCGAAGACGATCGAAATACATTCCTGCAATATGACTTCGTGATGTAACCTCAGGCTGTCTACTGCCATATGCGCACAGACCCTGCAAACACGTAGAAATACACATGGACATACTCGTCCGTGTACGTAGTTTCTTCTCCATGCCAGCAGGATGCCAAGAGATTAGAGACCACGAAAAACGACGGGAGCTATAGTTTTGCCAACTCAGCCGCAGATATGTTTCCCTGGTCGAAGCCAGAGCGAGACAAGTGAGAGTCATTTGTCCTGTTGTAGCGTGTCTGGGCTAGCCACCATCTACTGAACGAGAACATGGGTCAGGTTTATGAATAAACTGCCCACCAACCTGTTCTACTTGACATTTTACCAACAAACGAACGAACGAACCAAAGAACGAAACAACGAACACACTGGAAAAAATATACATTATGTCGTTATGAAAAAAACTTACAGATTTTCTGAAATCTGCAGTTGCATTGGCGGGACGGATCAAATGATTTCGCGGGGCGTATACGGGTATACCCCTGGGGTAGACATCCACTCTACAGTATAGCGTATCAGCAGTTAACGGCGTACGTCTGCTGCCACCAATAACTGAACGCATGTTCGCACACGCACCCACGGTCGCGCGCGCACACACACACACACACACACACACATGCGCAGAGAGAGAGAGAAAAGAGAAAGAGAAGGAAGGGGACTTAAGGTCACACAGACAAACATGGAAGAAGTATCGAGAAGCTTTGTTTGATTTTTGGGGGGTTATTTTAAGGGAATTTGGTTGGAGAGCTGTCTCCCTATCAAGTCATATTTTGCAATTGCATATTTGACAATCAAATCTCCACACTGAGTTTTCACTGCAAAGTTATTTGCTTTCTGCTAACTTCGTGATGCCAAGTGTAGAAATGGCGGCAAGGGATAAACACGGGATACGAAGACTCTGATACTGGTCACTGAAGCGAGAAAGAAAGAAATGGCTGTACCCCAACGCTTCAACACTGATATTTAATTGCAACCACTGCACACATGGGGAACGATGTCATTTCTCCCCACTTCTACTCAAGCAGCGCTCCAGTTTCCTCACCATCCCATTAATATAAAAAAATGATTAAATGAAAGAAGGGTAGACGAAATGTCGAGACGGCGGCAGCTGGACCCGGTTGTATATTTTTACCTGGCCGAGCTACCCGTAAAGCGAACTAGATGAGGTAATGGCTCGCGAAGGGATTGTACGAGAGATCTGGGTGGCCTGTGGCCAGGTGTACATGAAAACCGCAAGTATTGAATGTCACGCGAACTTTAAAAAAAAAATCTTTAGTTGGCCTAGAAACACGAGTGGGACTTGGCAGGGAGGTCAAGGGAGGTCGATCACCTTGCCGCAAGGCTGCTTGTAAATGTGTGACCTCGTTTAATCTGAGCATGAGTAAAGATCGAATCTAAATGCACATCAGTGCTCTCTGGCTTTGGCGAGGGGGGGGGGCGGGGTAATTTGGTCAGGACTTCCTCCAGCATGCGTGAATATTCATGAACTTGTGCACTTGAATGCGCGTCATTGCCTTGGACAGTAATGTCGACAGATCGAAGTCCTATGTATTGCAAA
This sequence comes from Marisa cornuarietis, assembly GCA_004794655.1. NCBI lineage: Eukaryota > Metazoa > Mollusca > Gastropoda > Architaenioglossa > Ampullariidae > Marisa > Marisa cornuarietis. Next base: position 1,971,795 of record SMMW01000054.1, read on the forward strand.
TTTAGACATTACCTCCCTTTCTTCCCCCTTTCCCAACACAGACACACACTGTGCACTAAACAGAACCGAGTAGGGTAAGGGAGGGGCCCCATGTCTGGAAGGGTTGTCTGTTCCGTGCAATATTCACGTATTTTACTCGCTTTTTCAGGAACTGTGGCAGAAGGACTAATGTTGCAGCTGTTCGGAGAGAGCACAACGAGCTTTCAGTCGCCTCATCTTCACAACGTTCCGGCTGTTCGCTAGCTAGAGAAAGCATTCACAGCCGTAGCAGGGGAAAGGTCTACTGCTAATAGAACCTTTTTTTTACCTCTGATCCCAGGGAGAGCCAAATGGGACCTGAACTCTGATGTCTGCATGTGTATGGTTTTAAAGAACCTAGCCTCTATAGGTACCTCCAAGGTATCTTCGCCTGTTGGTAGATATATATTTAATGAAGAGCTCATCCAAGTTTTCTTTTTTCGCTAACCCTCGAAATCAGCAGCTGTTTGGACCTTAACATCCCAGCTTTTGCCTCCCTCCTTAGTTACCTCTGACTTTTGGTGCATAAGAAGTCGTACAACGGTACAAGAAGTAGATAATCACTGAAGAGTTTCCTCCTCCTTTACCATGCATGAAACATTCGTGGAGCTTATAGGTCTTCCGAAGATTCTGGACACTTTTATGGATGGTAAGGAGATATGCATCGACATGCAGTCTGGCCAGGAAAAACAACACCCGCTACTAAGAAAAGCGTCTATAGTGGTACAGCTGCAAAGTCAGTGGTGGTAGGTCTGTAACAGTAATGACGGTGACAGCTTTAATACAAATGGTGATACGTCTACTATGTCATATCTCTCTGTTTCCGTCTAGCACTGTAGAGCGCAATGAGTATTTTATGTAACTTCGCTATATAAATGTACTGTAGTATTATATTATTAATACCGATAGAGGCACAGTTGTAATGTCAGTGGCGGTGCTACTGGCATACCTTTGGTGGTAACACCTGTATGTCAATAACAGTGACAAAAATGGCAAAACCACTGTAATACCAGTGGCGGGGTGGAACATATGTAATGACAGTGACAGATATTTCACTAATGGCGGTACGGCTGTAACACCAGCGGCGGTACTGCTGTAATGGCATTGATGGTACTGCTGTAATAACAGTGAGAGAGTCTAAGGCTTAAACGCTAGTGGCCGTTCGCATTTAATGCCAGTATCCAGACGCCTGTGATACCGATGGCACTGACGGCTGCTAACATCATCAGAGTATGGACTGTATGGATGCCATATCAGTGGCGGTGAAGCTGTGATACGAGTGCCGGTAATGGCTGTTATGGCAGCGACGGTAACAACTGTAAGGCCAGACCTAAAAAAAAAATATTTAAAAAAACCAGCGCCAGTAGCGGGCCTTCACCACACAACGTAAATCCGCCAGACAAGAAAATCAGCTGGTGCTCTTGCGGGAGAACCAGCGTTTCCACGAACAGCTCAGCAACGGTCGCCTAGCAACGGTGCCTGTATTATTCATTACTGACGTCGATTTCCATATGCTGGATGAGACAGTTCGGTGGTGAGACGTTTCCAGTGGTTGATAAACTGATGCCGAGAGAGACGGATCAGCTTGCACACTCTTAATGCACGACATTTGTCGAGATCCGGCTGCTTTGCCAGCAGATGGCACCAATGTGACGTCACTACACAAACGTAAACACGCGCTGGTATACGGCGACAGTTTCCTGTGACAGTCATTGCCGTTATCAGTCAGAAAGACGACGTCCCCGAGATATATAATGGTTATATATTAAACTTGCTTACTTCGCCTTTGTCTATTAACAGTTTACCATAGTGCATTTTTTGGATGATTATATGAGTTGAGTTCAGTGCAGGAGTTTTTTTTCCCCTCCAAATATGAGTGAATAGGCCCCATCCACACAAACCTACATATATCACCATGCACAGAGAAAAGGGAAAAAGCATTAAATCACGGCGTAATATTATTGCGATGCTTATGTCTTTAAAGCTAGAGATAATGACAGAGCTGGGATAGTGTTTTATTAGAGGAAGTTCGTGACATCACAGTTTGGACCTCTAGGTCTGGAGAATGAAAAGGGGTTATTCACCTTGAATTCCGCAAATAGTATCTTGATCTTGGACTGGGAAACACCGACCATTCAAAATTATGCGGTCTGAATCTCCTTTAATCCATTAATTTGTCTCGCCAAGTGTATATTTTAGTACTCACATACACTTGAATACACATGCATACCTAAGCACATTCATTTACATTTTTTCATAAAATTGCGTCAGTTATGTTTGGTATGTTTAGTAGGTAGCAACGAGTTTGCTCGTCCGCTAGAAAATACGATACCAGTTTTGACGGACAAAAGTAACCAGACTAAATTGAGCAACCTTGCAGACCTACCAGTACTAAAGGAAGAGGTTGAAAGAGAGGCACGTAGTCTAAAAGCGAAGAATGTCACCTGGCGTTGGCAACTTCCCAGCTGAGCTGCTCAAGCAATGTGGGGATGAAATAACAAAGGCTCTCACTATAGTCTGTGCCAAAGAGCCTAAGAACGCAAAAGAATGGCCCAAAGAATGGACGCATTCACTGGTCATACCGCTCCCGTAAAAGGACGCAGCAAACAGTGCGAGAGCTATAGAACAAAAGGCCTAACTAGCCACCCAAGGAAAGTCATGCTGTAAGTAACACAGAACCGGACCAGAAACTGCTATCAGAAGAAGGCTGGCTTTAGACTAGCTAGGAATACAGTTGAATAGGTTTTTAACTGTCGCATCCTGGTAGCAAACCGTCTTCAGCATCAGTGGGACCTCTTCCACAACCTCATAGACTTTAAACAAGGCTTATGACAGAGTGTGGCACGAGAGGCTACGGTAAGTGATGAGAAAATTCAACATTGAAACGCTGTATAAAAGCTCAGCGAGCGCAGTACTGGGAAATTTCTTTCACACGACAGTAGGCGTCCGTGAGGGGTGACCCTATTGCCGGTGCTGTTCAACATTTTTCAGGAGAACGTCATGCGTGAATCCCTCTACGACCATCTTACTTCCATTCCACTGGCGGAAGGCCGATTTGTAACATAGGCTTTGTAGACGACATACATCTGATAGTGGGATCTAACGGAGAACTGCAAGATGTTACCAACAGACGGATAGACGGATCAAACACATATGGAATGGAGACCAGCACTGACAAGAGTAAAGTCATGGTTATTGGCAACAGCAAAGCAGATATTTACATAAACGGAGTAAGGTTCGAAGAATAAGCAACTTTAAGTTCTTGGGAGCCATCCTCTCCAAGGACGGAGGCTCTACGATAGACATTCGCATCAGGATTGCAACTCGAACAGCGGAAAGGGCTACGGTGGACAGGGTCTGGCGCAGCCATAACATCAGGTTTACTACAAACTTCAATCTGTATAAATCCTCCGTTGTACCGATCCTGTTTAACTGATGTAAAACTTGAATTTCGCTTGCCGATACGGAGAGGACAATCCAGGCATTCGAGAGCAAATAGGCGTAAGTGGCGGGCCTATCCACATGCTCCCGCCCCTTCCCCCCCCCCCAACGACCGTTACCAGTAAAGGGACGAATGAATGTAAGCCTTATTTTTACCCCAAGCGAAGATGACTCAGATGGATACAAATACAAGCTTACGCTTCTAGTTTTCATGATGCAGATCATAATAATAAAAAAAGTATTTATACGGCGCATTTTTCCTGCTTGAAAGTGAGCTCAGTACGTTTGGAGAAAAAGAGCAGTGGAAGAAATAAATGCAACAGCAAACTGCAAACTACAGAAAGAAAGGGGAGATAAGGGAGAAAAAGAAGGGTGAGATGGTGGAAAGAGAAGACCACCAGCTGCTGGAGGTATTCATGAACATGTGTAGGTCGTCTTAAGTCCAATCTTGAAAGGTCACTGTATGAAACTTTAGGGGTTCAAGCGGCTTAAAATCAGCGACTATTTTCTATTCTAAACTGCCACGCACGCGCATACCCTTTTTTAAAATTTTGTCCTTGAATGGTAACGTCCAATGAAAATAAAGTTTCATTGGTCATTTTTGTTGATACTATAGCTGAGGTACAAAAAATGGGTTTCAGCGGGGTTTTTCTTTTTTGATGGATCATTAATTTTTTTCTTTGCTCTATTTTCTTACATTTTTGTTTGAGAGGGCTTGTGGGGGCGTGTGTTTTAGCGGGACATCTATGATTAAGGAAGATTTGGGGTTTGGATTGGGTTTAGGGTTAGAGTTTGGGTTAGCGTTTTGACACATTCTTTTAATTTGGACAGACTGACGGAGCAATCAAAACGATCGAGGTGAAGGTTTGTTAAGCTGCCAACCACATTCAGCGGCTTACGCATGCATAGAACAGATCAGTCGACCAAGTCAGTGCTAAAAACATTAATTCGCAACCCGCTAGCGATAATGTTACACATATGTACAGATACAAGATTGCAGGTTTCATACGAAGCTTCTGTTTGAAACGTAATCTTTTGAACTTCTGTGCCGACTCTTTCGTCACCCTGCTGCACTCATATCCCTTACCCTGATTGCTACCCCAATCGCTTCTTGGTAGAGATCACCGTCACGGTACGACTAACAGGTATCTCGTTCAGGTGCCGCTTTTTACGTTTCCGACGAAACTGACCCACGGAAATCCACGGCCAACTGCGTCTGTAAGGCGACATAGACTCGTCTAAACTTACTAGATTCTCAAGTTCGGTACGTAGTCCGACACTTCCCATCGTACGCACACGTTTGGAAAAGCTGTATGGGACTCTATCTTGATATAGGCTGTACGACTGTGTCACATATTCTCTAAACATCGCCGTGCCGGTGGGAACCCTTCACTCTCTTGCAGTCTGCATAAAATTGAACCTTTATTGTCCCACTGTGTCCCTATCTGTCAGTCTTGTTTTTGTAGACACCAAATCCGCCACGGTTTGCATACAACCACGGACGTGTATAGGTGGACTGCTGTCTGTCTGCCGAGACCAACGCTGAGATTCTTGCGAAGTTCTCCGCTGTTAGTCTCGGCGAGCCTTAACAATGAATGTGAATAAATCGGAAGCTATTTCGTAACCAGCCTCGTTCTAGTAGTTAAGCTGAAACGTGACTAAACCGGAAGCTACTTCGTAACCAGCTTCATTCTATGACTTCACTGAAAAAAATCGTCTGCAAGCAGTCCAGTAATACAAGTCCGAGATACAACCTCGCGATTATCTGCAGCCTCATGAATGAATAAGCAGCAGTAAACGACTGCTCGTGTTTCTGGGAGTATTTCTGTATTTCAGAACCTGCACTCTTTCCGTCCTGTCAGATTCAGCTGTGATCCCCACCACACACTCCGACAACGCAGGCGGCAGTAAGTGAAGTGCCATCTGCAGGCAGAAGAAGCGTTGTGAGAGAGAGAGAGAGAGAGGAGAAAGCGAATACGTAGCCAAGAGAGAAGGGTAGGAAGTGTGAATGTTTTCAATCGCGCGCGTCTGCGTGCTTGCGTCTGTGTGCTTGTGTTCGTGTGTGTGTGTGGGGGGGAGGGAGGGTACACACACTGGATGTTTATTAGAGAGAGGAGGGAAGAAGCCTGCAAGACAGAGACGTATATGAAAGAGATTAGACTGAAAATGGATTGCAGGAATCGAATTTCATCGAAAACCTTCTTTTCCAACTGACAATAAATCATACACTAAGAAACACAACAATGACTTGGTAACACAGCCAATAAACATTCGAACATACTCTTCTCAAAACCCTTTTTAACACACACGCATTTTCCTTACCTACGGTTAGGCACTCAGTCCAGCTTCGTCCAACATCGTATCTTCTCTTCAAAGAGCATAGAGCCATATGCTATACCCTTTTTCTGGACCGACTCCAACGAATAACGAAAATCGAAAGACACGGTGAGAAAGAGGTGAATGAACTTCGACTCCCTGTTATTCCAAGACCATTCCTGGCGCCAGTCCGTGCAGTCCTGACTCGCAGAAACTAACAGCAGCAACCTCCGAGCCCTCCACACACAAAACTCCAACTGTGATAGCCATCAGCAGCCTGCAATGGCATCCGACTATTTGTATATTTAGCAACGCGCTATCTGCGAGGGTAAGCACAGTATAGTAGTGGTATTCCATATATTACGCATACAAACTGTAATTACAGAAAAGAGTAATGTACTTATTCAGCAAAACAAACAAACAAACAAACAAAACAAAACAAAAACAAAATGAGGATTATCAGAGAGTTAAAAGCTCTCGATTTAAAGACGAAGTTAACCTCAAAGCTGGTACCTAATTAGAAGATTAAAGAGTTGTTACAAAAATGCACAGTAATATATTTATATTACAGAAAAGTATGGCGCGTGTGTATTGACCTAAATTCGTGCTATTAATGTCACTGACGACAGTAGTCAATGAACGAGCAAAGGTAAATGAGACGTTGCCCAACCAGCAACCGACATTTGTGACGTCACTGGAAATGAGGTCTTGACACAGACTTCTATGATCTCTAGACAGAAGATGTTTTCGAGTTCGGCGGTAAAGCACTGGCAACTTAAGCTACAGGTTAAAAGAGCTCAAAGCGTGTTTACATAACATACAGTACTCAAATATTTCTTATCATTTGTAGAAATGGTGAGCTCGTGCTGTGTAGATGGCTGCACCAACCGACAGACGAAAGATTCCACAAGTTATTTTGTGTGTAAGATGCCATTAACCTATACAGTAATGCCTCTAAAGTTCTAAAGCCTCTTTGATGAAGATATGCCAGGTTGTTTTCTGTAATACCTGCAACTTAATTAAAAGCATTTTATTAAAGTTGCTTCAACATTGTTTACAGAGATAAAAGTACAAGTAATCATACACTGCTTTGTTGTGAACAGTGTTTTGGAGTTAGCAGCTGTTTTGGAACTTCAGGGCATAATTGGGATTACATATCTTTATTATTATATTTTGTGACAGTTGAAAACAGAAAAACTTGCATTGGCAGCTATAACTCCAAAACTTAAAATAACAAGGTATTTTTCTATTTTTCATTAATGTAAAACAACTTCTTAATGAATACTTACTATATATTTATATATATATATATATATGTGTGTGTGTGTGTGTGTGTGTGTGTGTGTGTGTGTGTATTGGAAGGTGGAAATAATGTCTCTGCATATGCTAAATGAATATACTTTCTTTATCCCACCCCAGTCATAGCCAAACCGTTTCTAAGCTCAATATGCCACCTTTGTTCGGCAAAACTTCACATCACAATTATGACCATGTTTTCATGTTAGAGTGGATTGTGTATTGTTTTGAAGACCTACATCATCGGAACTTAAAAAATACTAACATCTTTTATAACACGATAGTTCTTCACATTAATTACTTTAAAAGCTCGATTTTTAACTAATACGGCATGTAGGAATAAAGAAAACTCGACCATGACTCTAGTGTTAACATCACTAAAACACCAATCAGGCCACAGTTTCTGCCTGTACCGGAAGCCAGAAGCTATTTGAATGGCGGCTATAAGCCTTTGCGCTGAATGCGCGGTCTGTGAAGTCTGTGGGTCTTGTCATCTTTCCAAAACCCAGGTGCGGGATCTCCTCCCAGCTTCCTTCCTTTGTCCGCAAACTGACGTCATCAACCCATTCTCAATGAACGATCTGTGGGTGATGAACACTGGAGAGCATGCACGTGAGCACAGAGTAACCTTCTCTACTTTGCCTTTCATTCGTTCTTGATGCTTTCATTTCACTATTTATAAGGCTACCTCGCTTGTCAAACTGTTTTCAAAATGAAAAATGAATCAGGGAGGCGTCGACTGGTGACAAATTAACAAATACGAGGGTCTCTTTCTGTACTTTTAAAGAGGCCTTTCGGCTCCAGAATTCTTACTGTTTGCTGCAAAGAGTTTAAGGCCCGATTTGTTGTGACATCACCAAAGCAGACTTGGTGTCATGGCAACGCCTCATCAAAATATGCTAAAAGCCACAGAGATACCTACAGCAGTATACTCTCACACTGGCGGGGACCTTCGCTGACTTCAGAAGTTGGAATTTAGCTCACCCCATATGGCTTACATGAAGGAAAATAACAAAAATAAAACTCAGTTTGTGACAAACCAATAAAACAGAGCTAATTAAGTTTGAATGGCATTTGTATGTGGCAGTTCGAGCTTAGAATTATAACGTTATCACCCTTTAAAATTTGTCAGTATTATAGTGTGCATTGCTGTCATCCTTGACTGTAAAAACCACCAATTTCAACTTCGTATCATTGTCTGCTTGTTTGTTTTAAAGTGTTTTGGGAAGACTTTGTTTTGTTTTTCGTTGATTTTTAATATTAACAATTGACCTATCTGCACTTGTCTGGGGCACTCCCACCTCCAGATCACCAAGCCCTCTCTAGACTGTTGCCTTAGTTCCCTCTTGGCATATCTTATCTTGCTTTTAAGTTCCTGCTTCCCAAAGCCTCACTTCTTCACCCTCCTGATTTTTTTTAAATGCTCTTGCTTTGTGTCATGTAGGATGTTCTCCTATAATTTCGACTTCTATTACTGCTTAAAGCATGACAGGACGAATGAAAGTACGGAAGAAAATAAGAATGGGTAAATTCAGGCGCAGCTTGTGTAAGTCCGAGAAAGAATGCGCCAGTCTGTGGATGCTCAATCGACATTCGGAGCAGGCAAGTGCAGATCAACCTTGGAGCTTAAAGGGAAGACATTCAAGAGCCAACCCTGATACGCTTTCCTCGCCGACATGGCTGTTATCATTCGCGTCGCTCTTCGACAAACGTCACGTCACGCATTAATACATGTCTTCGAAGGAGAAAAAGGGCATGCAGATCACAGCAGGTTAAATAAAAATCACGAATCGGACTCTACCAGTTCCTGATCCTGTAATTTACACCGATAAAATATCATTGTATCAGACTGTCCTGTCGTTGGAACTAAAGAATATGTATTTTCAGCGATGTTAATCTGTTTCTCACGAAAAATATGACACTCGCTAAAAGTAGTGTGATACGAGGCACAGCCCGTTCTTATCAGAAACGCGGCCAAGTGTAGCGGTTCCCAAATCCGGTTCTGAAAGCTGCTTGTTTGTTTGTTTTACCTTGGAGAGGTTAGCGCGTTCATTATGCACAGGATCACTTTATACTGAGACGATTCTCTTTATTATTATTATTATTTTGTTGTTGTTGGTGGTGGTTAGTACTGATTAGCCTTGAACATGCAGGACCGTGGGTGGGTCTCCGCATAGTAGCCGAGGTTGCAGTTGTAGGTGTGAATGCGCACGCGTGTGCGTGTGTGTGTGTGCGAAGAAGGTGAGGCAGGAACTTTATTTAGGTAGAGTGTCTTCTGTGGCTAGTGCCAATATTTCCAGAGTAATTGCAGTTTAGATACAATTCTTGTCCTTCAGCTGTGAAAGAGATATACACTAACTTTTGCTCTTGAAGGCAATTAAGAGAGAAGGCGGCGCAATGTTTCAACTTTTTCGGTTTCGCAAAGAAATTGGTGAGTGTGGCAAGATTTTCATGAACTGATGCACTGATGTCTGTGTAGATTTAATACCTGATTGGATATAAGTAGAGATTACAGAGTTAGGCTTGGGGTGGTGCTGAGCTGACGGGTGATTGTGTGTGTGTGTGTGCACGCGCTCGTGTCACATTAGTGTGCTTTCTTTCTCAACATTTTTAATATCCCGAAAAAAACCCATTAAGTTATTTTTAGAATTTTTAATGAAACTGTTAACGGCTACTTTCATTTCCTACTGTGCATGTGAATAGATAATTTTTCCGCCAGCGTACGCCTTAAAAGAAATATTTTCCCTTACTCTCCTAGCATCTACTTCATTGGCACAGAAACTATGGCAGCGAGCAGTCTTTGTCAGACTGCAATCTCTTGAATTTTGTTGCCTCCTTGTTTAAGACGAAAGGGGTTTTGGTCACGCCATGAACTATCAGTAATGGAAGAAAAATATTTCCCTGGAGCGTAAAATAGCCGGAAAAGAACAGACGAATGGTAGTTTACGAGTTCTCGCATGATACGTCATTTGAAGATGTATTTTACAATAGTCACCGAACACACATATATCGTACAACGTATGCGGCCATATAGTCCTTTAATTGCGTCTGTTGGATCTTTCTATACTGCAGTGGCACTCAAAACACTTGATATGAGAGGAAGAATTCATGAATGCTTTGGGAAAAGGGAAAGGGAACATTGGAAGGAGGCTTTTGAAACGAGTAAAACTGCAGGCATGCCGGTTCCACGTCTCTTCCCAAGACACATTTATCGTCAACCTGGCTGATAAAAAAGCAAGATTAATCATGAATTCTACGATTTCACAGTCAAGAGCCCGCAGAAGACATTCAGATTTCCACAAAACTGTTGATTACAGCCGAGTGTGCAGGCTATAAATAAGGCACAAGATGGGACTTATCCCAGAGCTCCGACGCAAGACGTTGATAATCAGAGAAAATGTCTCCGCGAAACCTACGCAAAAGAGGTCACAGTAAGCCTCAATGAGAACAATCATATGGATTGTTGGAGAACAACACAGGCTCCAGAAAATAACAAATAGTACACGTATTTCAGGGAGCAAGAAAAACTATAAAATAATAATCAAAATGATTAGATAGATTAATTTTTGTCTTTTTTTTTGAATGACAGAGTTAGTTAATTGGTATTTTACGCCATGTCAACAACTATATATAAGTTGCTTAATAAGGAAGTTATAATTAAGCAACTTGAATGACAAAGGACACCAGTTTGTGAAGGAATATATATAGGCTTCTGCATCTCCTATAATTTCTTGGTGCTGCATGCTGAAGCGACCCTAGACGCCGGATGCATTTGAAGTCACAATTATCTTACGTCTCGGCCAGAGAACTGAGCCCGCAATTAATGAGGCACTTCCGCAGACGAAACGCTGCAGAAATGGCACACGACCAGGCGGTGCATATTGGCACGCCCAAGCTCTCAAAAATGGGGTCCCAGATTAAATATAATCTGCTTTTTTGTGTGGGGGTTGAGGTAAATAACAGAAATTTATTTTACAACACCTACACAGTTTGTATAAGGCGATCTACATATTTCCTTTAAGGTCCTTTTCTACACTTCATAACTGGCATTAGAGCCAAAGAGTTTGCTTGCTGACAGAAGGACATATATATATATACTTCTCATTATATGCTTACAATCTTCAATAGATTTAATGCCTGATTGGATATAAGTATAGAGATTACAGAGTTAGGCTTTCTTCTTTCTTTTTGACATCATCTTTTAAGTCATAATGCTAACTTATCACCTCTGCTAAAATATAAGAAAGTTATTCATATTTTAGCTCAGGTTCTTGATTTATTCAACATTTAGTATACATTATACAAATTATGCAAGAGAATGTTAAAGAGTTAGATTTTCCAAGCTTCTTTCTCTCTGACACACGCGCACTAACAAAAAGCTTAATCCTCCAGTTTATAAGAATTATTCAAATTTGGGGTCAATACAATTTCCATGGAAAGTGAAAAAAGGAACTGATGGATTTCAGTTCTTTTTCAAAATCTAGTTCAGGCCAACACATACTTTCCAGATATCTCAGAATAAACACATTCAAAGTGGCAGTATTAATACCATGAAAAATTAAATCAGCAATTAAAATTGTCTGATATACAATGTTAACATATAGAGAATAGTGTAATAAATGACAAATGATCTCTATGGCTCATCTCTCCCTTTTTTTTGACCTCATTCATTCATTAATTTCATGCTTTCACTTGATCCCTCACCAACTTAGCCACTCACCCACTCACTCAGTCATGCATCCATACACATGCACTTTCACATCTTCAGAAATCCATATAGTTCATTTAAGTATAGTTGCTTGCAGTTAACCATCCATTGTCTTGCATATATATCAGTTTTTAATAAAAACATGACCAAATTTCTAAGAGGCGTGCTCACTCCCCACCCCACACACCAATTAAGCTCCCACCAAAGAAATATTCCACATATTTATCTTTTCAGCTCACTTTTTCTGTGAAAATATTACCTTTTTTATCTAGTCTGAAAGTAGGTAAACTGATTCAACCTCAAAGTTTTTTTTTAAACACTTGTATACAGTACACACAATCTGTAATATCAGTGCCCTGAATATATCAATAGAAGGGAGTGCACTGTGTCTCGGAAGCAATAATTAGCTCTCCTGCCCAACTTGCCAAAGCAGATAAATCTGTAAATGCAACTGTGCCTTAGAACACACATTTTCCTAACAGAGAGTTCATTTATACCTTTTAATCAAATCTTGCAGTGTTCATAGTTTATATGCACCCTTAATGCTGAAGCCTAAAAATTTGCACGTTTGAGGAAGGTCGTCCTTGCACTGATAAGAAACATCAAGAAGATTTGTTAGAAATGAGAACTGTTCAGAGACAGTGTGCCTTATGTAAATATAGGTGTAGCATGAGCATAGAGGGAAAAGAACGTGAATAAAGGGTGCTATGGCAAAAGGAAAAAAGGATAGATGGGCAGGCAAGTCTCTAAAAGGCTCTGTTGGTAAGAAGTCCTGCTCCATCTTCTACCAGCGACTCCACACGGTGTCTCTGAGGATGACATAAAAAATGATCTGTGGTTAGAAAGAGACGCTTTTTGATAAAGTACCATAGGCAAAGATGGAAACAAAAGGGATAAGAAGGATTTTTCAAAAAGTGAATGACTACAACCCTTGATGACTGACATGATCCAGCAGATTTGGGATAGAAACTGGAGAAAAGTAAATGAAGGTTTTCTCATATAATCTAAGAAAAATTTTAGAATAATATTTTAAAACAGATCATGTATTAGGCATTATGCTACTTGACACCATGTTCTTCATCTACCAGTGCAAAATAGAAAACAATCAATCCTGCCAATGTATCCTCTATCTAAACAAGAAATATGTATACAGTAAAATTCAATGCATCTCTCACTATGACATTACACATATTACTAACACAGTGATTTTTTTTAAAGCACTCGTATTGCATTACTTTAAGGCTTTCTATAGAGATCGTATGCCTGAAACAATTTTTTTCAAATGCAGTTCGTAAGATGATCAGTTGCACATTTAGTCCACTAGGCTTAGACCATAAATTTAAAGCATGTAGTGCTACTATTTGTACTGTCTGTATTATGTAGCTGCCCTCACCCAGATCTATGTTTATAATATCGTTGTCTAAGCTAGTGTTAATTCATATTTTATACTGTGTATATTGTGTATAAACTGTTTTGTACACTTGGAAGACCATGTAATATGGAAATCATATGGCAGTGTGGCATACTATACTAAGATTTATTTAACTTAATCCATTACAAAACTAAAGAAAAAGTCTTTTTAAACTGGCTTAAACATTTTGTGGATGATGGAAAATGAATGTGATTGAACGAAATAAGTTACCCACAAACATAAAGTGTCTTGTTTCTCTAAAAGGTAGAAAAAGTTGCCCAAAAATCAACTTGAGCCTAACATACTCTCATTTTTCTGTTTCATTCTAAAGGTAAAGGTCGTCCATAACCTTTCCTTAGATCATTAGGGGAGTGAAGTGTTAGAGACCTCTGTTTTCTTGAGGCCAGGTTGTTTTGTGGATGGTGCCCATCTCCTTTCCCATGCTGCGTTACCTTCCCCAACCCCCTATGAAGTCAGGTACCCATTCTTCATTCTCAACAGATAGGTTGACTAGGGAAAGTTTGGTGTGCCACACTGATATTGAACCAGTGCACCTCTGGGTTTGGACACCAATGCTCTAACCACTCGCCTATCCATTTCCCTCCTCTCATTCTGCTTACCCACCTTTCGACAGCACATAAATGGCCTTGCGGAAAGTCATGACATTCTGTGTTTACTGAATGAGTGCAGGTGCTGATACTCTCCTTTTCAGACCAGTCAGCAGCTTTTGACAAAACTGATCAGTCTTGCTTAGCCGCCTCTCTACTGTTATGATGTTTCAGGTTCTGGCCCAGTGTGGTTTGAGTATTACATTTTTGGTAAGCACCATGAAGTACTAGTTGATGTGCAGCTCTCAGCAGTCCCACCTTTGACATTTGGCATCCCTCAGCAGCTGATGATAAGCCCAACTATTTATTTTAAAAAAACCAAAGCCTTTATCTCAGTTCAGTCGTATTCCATTTCCAGTTAGTTCTTTCCTGACAACACTCAACTTTACACTTCTGTCTCACCTCAGATATAATAAGAGATCTCTACTGATTGATGGAAAGTTAGTCATGGTACCTGCCTTAATGCCTGCAGGAGTCATCAGAGTGCGCTTGATGTTCCTTTTTTCAGTTAGAAACCTTGATTTTACTGTGATGTCTGCTATGTCTCTTGACCAGTTTGTTTTTCACACTTTTAGAGCTGCATATTTTGTGCTAAGCAGTATCAGCATGACCCATCAGTATCTTACCATCGTGAATGCCCATGTCCTTGTCTGTACTTTTGTTTTAGGAAGAACTGACTTCTGTAATAATCTCTTTTCTGGTTGTTCATTGTATCCTCTCTTCTGTAACAAACTCTAACAGCTCGAAAACTCTGCAGCAGAATTCCTACTCCAAACATGCAAATATAGATGATGCAAAACCTTTTCTCTGTATTCTCCATTGGTTTCCTTACAGGCTTGTATAGAAGACATACTTGCTACACTTTGCTTCAGGTTCTTTGGAGGGTCTGCGCCTTCTTATATCTCTCACCCTCTAACTAGCTGCACTCCAAGCAAGTATCTCCACACCTCCACAGACACTTGCCTCCTTTCTATTCCCAGGATGAAAACCTTTAGTGAATGCATATATGGTAGCATTGGGTTAGTCAGGGACCGACATGCATGCATGCGCACGCAGGCACACACACAGGCCGGCGCATATGTGCGGCACAATGGGGAAGGTGTCCAATGTCCATTGATGGAGAAAGGGGGAGGGAGGGCTGCCCATGTTACCTGGGTTTCTCAGGGAGTTGGGGATGACTTTGGAGGAAAGGGTGGCAACAGGGTAGATTCTAGAATATTTTGGGGAAGCAATAAAATGGCAGAGCAGGAAGGAAGAGGGCACTCAGAGAGAGAGAGAGCTGTCAAGGTGGGAGCATCATTCCACCCAGGAGTTTAGAGCTGCTTGCTTAAGTTGCTTGTGAATGTTTCCCCTTGGCTGGCAAAATCAACCCGCATATAAGTAAAGCCTGTTCTACCCACTACATTGTTGACTGTGTTTATTAGTGCGATGAGACTGGAAAATTAATCTCCATCTCCACTGTTACACATATTTCCCCATTCAGCATCAGCTTGTTGGAACTTCCTCCCTAATGTGATATGTCACCAGCAAACAACAGTCTTTCAATGTGTCCTTAAAACTCTGTCTGGCTATTTTTCCACATCATCTGTAGCTTTCATTTTTTTCATTTGTTGTATAATTTCTACTGTTCATGTTGTTCATGTGCTTGATTAGCATTCAGAGCATAACACTAATGCTGTGGTAGAGCACTATACAAATAAACATTTATTATTCTTTAGATCTAGAAGGGAGAAAAAGTAAACTTAGTCTCAAGGAAATCATGAAATGAAAAGAAGCCATGTCATATCCGGTAACTCACAAAGTCTCAAAATAAGTAACAGGGTCAAACCTAAATTCAGCACTCACTTCAGACTTCGTTAGACCATCAGGTCTGCATTTTGGATCTGGGCACTGAGGTAAGAGAGCCTGCAGTCTCACTGCTTTGAGAGCCACTGGCTGGCATGCAATCAGGTGACCAATTTCTTGAGCCTGACAACAGAAAAATCATTAAGAAAAATCTAAAATTTCTTGCAATACTCAGTACAGGTTGGGTAAAACATATCCGTTCCTAGCATTCTAGATTAAATTAAAACATTCACTGAAAGTGCAAAGATTACAAGGCTTCTTATTTCCATCTATACCCAGTGATAAGCAAGAAAAACAAGAATCCAACAGCAAAAAAGGAAAGTTGAAAACTATGGAGAATTCAAAAACATTACAGAGAGTGAAACGCAAAAAAAAGTTACTCTGTTTGCTTGATACCGAAGGCGCATTATCCTAAGGCGATTTCTTGCTTCTGCTGCTCTGAGAAAGATGAAACAAAACACTGTCAGTACAGAAATTTCACAACTGATATATCAGTCCGTATATTACATAAACTACTGCATATAAATAATCTGCTTACAAGACATGTCACTGAATTTTTCTTGGCTTCTATTATAGCAACAACTGACCACACCATAGACAATTACACTGCATATTTGAGTCCTAAAAAAACCTTAATTCAAAGTAACTGTGGCCTAGTTAACAAAACTACTCAACCACCACATTACCTACCACTGCAATGGAAAGACATATCTTTCACAATCACAATGCTCATTTAACCTTCTTAGTAGAATAAGTATGGTGTAAGCATGCTACACATCTAGCAAGAGATGTATTTTAAAGTGTAACTTTACATACTTCAATTGTCCAATAAGACGAGCATGCTTATTCCATTCGGCTTTCTCTTCTAGTGGCCTGGTTGTGTTGTTCCTTCAAACAGAAATGGAAGATTACATTGAGACTGGACTTGCATACATTATACATTAAAATCCTCCTTCCCCTTCTCAAAGGACAGAAAACTATTAAGAACTGTCCAAGAAATGTTTTTAAATCTTGCCTTAAATGTGTCTATGTTTTGATTGGACTATAGAATAAAGAACATGCACTTACCAAACCCATTACTCAATTTTTTAAAAATGCAGACCTAAAAAATGCTGGAGATACAGTATTGAAAAGGCCCTGTTCGTTATAATTATATGCCACATTACTGAGGTATAAACACTGCAAAATTTATTTAGTTAAGAATAATGTATGTCTCCTTTTAATGTTGTAAGGGGGGGGGGAGGGGTACGTGAGTGTCCATGCATGCATGTGCATATATGTGTGTTCTTCCACATCTTAAATCTTCCTCTATTTATACAGATAATGTACAGTCCAAGGGTCCACAGCTGCATCCTACATTCTTTAACAACTTGAAGAAATTTTTAACAAATTGAATCTCTCTGAGATTAAATGGGAAATTTGTAGCCAGTTATATGATGGAATTTTATCTTATTTTTATTATCATCCTCAGAACCATCACTGGCAAACAGTAAAGGAAGTATAGCCTTATAAAATATTTGCATCAACTGTAAATCGCAACAGTAAATGATCATAGTAAAACAAACAAAAATAAGCCTTTGTGAACACAAAAACAGTAAAAGACAAAGTGGGATTCTTATGTCTTGAATAAAAGATTACATTAAAACCAGAGATAAAAAAAGAAAAACATTAGTACATAAAGCAATACAAACATGAAGTTTCTTACATTTTGTTTCAAACCTGAAGATTAGTGTGAGATATTTTAATATCCTGATGATAAAGTTCACCATTACATTATTAACAATGAGTTTAAACAGTGACATCATTATCATGATGTAAATAAGAAATGACATCAGAGACAGGGATGACATCATAGTTATATCAGTTACATCCATTAAACTGATGTGTAATTCTGAGACTTGTTGAGTCATCTTCCTTCAATAAGTCTGTTGCCTTTCTTAATAAGTGATGCAGGGGCCTGTGAGTTGTAAATTTTTTTGTTTTTGTGAAGATTGTTTTGATTTTGTGAAGATTGTTTTTGGTGATGTGTATATTTTAGGATGTGTGTGAATTGTTTATTGTTGTGGTCAACTTTTTTAGTATAAGCCAGCTGTTACACTATGTCTGGTAATTTCTCCATGTTGAGATAATAAAGTTGAATTGAATTGAATTCAGCTTTCCCCTTTTTTTAGTGAGTAAAGCTGGTGCAAAGAAGTGTTTACACTCCTCCAAAAAATGACAAAACTAGCAGCATGTGTTATATACATTTTTTAAATTAAAATTGTATTTCATTAACCAGTGCAAAGAGAAAATGTAACTGGCTGGCTAGCACTGTTTGGCTGGCTATGCTGAAGGGTAAGGTAGATCATCACAAGAACAGCTGGAGGTAATTTTAAACAGGGTTAGGCTAAGAAAGAGCCCAATACAACCGTGGTTCTCAACCAAGGGGGGCGCAACATGCTGACATGGGGGCACAAAGGCAGTCATTTTCTCATATCTCATATAGGTATTAGTGGGTAAGGGGGCGTTCGGATGTACTTTTTTCGTCGGGGGGGGGGGGGAAGGGGGGCATCACAAGTAAAAGGTTGAGAAACGCTGCAATACAAGACTGTGGAGTCTGACAGCCAGAGGAGTGGGTGCTATACTGACAACAGCTTGGCAGTTATAATAATAAGAAAATTTATACAGTGCTGTATCCCAGCATGTTACAACCTGGAGTGTGTGTTATTAAAACATTTAAAAGCATCCATTTTACAGACATCTGGATCATGCTTACACCTTTATTTGCATAATTTAATTCACTAGCTTGGGTTATTTACTGTGTAAGTCTGACTGCTATTGCATTAAGGAGGACTGAAAAACGTCGCAGCATAGCCATAATCATGATCGTGGAATCTGCAGTGTATTAAATATGATGAAACATACAAAGGGAGGGGGGTGGAATTGGTGTTTTATGCGAAGCCAGCAGCTAAGGCTATATCACAGCAAGGCAGCCACCCCTATAATAAGACGCCACATGCATAGAAAGAACAGTGTGCCCATGACGAGAGCTGAACCCAGGACAGCCAACCTTCACTGATTTGGTGACAGGTGCTAGCCGTTGCACCACTGGACCACCCTAAGAAAGATACAAAAGCCTACTAAGCCTAATAAGTTCTGTTTATTTCCTAATTTTTCAGCCATTTCATAAGAGGACTTTGAAAAAGCTTCTTTTTTATATATTCTCATGCTCTAACATTCTATTGCTCAAGTCCCAGAACAAACAAAGCAGTTGTGTCGCTTCCTTTCAGTATTATTTTCCCTTGGTATCTGCAGGGGGCTGGTTTCAAGACATCACACAGGTACCAGAATCCATGGATAATCAAACATCTTATATGAAACAGTATAGTGTTGGCATATAGCCCACACACATCCTCCCATATACTTTAAATCATCTTTAGATTATTTATAATACCTATAATACAATATAAACACCTAATACCATGTCAATAGTTTCATAAATAATAATGCACTGTTTCATAAATACATGGCAAGAAAAAAGTATGTACATGTTAAGTACAGATGCAACTATCATAAGCCCAAAAACATGTATACAGTACATGTCAGCAACATGTGCTCGAGAGACTATAAAAGGATGTTCAAAATAACAGGAGGCTACAGAACCATTTGTCTAAGAATTATTTCAGCATGGATTTATCCTATAGTCTTCTGCATCTGATTAATTCAAGTACTGCTTTCTGGAACTTTGTGGAGTTTTTAAAAACTAATTTAGATTCTCTGTTGGCTAAATCTGCAGATGCGATGCCTGCAAATATGAAAGGCTGACTGTATTATATAAAGTTTTCCTCTGTATTTTTTGTTGTGCAAGCTGGGTTGAGAAAATTGATATAAGGATAATTCTAACAGATGATAAAGACTAGCGCAGATGAGGAGATCATACTGTTCTGCTCACCTGTCTTCCTGTTTCCTAAGCTCTAGCAGCCGTTTCTTTGTCTGCATCTGTGCCTCTTGGACATGCTTGGGTGGATCTTCATACTACCAGAGTACATGAAATACAACATGAACTTTACTTCAGGTAGTAGAAATGTACACTTGTCAAGTCAAATGGCATTGATTTTACTATTAGGAAGTAGTCCTTGCACTTATACATTCCAAGTTAATAGTTCTGGAAAGTATAACTGTTGATCAAGTGATGATAATATCCAATAATTTCTAACATATACTACTTAGTACAAGAATAAAACTGTAATAAAAATCATAAAGGAAACCTCGAACAAAGGGTAATTTCCAGTGAATTAAATACTTAATTGCCGCACTGATCATGCTGATCCAGCATGTTCAGTCCTGAGAAGAAATATGAAAATAAACATACAGCCATGTATCTGCTTCTCTGTTGCGGCGCCAGCTTCTTTAAGTCAGTGGGACTGATCTTTTTGCGATTTTGTGGCCTATACTTTTCATCTCCTCCATCTCCAATGTCTCTTTGAATGGGTGGTACCGTCTCCTGTAAGCAGACGATTTTTCGTGATCGTAGATCAAGGGAGGCTACTCCCAAAGATGAAAAAACTAAGAGCTTTTCTGCAGCTGCTTCCCTTTCTTAGAACAAACCAGCTCCCACCCTCGACTCTTTTTTTCTCTATCCAAACACTATAATCAATATCATATAAATAGAAGAGGGCATTTTTACGTTACATTTAGATTTATAGAAAAAGCAAGGCAATATAGTTACTAAAAGTGTTGTGGTGAACGACTTTCAGCAAGAGCTAGACCTCCAGAAAGAATCAAATCAAATACCACATGCACGTGTTAAGGAGATTTCTGATATATATATATATGTTAATTATCCTTATACACATTCAAAAAAACGCAGCAGAACTTTGATATAAGGGAGGACGTGACGTCATAGGCCGGTCTATGATATTTTGTCAGAGGTTTGTGGTTAGGATTTTGGGTAGGGTTGGGTTTTGGTTAGGGTTAGGGTTAGGTTTAGATTATTATAGGTACATTTGGGCAGTTGAGTGGAGTGAGCAGACGACAAATGCCGCGAGCCATTAAGAATTTAACGCTTCTTATTTATCTGCAGAAAATGCAATGAAACTAAAGTAATAGTGAATGCTTCGATTGATTGATCGTTTATCGTACATTATTACGCAAAAGAAATGCGACCGTCTATATGCTATAGCAGCTTAGCCCCGAAAAAAAAGGAAAATAATCAACAAATGTATATATTTTATGTGACTAAAAGAAGAAGAAGAAAAACCGATGCTCACAGCCATATCTCGCTGATAACAGAGATTCCCAGTTAAAACTTATGGGCTCTCGTGTCGCTGTCAGCCATGATTAATGCTGCCTAGCAACGTAAGCTTCCGGAGTGAAAGCGAGGCAGACGACTAGCGTGTAAACGTTTATTTAAAGAGTTCAAGAAAATGCTGGTTGATAAATATACATGTTGGTGTTATTCACTGTAACTTAGAAGTAGTATCCCTGACCCATCTTAGTATTTTTTTTAAGTGGTACGTTTCTTTATGTGGGTGTGGAGAGGACGATGCACGAGGAGTGGGAATGTGTGTGTGTGTGGCGAAAGGGGTGGGACCGATTAGGTGGTGATCAGATGCAAACGAATTCGTTTGTCTTCTGTTCCCTATATGAGATGTGGAGCTGTCTCCGAAAGTATTTCATCACGAATACCTGGATCTCTCTCTCTCTCTCTGTATCGGTCAACAGGGAGCGACCAGGGACTTGAATATAGTTCGAATTTGTTCTCGAAGTTTATACTATCCTCTGTCTGTTCTATTATCTTGTTCAGCATCCCCAGTGCTGCCGTCGCTGGTGTGATTCTCTGACGAATTTCCTCCACGCAACTGCCGTCCTTTGAGAGCGTGACTCCCAGGTAGCTGAAACTCAGACGTAGTTCCTTAAGTTGCACACCATTCAACTGGATCTCTGCTTTTTCCTGCTTAACAGTGTTAATTCACTATAGCTTTGCTTTTGTCTGTGCTGATGCCCATCCTGTATGCTCTCACACTGGTGGCGAGTATATCCGTGAGATCCTGCAACTCATCATTGCTGCCTGCCATCAGATCGATGTCATCAACAAAGCAAAGGCTGCTTAGCGATATCTTCTTCCAGTGGACACGAAAGGTGTATAGTGTTCATACAGCGTATATCTCGCATAATTATCTTCAGACATTGAACCGATGACAAGGGTCACGTCCCTTGGTGGACTCCCACCGTCATAGGAAAGCGCATTAAATTTCTGCTAGCCCCTCGTAGTACTTATATGGCCAGGGCGCTAAGAGGGGAATTTTCTCTATTTTCTCTCTCTAGCTAGAGAACGCATTCTGTAGTTACAGAACTCATTCTGTACTTACAGAATGCACTCTATACTTATACAATTCAAGAGAGAGAAAATAGAGAAAATTCCCCGGGCTCTTGGCGCCCCCTGGTATATGCAAGTCGGTACCTTGCTGGAGCTGGTTATCTAGCAGAAAAGTTGATAGTAACACCACGTACGGCTCTCTTATGCCATGGACTTCATATCCGTGTATGCAAATAATCGATGTCATTGTTGGATACATTCTTTTAACTCTATGTACAACGTATATACGAAACTAAAATACTAAATGGTGTGACTTTCCTTGCTGCTCTCAGATACTGTATAAAAATATTTGTTAAATTCGGTCAACGGCTTACACTGTTAGAAGCCGATATAGGGCAGCTGTGTTCTCACAAGGTTCTCTCATGCAATGACTGAGGGTCAAAGATCTGATTTGGGGAAATGTAGGGCAGTGTACACTAATCTACGACGTGATAGGTTGATCAAGTGACACTTTATAATTACAACCAGTCAGCATTTTAGGGTCATGTGAATGGGACTCGTGGCGAAAATGATGAAAGAGAGCACAATAGGAGAAACAGTGCGATGGGTCAGAAAGTGAGAATGAACGAATGATCACGCAGAAGAATTAATTCAATTCAGCCCTGATATTAGATAATAGAAGAATATGCATCCATTGTGGGGTGCCTCATTAAAAAAAAGAAGTATAAATAGAAGGAAAAATTAGGAAACGAAGATTGCAGATAAGCAAAGAAGTAGAGAAAACTGAATGAAAACAGCAAAATATAATGTGTGAGAAAAAAATCTGTCGATTCTGCACTTTCCTGTTATCAACATCATCAGTGCAGAGACGACGCAGGCTTGTAAACTAATTGTCACTTCCATTAATTGTTGCCATCTGATACTGTTCTATTAACTCTGCCGATAAAAGGTACTTGGCCATCTTCGCTGCCTTCAGGTCAGATTTTGTAGGGTGCTGGGCACAGGGACAAGGGTTAAAAGAGACGGGGAGTGTACAGACTCGCACGTCTGCGTCGTCAAGTTTACAACCAGAGGGAGGGGCACAGGCCCTGCATTCATACATCACGTGACAGGCAATTCATTTCCCATCCTGCTTAGCGGCAGGACGCACAAAACTGAAGTATTATAGAGAGAAGTAATAAAGTTATTTACATTAGAATACAAAAGTCGTATACACACATTACATACATACGTACATACATACATGTTATGTACATTACCGCATCACACCACCACACATTACATACATATACGCTATGTACATTATCACATCACACCATCACACATTACATACATATACGTTATGTACATTATCACATCAACACACATTACATACATACATTATGTATATTGACATATCGCATTAAATGTCATCGTCGCCATAGGAGACTATAGTGTCAAAGGCAATGCAAGGTGAAATGCGTCAGATATACCTTATTTCTCCCCGTAGGCAGCTTTTTCCTGATGAACTCAAGGCAGATGACCAAGGAGTTGAGTATGTACCACCTTAAAGGGACGAGAAAGGAGAGAAGGGATGGGGTCAAAATATGTATGTGTTTCATAAGAATGGGAAAAATCGTAGACTGTGGACTGTAGAAGTGGCTCGACTGACAGCGTAACAATCATTTTGTGGTTTAGCCTCACTTGCAAGAGTTTGCCGGAGAAATCAATCCTGGGAACACCGGGTACCCCTGCACGTGGAGAGGAGAAGAAACCCCATACCACAACAGCACATGCAGCTTAATAATAAAAAAAGTAACTGTGAGAAAAGTCATCAAACCCCACAGATACTTATATTTAGCTGGTTCCTTAGTTTAAAAAAAGCATAGACATCTATTTCCCACACAGTGTTGTGCACACGTGTTTTCCTTGCTCTAAACTTTCCCTTCTAGCCATATCAAACTGAAAAAGTTACTTCAAAAACTAAGATATAAGCAGGTATAGGCTGGGGCATATGGTATATTGAATCACTGTAAGTGTTTAATAAGTAGCGTATGCTTAGCTTTTTCAACATGTCCATCAAGCTGGGGTCTGACGTACTGAATTATCACAGTAAATGAATATTCTGCAGGCCATGTTGAGTGGATACATCGTGCTTTCAGAATGTTCAGAATGTTGTGAGACGGGAATTCAACACACACCCACCAACTATACAAGTGCATAGATGAAAATGGGATCGAAAAGGGAGAGAAGCGTATGCCGTGGTTCTCTTTTTTGCCTCAGGTCAAAGTACATTTCTAGAATCGTCTTCGTCCGAGAAATCCAGATCTGTGTTAATTAATTATGGCTAGAATGTTCTTCTCATTCCCCTCATTTGATAGGGTTGGGACTAACCTCGATATCTCAGACAGCGCACTATATTTTTTGTGTAATCAGCAGGTTCGTTCAGGGTCTGCGCCCATGTGTTTCTTATTAGACCTAAGTATCACACGAAACGATTAACACCTTAGGAAAAGTCCATTATTCTTAAAGGGGCAAGGGATGGGGGCGTGAATGTTAGTGGAAATCCATTTTTTGCAAACTCAGCATCACTTTCAGTAAAACTGTCAAGTGTATGGCTGCACCTCACAATCTCTTATCCCCCATTTTCTGTCTGAGAAAAATGTTAAACAGCTTCTGATATCTTGAAAGACAGAGAATCTTATTGTATCATGATTTAGCAAATTAAAAGAAAACAACTTGGCAATCAAAATTTAGGGAAAGAAGTGATGGGAGTAAGACACATCCAGAACGTGTATAAAATGATGGGTGGGAAAGATTATCACACCAGTAAAATAAGTAAACAATTATTATTACACGACAGGGAACATAAAGATAGCCCAAATACAAAGTGGTTTTCCACTGAATCATCTGGGAAGAATGTGTCTTCAGGCTAACTTCCAGCGACCAGTCGTCTTCTAGTCGTTGACTTATGGTAAACATTACATAAAGAGTCCCATCAAACTCATACCTTTACCTTCTCGATGCATCTGGGCGAGAATAAACCCTTTTATTTTGGAGATAGTTGACCACATATTAGAACTTACACTCTAAGTTAAATATTTTAAGTCGTCTGTAGTTCTGTATAGCGAGTATTAAAAATTCATTTCAACAATTATTTTTTCAGTAACATAAGTTTGTAGTAAATGTTGGGCTACATATATAAGAATTAGTTCTATAGAAGCAGTGGTCCTTTTTGTTAAACACCTAGATGCGTCATTCAACCATGTTTTTTTAGTTTTTTTGCTAAATGATTCAGCTATGCCAACTAATCAATGGCCTTTGTGTTCGTCCATACTTTCCAGTGATGTTTGAAATTTAATTAACACTTATTGTTTCACACCCAAAGAGCTTATGGACGAGTTGCTGCACATACATCAGGACATACAAACATGCACATTTGCTAAAAATCCATTTTAGCTTATCAAGTACATTATTAATAAGAAAAAGTAAAACTGGACAGCATCCAATCATTGAATACTATCTAGTCACCCCTTGGTTCCATGGATGGACCAGTCTATCATATCGTGGTCAGGTGTTGCGTTACACCGGCGGATGAGTATAAATGCTGGACAGTTTGCAGGGTCCAGCACGATCTTCCAGCTCCGGAAGACTTGTCTCCACTGTCCTCCCTCACAGTGGTGCCTCTCGACAAGATGACGTCGCTACGACAGGCACTGGTGCTGCTGGCACTAAGTGTGCAGGTATGTCGCCTTTCTGTCTGTATGTCCTTTGCTTCGGTCTCTTTCTTCTGTTCTTGCTGTTCAATTCTGTCACCATTAGTCGCATGTTTTACTGTCACCAACGACTTTTCATGTTGAAATTAGGGACAGCAAATATTTCCATCGCTCTTTTAGAAACATGTCTTTTTCCTGTTGAATACAACGACTCGGCAGTAGTTTTGTTTTCTGAACACACTTATATCCTCATAAAGCTGAACTCAAGCGATAGCTTCGTAAAACGATAAATGCACATGGCAATTTCTTAAAACATCGTATTGACACTAAATATTTATATAAAAAAAATTCTTGACAATGAAAAGAATGTTTTTTCATGTTGTATTCCCACAATGATGGTTTATTATAATAATAAATTATAATGCTGTATTTGCATCAGACATTTTTACCCAAGTAATGGTAAAAGCCTCTGTCCCTGATGTCTCCAACCCTGCCAATCATCAAATGTTAATTTCTAGATGAAGAAGTGAGCATGACTTGATTCGTGTGAATGTAGAATTGATGGCCCTATTGTAACCCTGTGCACACAGAGGTGTGTACTATCTTTTTCTTTTTCTGCTTTCGCAATTTTGTTGATTTGTGTATAGATTTATTTGTGGATAATATTTTAGTACTCATGAAACTGCACTCTTCTAACAATTTGTGTGATTTTGTTCTTCCTCACAGATCGCGTTGTTATCAGGTATGTACCCACTATTTTTTTCATTCTACCTCAATACCAGTCGTAGTTCGCTTCCTCGGCACATTGCTCATGTCTTCTCTTTCCGTCTTTACAACACCATCATCAATCTCAAACAATGTTCTAGCGGAAACAGGCAATATTAAGATTGTAGAAAGCCGTCTGCGTTGAAGCATAACTCGTTTTTGATTATTTACGTCGGATCACAGTACAGTAAAGATATATTGCAACAAATTGCAACAAATAATCTTGTGAGTGCACATGTACACATTAATATAAAAATATATAGCACAATCCATATAACATGTAACATCACTGTAACTTATATCATTGTAAACACATTTAGTACAAAGATCTTGCCTTTTCTGACCACAGCCTCCCTGATGCGTAAGAATGTGGACTTGTTGTCGGACGAAGAAGTGTTGACCCTAGAGA
Organism: Marisa cornuarietis; assembly: GCA_004794655.1. NCBI lineage: Eukaryota > Metazoa > Mollusca > Gastropoda > Architaenioglossa > Ampullariidae > Marisa > Marisa cornuarietis. The sequence continues at coordinate 1,998,605 of SMMW01000054.1, forward strand.
CCTACTTGCGAGAGCTTGAAGATGACAGCTCGGAGAACGGCTATCAGGCGATGGCCGCCTTCCATGGCGAGCCTTCCATGTGCACGGACGAGGCCGGACACAAGGTGGCCTGCTGTGTGCACGGTATGGCTACCTTCCCCCAGTGGCACCGTCTGTACGTCGTGCAGCTGGAGCAGATCCTGGCCAAGAAGGGTCTGGCCAAGATCGGCGTTCCATACTGGGACTGGACAAAGCCCATCACGGCCTTGCCGCGCCTCGTGCAGGTCAGACCACACTTCTGTTGTCTTTATTTTTTATTTACCGACACAATCTATTTATCATATACCGTGTTTTGCCCCAAAAGAGGTATTAGGGCTTATTTTCAGAGATGTTTAATTTTTTCAGGTACAAAAATCGACATTTATTCTTATGCACTCATTTCATTTTCTAGAACATAGTCATAGCTCATAACGTTATATTTTATATATTGATATTATTACTTTATAATTTAATACATGCATCATGTGTTTCAATGGACGAACGAAATCCGTCGGTCTGGCTGACGATCTTGACTAGAGCTTATATTTGGGGTAGGGCTTGTATTACGAGCATCCCGAAAAATCATTGTCGGGCTTATTTTCGGGTTAGGTCTTATTTTCGAGAGGGCACGGTATTTCAGAACATTTATTTATTTAGTAAATTTATTTATTTTATGCATGTTTACTTAATAAAGAACTTAACATCATTCAAGAATTGAGCATGAAACACAGACAGGCATTTTTCCTTGCAGGAGGCTATCTTTAAAGATCCTAATGGAGGTCTGGGCAAGAAAAACTCTTGGTTCTCTGGTGAAATCAACGTGGACAGCATGAACCTGCACACGAGCACTGCTCGCGCCGTGGACGATCGCCTTTTCCAGCGCGTGGGGCCTGGCGAGAACACGCAGCTGTTCGACATGGTTCTCGACGCCCTAGAGGAGGATGACTATTGTCACTTCGAGGTGCAGTTCGAGGTAGCCCACAACCACATCCACTACCTAGTGGGAGGCCGTCACGACTACTCCCTGTCCACGCTGGAGTGGAGCTCCTACGACCCCCTCTTCTTCCTGCACCACTCCAACGTTGACCGTATCTTCGCCATCTGGCAGGAGCTGCAGAAGAAGCGCGGGAAGGTATACGATCATGCTGACTGCAGTGTGGAGCTCTTCCGCAAAAAGCTGGAGCCTTTCGACAGGGACTCGAACCCTATTGAACTGACCCGCACTTACAGCACTGCCAAGAGTCTCTTCAGGTGACGAATTCGTGCCCGACCCCCCCACCCCACCCCTCTTTCATTTATTGTGTGATAACAGGAAAGTGCAGAATCGACAGATGCTAGGCGAAACATTTTTTTTCACACATATTTTGCTGCTTTCATTCAGTTTTCTCTACTTCTTTGCTTATCTGCAATCTTTGTTTCCTAATTTTTCCTTTTATTTATACTTCATTTTTTTTCATTGAGGCACCCCCCCCCTACAATGGATGCATATTCTTCTATTATCTATTATCAGGGCTGAATTGCATTAGTTCTTCTGGTTTGATATTCGTGTGGCGCAGAAAACGTCCTTCCCAGTCCATTGGGTTGGGGAAAGTTAAACGAGCAAGAAGGCGAGGAAATGGCCACCCTATTACAAAAAGCTGACCCCTAGAAAAGTGTGGTCTCGGACAACTCACTCCCTTTCCATTCCATGAAAACCTTTCCCTTTAACACTGAGCCAAAATTACTTCTGCTTTTTAACCTTAGCCCTGAAGAGTAATTTGCTCCAATTAATTTTTAAAGACATTGTGTAGATCATGTCCATAAGGTAACAGGAGACAGACTTAATTTCTGTCCATAGATTAAAATTTCAACGAACGTCATACGATACTAGAGATCTGCAGACAATTTGTGCGTAAAAGTAGGAGACAAAAGCAGATAAAAATTAAGAAGAGGTATAGAGAGGTAAAATTCCCCACATTGTTTTTGGCTACTTTAATTAAATGTACGCGCAGCGCAGTTCATTTGTTGATGTTTTTTGCGTGTAGCTACCGGCAGCTGGGCTACACGTACGACGATCTGTCGCTCAACGGACTGAACATCGACCAGCTATACAACCTGCTGGAACAACGCCACTCGCAAGAACGAGCTCTGGCCAGCTTCACCCTGCACGGCCTTGGCTTCTCTGCCAATGCCCGGATCAAGGTTGGTAATGACGTCATCGTCCACCAAGTGCTTTGTGATAGCAGTTCCTACCCCACCCGCTTTGGTTTCCCCCTATCCAAGGATATGACTAAGTAATTTATACAATGGCACTGGAGTAGGACTCAACCCAGTAACGAATTTGATCGCTATTATGAACTTGTGAGCTCTTTGCATTTATTCCGATGATTTAGGAACCACCAGCAAATTTCTCGAGCGAATTAACGTACCCAGGTACGGAGACAAAATGATGTCCCTTTGTGAAATGTTACGAAAAATCGTTCATCTTGGCAGGTGTGTGACCGCGATGAGGACGACGAATCTCACAGCCACTGTGAGTTCGCGGGTGACATCTTTATCCTGGGCGGCGCCAACGAGATGCCGTGGGAGTTCAACCTGCCCTACCACTTCGACATCAGCAAGGCCGTGGAGCGCCTGGGCAAGAAGCTGAACGGCGACTACGTCGTGACGGCTGAGCTGTTCAGCGTCAATGGCACGTCACTCAGCCCCGGCCTCCTGCCCAGACCAGTGGGTGTTTACAGACCTTCCCAGGGCTTCACCGACCGTAAGTACTCAGTTCTTAATTACAATCATCCCCACAGCTGCTGCTAATGCTAATGTAACTTCAGGTACCGTGTACATCTGTTGTTTTTCTGGTCTCGTATCTCACGTCATTGACACTGACTTCTTTTCCTCCAGCCAAGCCGAGCGAACTGGACGTGCAGAGTTCGAATATCGTCATCCGCAAGGACGTGAACACGCTGACGGACGAGGAGGTGTACGAGCTGCGACAGGCGTTGTCCCGCTTCCAGAACGACACGTCCATCAACGGCTACCAATCCGTGGCCGAGTTCCACGGGTTGCCTGCCCGCTGCCCTCGCCCCGACGCCAGGGTGCGCTACGCTTGCTGCGTTCACGGCATGGCCACCTTCCCGCACTGGCATCGACTTTTCGTTGTGCAGGTCAGTTTACTAGCAGCGAACTTAAACACAATTTAGAGTCGTGCTGATTGATTAGGTAGGCACTGTATACGTTTCATTGTTGATCTGCTATGAAAAAAACAAACAACAAGGAACAAGTGTAGTTATTTGGGTATTATGCAGTTTCATTAACACTACAGAATTTTTGTTTGACACACTTGATTGATAAAGAAGTGTCTCAAAAGGAAGCAGTTAGTCTAATGTTAAAGGATTTGTTTAAGCGGACAATTCTAGTTTTGGTTCTGTTTCATGTGCAGGTGGAGGATGCTCTCAAGAGGAGGGGCTTGCATTTCGGTATCCCTTACTGGGACTGGACGCAGCCTAGCACCACGGTGCCCGCCCTCGCTAATGACGAGACTTACGTGGACCCTAACAACGGCAACTCGCTGCACAATCCCTTCTTTAACGCACCTGTTGCTTTCCTTGGAGAGACTACCTCCAGACAGGTAAAACGGGATGTTATTGCAGTTGTGATGTATGATTGAGCACAAGCACACCCATCGTTAAGAACATTAGTGTGCTAGGCATCTATGACTGTTCTGTCGGCATAATCTTTATCTTTGAGTGTGGTTCTTACAGGTTCAGCCTGAATTGTCGGAAAAGCCAGCATACGGAGACCACACGACCCTGTTTGACGGCATGCTGCTGGCCTTGGAGCAGAGAGACTTTTGCGACTTCGAGGTGCAGTTTGAGGTGATACACAATTCCCCACACTTCCTGGTGGGTGGCTTTGCACCTTACTCTCTGTCCACCCTCCACTACAGTGCCTTCGATCCTCTCTTCATCCTGCACCACTCCAACGTGGACCGTCTGTGGGCCATCTGGCAGGCGCTGCAGATCAAGAGAGGTCTTCCATACAAGGCCCACTGTGCCCACACCATGACCCAAGAAACCCTCAAGCCGTTCGGTTTTGCTCCTCCACTCAACAGCAACGAGAAGACATACTCGCACGCTCGCCCCACCAACGTCTACGACTACGAACACGAACTGGGCTACGCGTACGATACCCTGCTGTTCGGTGGCATGACCATTGACCAGCTGGACCACTACATCGACGAGCGACGTACCCGGGACCGAACCTTCGTGGGTCTTCACCTACAAAACATCGGGACGTCAGCCCGGGTGATACTCTCTATCAAACCACCACAAGGTCAGTCAGTCAGTCAGTCAGTCAGTCAGTCAGTCAGTCAGTCAGTCAGTCAGTCAGTCAGTCAGTCAGTTTTATCCTTTTTTCATTCTCTTTTCTTTCCATTTCTATGTAAAATTCTAATAAACTCAGCAAAATCAGTACCGATAATCTCAAGCTTCAGAAGCCTGATTGTCTTTTGTCCGGTCAATAAAATCTTGACTAGTTAATTGCTTCATTAATTTATTGAACGATTAATTGATTGATTTTTTTGTGACAGGTGATTTATACCAGGTAGCCACGCTAGCTGTCCTTGGTGGCGAGAAAGAGATGCCCTGGAATTTCGACCGCCTCGTCAAGGTGGAGATAACTGATGCTCTGAGTGCCCTGGGATTGAATTATGACGACGAATACGAAGTTGTTCTGGCTATCAAAGATGTCACCGGAAAGGATTGGCCTGAAAGTACATTCAGCCACACCACCATCATTCACGAAGAAGGAACCGGTGAGAAAAAAACTCATTCGTCTGTAGACTTTTTTTTCTCTCTCTCACTTCGTCCATCATTCATTTTGTTCTCTCTCTCTCTCTGTGTGTGTGTTACTTTTTGTAGTGTTAGAGCTGAATAACACAATATGAACAGCTTGAATATTTCATCACAACAGCAAAGACAGAATCTTGGTCTAAGAAATGTCGTCTCTTTTTCATACCTAACCCTAATGAAAAATCTAGAAGGCAACAGGCGTCACCCAGACTAGCTTTTCGCACGTACTTTTCCATTTGTCATTCTGTTGTCATTTTATCAACAGAAACTTCATTTGAATAAAGCTGATTGATTTTATTTATTGACTCTAGTGTAGTCGAAAGTGACACTCTTGTACTCTTGCACTTGCTGTTGAGCAACATGACAAGTGGAAAGGTATTTTCAGGAGTCAATGGCTCAGACAAATCGTATTTTAAAAATTTTGCAGTTCACACAGAGGAAGGTGAACACCAAGAACTGCACGTGCGCAGCGACATTAGCAGCCTGACACGTGAGCAGGTGCAGAACCTGCGCGAGGCTCTACACTCGCTGGAGGAAGACTCGTCGACCAACGGTTTTGCGCACATTGCGGCTTTCCATGGCCAGCCCAACTGGTGCCCGTCTCCGGACGCCGAGAAGAAGTTCGCCTGCTGTGCGCACGGCATGGCGATCTTCCCCCACTGGCATCGTCTGCTCACCGTGCAGGCCGAGAACGCGCTAAGAGCTAGAGGCTTCCAGGTGAGTCAGCGAGGAACGCTCAGGACACAATCATATCTCGATAGCGCCAGAAAACAAACAGACATTGACCACCTCGATGTGACAGGAAAACAAGCATGGATTTGTCCGTTTACCTAATTGTTGTGCCAAAGATCAAGGTAAAAAATATTGTCCTGAAACTGAATCAAATAGATAAAACGCTCTATGATATGATGTGCACGAGATTCACATCGAAAACAGACGTCTCTGTTCAAATAAACGAAGGTGTCATTCATAGCTTGTGACGCAGTGATAAAACTTTTATTACAGGATGGTTTACCGTACTGGGACTGGACACTCCCGATGACATCACTGCCCGAGATCGTTTTGGATGAAACGTACGTCAACCCTGAGACGGGTAAATCTGAGGACAACCCATTTCACCACGGCATTGTCGAGGGCCACCGAACGACCCGCAGCGTGCGAGACGCGCTCTTCGAGCAGCCCAAGTTCGGTCAGCTGACCAAGATCGCCGAAATGGTGCTGCTGGCCTTCGAGCAGACAGACTTCTGCACGTTCGAGGTGCAGTACGAGATCGCCCACAACTACATCCACGCACTGGTAGGCGGCAACGAGCCCTACTCCATGGCCTCCCTCCGGTACACAGCTTTTGATCCAATCTTCTTCCTGCACCACTCCAACACTGACCGCATCTGGGCCATCTGGCAGTCCCTGCAGCACTACCGAGGGCTGCCGTACAACTCTGCAAACTGCGCTATTGCCTCCCTGCGCAGGCCGCTGCAGCCTTTCGCCCAGACCAGCACCATCAACCCCGACCGCGTCACACGCGATCACTCCGTACCTTTCGAGGTCTTCAACTACGAGCACAGCTTCCAGTACCGCTACGACAACCTCGAGTTCAACGGCTTCTCCATACCTCAGCTGCAGCGCGAGATCCTGCATCGCCAGCACGACGAGCGAGTCTTCGCCGGCTTCATGCTGCACGGTATCCGCCAATCGGCGCTCGTTACTCTCGAGGTCTGCGAGGCCAGCGGCTCTTGCCACCCTGCGGGCGAGTTCTACATCTTGGGCGATGAGTTCGAGATCCCCTGGCAGTACGACCGCCTGTTTCAGTACGAGATCACAAACACGTTGGCGGAGCTGAAGCTGGATGCCACCGACCGTTACAGCGTGCAGTACTCCGTTCTCGCTCTGGACGGCAGTCTAATCAGTCACGACGTCTTCGGCAAGGTCACTGTTGTCGTTCGACCTGGATCAGGTGAGATGTCAGTGGGTTGTTTTCTCTCAGTGTCTTTCCACAATCATGTCTGCTTGTCTGCTCGTCTTGTCTTTCCTGTCGATATTCTTTACAACAGAAGAACACCTTAATATTTATAATTAATGAATCTAGTAAGAATTAATTAAGTCACTGAACTAGGAAGCGGATTAAAATAGGGATTACTATCATATTTCAAAAAAGAGGAGAGCAGCAATACATTTCTGATTATTTTTGTCTATATCGTACTTGATATCTAAACGGTAATTAATATTTAGTCAACATTTCTTGAATGGTTATTGCTCATGAGAGGCACAATTATCTCCCTCACAGTAAATGTCCGCGAAAAAGAAGAGATCGATAATACGTTTTCTTTTCATGGTGAATGGTTCTGATAAATGATGATCCTGGTTTGTTTTCTATGACAGAATCCAAGAAAGGTGAAGTTGACAAGAACATTGTAGCTGCTTCTCACATCCGCCGTAACCTGGAGGACCTGAGTGCGGGTGAGGTGGAAAGTTTGAAGAACGCGCTTAAGAGCATGCAAGACGATGGAACCTTCGGGAAGATCGCTGAGTTCCATGGCTACCCTGGTCTGTGCAAGCACGAGGGCCGCGACGTGGCTTGCTGCGTGCACGGTTCAGCAACCTTCCCTCATTGGCACCGCCTGTATGTAGATCAGGTAGAGAACGAGCTCTTAGCCCACGGCTCCGCTGTCACCATGCCTTACTGGGACTGGACGCAGCCCATCAGACAGCTGCCCGCGCTCATCAACGAGGCCTCCTACTTTAACTCGCGCTCGCAGAGAGAAGAGTCCAACCCCTTCTTCCAGGTCAAGATCCCCGGCACGAACCAGGTGACTACCAGAGACCCCCAGCCCGAGCTCTTTAACAGCAACTACCTCCTCAACAACGTACTGCTGGCCTTGGAGCAAACCAGCTTCTGCGACTTCGAGGTCCAGTTCGAAATCGTGCACAATGCTTTGCACTCGAGGGTGGGCGGCCGGGGCTTGTACTCCCTCAGCTCGCTGGACTACGCAGCCTTTGACCCTGTCTTTTTCCTGCATCACGCAAATGTGGATCGCATCTGGGCCATCTGGCAGGCTCTGCAGCAATACCGCGGGCTGCCGGACGACAAGTCGGACTGCGCCCTCAACCTCATGAGACAACCGCTCCGTCCTTTCAATGACAAGGGCAAGAACGACTACGACCTCACCCACCGCTACAGCAGACCCATCGACGTCTTTGACTACAGCAACCACTTTGACTACCACTACGACACCCTTGACTTCAACTCGTGGACCATCCCTCAGCTGGAGGAGGTGCTGAAGAGACAGAGAGCGCAGGACAGGCTCTTCGCCGGATTCCTTCTGCACAATATCGGCACCTCGGCCGACGTCCAGCTCTTCATTTGCGTCGCTACTGGCAACGGTGAGCGAAACTGCAATCACCCTGCAGGATCGTTCTCCGTCCTCGGCGGTGAGACAGAGATGCCTTTCATCTTTGATCGTCTTTACAAGTAAGTCTCCTTTAATCTGTCTCTCTTTTCCAATATTTAAATGTTGCATTTTATTTTTTTCCATAGTACTAAAATTTCAAAACTACTAAAGCAATTAAGCTAGTCTCTTTTGGTGATGTAGTTAAATGAATGGTTTCTTTTGGTAAATGAGATAATCAAACTGCGTTGTTGACGTAGGTTTGTCAAGTAGTAAAACCAGTGACCCAGTAGATCAACTGTTAATCACACTACTCCGTTGACGTAGGTACGACATCAGTGATCCAGTGCGAAAACTCGGCCTGAGACTGGATAGCGCTGCCGACATTGATCTTGAGATCAAAATCAGGGCTTACAACGGCTCTTACCTGGAATCCAGCGCTCTTAGGAGACCTTCTCTTATCTTCGTACCTGGCGAAGGTAGGAATCTGAACTAGTGGCTCTCCGTGTTATCCAGTGCCTTTATCTTACACGATAAAGATAGTGCTTGACACTTCCTGGGCGGTCATGGGAAGTTTTTCAGTCGAAGTCCCGTGCAGGCCTGAGATGAGCTGCTCTGTCCTCCAGTCAGACACAATGATGAGAAGGCGTCAGCCATCTCCTCAATGATTAGCGAGAATATCTTTCCACAGTACCATCTGTTTTAATGTAGAATATACAAATCTTGCATGTTACTTGTTACAGACAACAGCCAGAACCAGAAGGGCCAAACCGAAAGGCGGTTGATCAGAAAGAGTGTGACGTCACTAACCATTGGCGAGCGGCGGTCCCTGGTGCTGGCCCTTCAGAGCCTGCAGGCAGACAGCTCCGCCACGGGTTTCCAGGCTCTGGCCTCGTTCCACGCGCTGCCACCCCTGTGCCCGTACCCCGAGGCCAACCAGCGTTACGCGTGCTGTGTGCACGGCATGGCCACCTTCCCACAGTGGCACCGACTCTACACCGTGCAGTTTGAAGACGCACTCCGACGACGTGGGGCCCTTGTTGGCATTCCCTACTGGGACACCGTCAACCCGCAAGAGTCAGTTTGGGCACCAGTTTCACTCATGCAATTTCAATTTTTAAAATTCTTGCATCTTCTGTAAATTCCACTTTATGTCAAATGGAACATTTTTCTCAACTTAATATATTAAATAAACAAGTAATCTTAGAATTATTGCTTTTTGTTTCCAGCGATTTTTAAAACACGATAAATCAATCTGAAATGGTTAGAATATAAGCAAGTAACAAAATAAGCAGCAGATGACTATTTAGACCTGTTATCTCTAATCAATGATCTCTTGTTGATTAATGAACTTTCTCACCACTGACCTCAGACCTTTGTCTTGGAATTCTGACCATTGATATCAAATTACCATTTTACATGTAGTATTTTCCGTGTTCTCAGATCTCTGCCTACGTTTTTCACCGATAAGATCTACCATGACCCAGTGCTGGACGTAGACATCCCCAACCCATGGGCTGGTGCTGCCATCACGTTTGAGAACGCTCAGATAGAGCGTGAATTTAACATGGAGCGTCTGGCTGATGCCGGCGAGCATGGCTACGACAACTGGCTGTGGAAGCAGTACCTCTTGGCCCTGGAGCAGGAGAACTACTGCGACTTTGAGGTGCAGTTTGAGATCGCCCACAATGCCATCCACGCCTGGGTGGGCGGCAGCAAGGAGCACAGCATGGCTCACCTGCACTACGCCTCATATGACCCCATCTTCCTGCTGCACCACTCCAGCACCGACCGTATCTACGCCCTCTGGCAGGAGCTGCAGCGCCTGCGAGGTCATGACCCCAACGAAGCCAACTGCGCGCTGGAGCTCATGCGGGAACCGCTCAAACCTTTCAGTTTCGGTGCACCATACAACCTTAACCCCAACACCAGAGAGTACTCCAAGCCCGAGGACGTCTTTGACTACAAGAGCCACTTCAAGTATGAGTACGACACCCTAGAGCTTCAGGGCATCAACACGCAACTGCTGCTTAGCATCATCAACAAACAAAAGGTGCAAACGTCTGCCTGTTTGCCTTTTTCTTAAATCAAACAAGTATACAATATATCGTTCACAAATATTCAACGCCTCTTAAATTGCAGAGGGAGGCAAAGCTTTTCCTTCGTTTCTATAAGATCCCGAAAGCAAGCTTTCATTAGCGTTTAAGTATTGTCTGTGCGACCTATAGTTTCTAGTCGTGAGAAAGTACCCAAGACAAATATTTGCGTTACTTATCTATGTTGGCTTCCTATGTTCCAGGAAAAGTCGCGAGCATTTGCTGGCTTCCTTCTCGGAGGAATCAAAACTTCTGCCCACGTGGACATCTTGGTGTGTACGCCTGAGAACGTGTGCACGGAGGCCGGCGACTTTGACGTCCTGGGTGGCACGGCTGAGATGCCCTGGTCATTCGACCGTCTCTACCGCTATGAGATCACAGACGTGAGTGCAGGTGTAGGGTTAAGTGCATGCGTTTGTTTAAAATTTTTCTATTAATCCTCTTAATTTTAGAGATTTAATAACGTTTATAGCACCATTCAATCGTCCAGTAATTATAACAGTACTTTCATGTTTGCATACTCATTTTTAGCAACACTATTGGTACTTGTGTTACAGGTGCTGGCGAAGAAGGGCTTGAATGTTGACGACGCCTTCACAGTTAAAGTGAATCTCCGAGCTCTCAACGGCACCGAGCTGAGCTCCAGCCTTATCCCCACTCCCTCCGTACTCTACGAGCCTAAGTCAAGTGAGTGTCAACACCCTGTTTAAAGAAACCTGCCATTGCAAATCTCGTGTACATGCTAAGGACGCAAGAGTTTAATTGCGAGTGCGAGTTCAATTGTTACCGGCTGATAGTATAAGTGAGGCTGAAGAAAATTAATTTATCAGCGGCAGCTGCTAGGCCATATCTTCCCAGAGCAAAATAGATGTTCATTGATGTAATTGATAATAGGAATTCGAATGTTAGGCCTATCATAAGAAAAAGAAAAATTTCTGTAGAAAATATGAATATGCTTCGACAGAGTGATCTTCCAGATTGTCGTTAGCATTGACATGATAAGTGCATGTGCAGGAGTAACATCGATCCAGGAGCTGCCTTCGAACCGAGTGCGTCACGAAATCTCGCATCTGGACGCCCGCGCCACCATGAGCCTGAAGGCTGCACTCAGTGACCTGGAACACGACGAGAGCAAGAGCGGCTGGCAGGTAACCATGATAACGCCTACTGTCTTCCACTCTGAATAAAACGATAAATACTGTGAGGTATAACAACTGCTGTTTTCTTCAGTAAAAATCGCTCGTTCTAAATGAAACAGCTTTCTCAGATCGGTGACGAGATGCAGCCACAGCATCCAAGTCAGATTTGCTGGTCCTGCTCGACAGCTGTACTAGAAATTTGTAGTATTCAACTTTCATATTTTAAGAGACTGGAACGCTGGGCACTTTTAGAACCATGAGATGCTCCATGTATCTTATAAGAGTTGAACAAACATATGTTCCGTGTTAGCAAAGCAATTCGAGAAGCTCCCAGTCGAAGTGAAAGAAGGCAACTAACGTTTTCTTGGCGGAGACTTTTCTTGGAGTAGATGTTGAAATGTTTTTCTTTGAATGTCAATACAGTTAAATAAAATTGTGTCAACCTAGTGACAGAAGCCCCTAAAGAAAGGAAGGGGACAAACTTTTGTTTACAATTTTATACATATATATATATATATATACAAATAGTGTGAACTTTTTTCCATCAAAGAGAATAGCTGTGTTATTCGACAATGTAGGGTAAATTTTCAGTTACTCTTAGGCCCCCGAAAGCGATTCACGTGAGTTTCCGAATAATTATGTTTGATGGGTCGTTGTTTTGTGCACGGTTAGTCTCGGACCCCATGAAAACGTGTTTGAATGGTTATTATTTTGTATAGGCACTGGCGGCTTTCCACGGAGTTCCCGCCCTGTGTCCTTCACCTGATGCACCCAAGTACGCCTGCTGTCTGCACGGTGTGCCCACCTTCCCGCACTGGCACCGTCTGTACACCCTGCAGGTCAGTGGCCTCGTTGTCAGCAGCTTTGTTAGCACCTCGTTGCTATAAAAAAACATGTGATCAGTGAAATTTCACAGGTCGTTAAACGATATTTTGTTTACTCTTCAGTCTCATTACAAACATTTTTTCCACGGACGTGTATAGGTGGACTGCTGTCTGTCTGCCGAGACCAACGCTTAGCCTCTTCCGAAGTTTTCCGCTGTTAGTCTCGGAGAGCTTAAACAGTGAATGTGACTTTACCGGAAACTTTGTACACACCAGCTTCGTTCTAGCAGTTAAGCTAAAATGTGGCTAAATCGGAAGTTTTGTAGACACCAGCCTCGTTCTAGAACTTAACAGAAAAAAATCGTCTGCAAGCAGTCCAGTAACACAAGTTCGTGATTTTTCGTAATGGTAGTGCTACTTATAATTAGAACTGATAACTTTCATTTCGTAAAAGACCAATTTTCAGGAAAAGACACTGTAATAAAATTTACTAAAAAAATGTTCAGCAAAGTATAATGATATTAAATGCGTAATATATATTGTGTCCATACATTTGATTTAAAGTTTTGTACCTATTTTCTTTTTTTTTTCTTAAAAATTTTCAGAGGAGTCTGCAATTAAAAATGGAAAAATAATTATTTTCAGAACTACTGAATTACAAGCGTTAACACATCTATCATTATTACGGGTATGTTTGTGGGTATTGCGCTGCTGAGCCTGTCATCACTGTCGTGATGTTGTGCAGGTGGAACAGGCACTCTTGAGGCATGGTAGCACCGTGGCCCTGCCATACTGGGACTGGACGCTGCCCATCAACCAGCTGCCCTCACTCTTCACCGAAGAGACCTTCTACGATGCCTGGAAGGACGAGGTGTTGGAGAACCCCTTCGCTCGCAGCTACATCAAAGAGGCCGGTGGCTACACTGTCCGCGACCCGCAACCCGAGCTCTTCAAGCTCTCAGCTGACGGCAAGCACTCCGTCCTTTTTGATGAGGTTTGTATGCATGCGTTTATGCACAATCTTTCACGAAGACCTCTACTACACGTAGTAACAATGGTTCAATATGTACAGTTTGTTTGTCACCGTGGAAAGTTATTCCTTTACAGACGTGATCACGTTTGTAAAGTTCAGACATTTAGATGGGCAATACCCGACAACGACCGTCAGTGCTAACAGACTCCGTTGTATGTTTATTGGTTAGGTGCTGCTGGTGCTGGAGCAAACTGACTACTGTGATTTCGAAGTGCAGTTTGAGGTGACTCACAATGCCATCCATTACCTGGTGGGCGGCCGTCAGTCCTACTCCTTGTCATCGCTTCATTACTCCTCGTACGACCCCATCTTTTTCACCCACCACACCTTCGTGGACAAAATCTGGGCCGTGTGGCAAGAACTGCAGAAGCGCCGAAACCTTCCTTACGACCGAGCGGACTGCGCAGTCAACTACATGAACAGTCCCATGGAGCCCTTCAACTCTGAGAACCTCAACGAGAACGCTTTCACGCGCGCTCGCGCTCTGCCGAAGGATGTCTTCAACTACCAGGACCTCACCTTCCGCTACGACGACATGAAGCTGGGCGGCCTAAACCTGGATGAGCTGGAGGAAGAGATCCACCTGCATCAGAGCAAGGCGCGCGTCTTCGCTGGCTTCCTGCTGCACGGCATAGGCACGTCGGCGGAAGTGAGGTTCTCTGTGTGTCAAGAGGAGGGCAAGTGCACGCGCGCCGGCGCCATCTTCGTCCTCGGTGGTTCTCTGGAGATGCCTTGGGCCTTCGATCGTCTGTACAAGTAAGTCTCGGCTGTCAGATCACCGTAAGAGCATGTCTGGCCATCGAGTATATCCGGAGAACTATTATTTCAGTAGTCAGATTGTTTTTTTTACGAATGCTGCAGTAGCCCAAACAATTAAGCCTTTGTAAGTGGACTGCATATGCGATCTCGTTGATTCAGATTTGCTATCTGTTCTGTCCTCTTGTAAAGGTATGACATCACTGAGACTTTGAACGAGCTGCATATTCGTCCCGAGGATGTATTTAACGCGCAGGCGCCCTTCTTCCTCAGCTATGAGATCATCGCTGTCAACGGCACCGCACTGCCACTTTCTTCCCTGTCCAAACCCACCATCATTTACAAACCCGCTGACGGTACGTGCGCGTGGTGCTGTTATTCTGCAACAGATTTCATTCTCAGATGGTCTCACTATGGTCGAGAATAGGTACAGCACTCGGCAGTGTCTAAACTATGTCACGTTTAATTGTTTTTGTTGTTGTTGCAGGAGCCCAGGCTGAAGAAGCTTCCTATACCGTGTCTGGCATTGGTGTCCGTAAAAACATCAACACTCTGACTGTGGCCGAGACACAGAGCCTCAAGAAGGCCCTGAGAGCAGTCCAGCAGCAGAGTGGCCCTAGAGGTTACCAGGAGATCGCCGCTGCTCACGGCTACCCTGGATTGTGCAAGGACAACGGTCGCAAGGTGGCCTGCTGTCATCACGGCGCAGCCAGCTTCCCGCAGTGGCATCGTCTCTTTGTCGTCACCCTGGAGCGCGCGCTGACGCTGCAGGGCGCACGCGTGGGCATCCCATACTGGGACTGGACGGAGGCCTTCACCGCGCTCCCGACCCTTCTCACCGACAAGGACGACAACCCCTTCCACCATGGCGAGATCGCCGCTCTTAACGAGAAGACAACGCGTTCACCTCGGCCTCAGCTCTTCAGTGACCCCGAACGCGGCGAGGAGTCCTTCTTCTACCGCCAGATCCTCTTGGCCTTCGAGCAGCGCGACTACTGCGACTTCGAGGTGCAGTTCGAGGTCACCCACAACGCCATCCACTCCTGGATTGGAGGCACCAGTCCTTACGGCATGTCCACCCTCGAGTACTCCGCCTACGACCCCATCTTCTTCATCCATCACTCCAACGTGGACCGGCAGTTCGCCATCTGGCAGGCCCTGCAGCGCTACCGCGGCCTGGACTACAACAGCGCCAACTGCAACATCCAGGAGCTGCGTCAGCCGCTGGAGCCCTTCAACTGGGACAGCAATCCTAACGACTTTATCCGCGAGAACGCGCATGCCATCGACGCTTTCAACTACGACCAGTTCAACTACCAGTACGACGATCTCGACTTCCACGGACTGACCATTCCGCAACTGGAGGAGCTCATCGAGAAGAGAAGGAGCGAGGACCGTGTTTTCGCCAACTTCATGCTTGAGGTAAGTATACAAGATGGTTTATTGCGTCATTTTTCTGTTACCAACATGTCCAACTTCACGCTTCAGTTAAGTGCACAAAGGTGTTTGATTCTTCTCTCGTTTGTGCTATGAATAGTAGTCGCTTTTTTCTTTCGGTAAGTATACATGGTGTGGTATTGCCCCTTTCATCTGTCTCATTGAGATTTCCAGCTTCATTTTTGCCGTGTCTACACACGATATTTTTCTTGCTCTTTTTCCTAAACATTCTCTCAAAATCTGCGTTTTTCTCTTTGTTTATCATCATCACCTTGTGTCTTTAATGTTGTTTCTTATTCAACTTTCACTTCGTTCTCAGTATTTTTTATATTTTAAAAATGTTTGTGCTATAATTTAGTTTCTGTCTCGTTGTCGAGCGTCATATCTCTCAGGTTGCTTTATACGGCAATTAAGTGACGAAGTATATTACTTTACGAAGACAACAAGGAAAGACTATCAATTAGAACTTTTTGTTTAGAATACGTGATCTAGGAACTCTTTAAAATAAACACTCATCTCTCCATGGTGATTAACAGTCTGTGTGCATCTTACACTAAATTACTTTACACGGAATATCTTCACAACGTTTTTATTTAATCAGAGGTATACACAAATCACCTTTCTGTGTCTCAGGGTTTCCAAGCCAGCGCTGACGTAACCTTTGACCTGTGTGACGCCGAGAACCGCTGCAACTTCGCCGGCACCTTCGCCGTTTTGGGCGGGCCTCTCGAGATGGAGTGGCACTTCGATCGCCTCTTCCAGTATGACGTCACTTCCGTCTTCAAGCAGATGCACCTCCGTCCGGACTCTGTCTACCACTTCGAGGTGCACATCACATCTATCAACGGCACATCACTGGACTCGTCGCTGCTGGAACCTCCATCCGTCAGCTTCGTGCCGGGCAAAGGTCAGACTTATCTTGCTATGTGCTGCACGTGTACTGTGTTGTGTCTATCGTACTGTTGTGCTGCTCGTACCTATCAACTGCAAGGTGTTGGTTAACCTGCCCTTCACACGTCGATGTCCTTTGTGTCTGTGCAGGTAAGACTGGCAGCCGTGCTGTGGCCAAAGAAGACCCGCAACCCTCGAAGACCAAGGATGTCGTGCGACATGAGGTTTCCGCCCTTAGCCTGGAGCAGGTAAAGTACCTCGGGTATTGGCATCTAACTGAATTCTACATGTGTAGGGATCTATTTAACTGTAGTTTTACGTGTGTTGTTTGTTTATCAAAACTGGATTGTGTACTTAATATGTTCCTTTCAACTACCTTGGGTCTTTATAACATAATATTTTTTCTATGTGTTTGCATACCCGATATTCCGCATAGGGATATTTCGCCATCAAAACAAATGATGAGAAATTAAGCAGTTTTGTCTGAGCTTTAATTATTTGCTTTCTCCACCTATTTATTATTGAAGAATATGTCGTACTAATACTGACCAAAGCGTACAGACTGAAGACTAGCGCAGAAAAAGCCGTCATTGTATGTTGTCTCCACTGACTTGTCTGCCCGGTGTCCACCAGGTGAGCAACCTGAAGAACGCGCTGTACAAACTACAGAACGATGACGGTCCTAACGGCTACGAGGCCATCGCCAGCTTCCACGGCGCCCCCAACCTGTGTCCGGAGAACGCCACTGACCGCTACGCATGCTGCACGCACGGCATGCCCGTCTTCCCGCATTGGCACCGCCTGCTGACCGTACAGTTCGAGATGGCGCTGAGGGACAAGGGCGCTCTGATCGGAGTTCCTTACTGGGACTGGACCCGCCCGTCCAAGGCTCTGCCTTCGCTCCTCACCAGCACCGACAACAACCCCTTCTCCACGTGAGTATCGCGCACTGGTCGCGTCACTAAATGTGTCCTTCGTGATCTTTCCTGCGACCGTGAACATCAGATGCTTGGATACTGTGTCAAGAGTGGTCCTCGATAGAAACACTCACTGATGTTCTTTTTTTTCCCCATCGTCAATGTCGCCAGTTAAATTCAACCATCACATCATATGAAAGGAGCTTTCCCATTCTCAGATGAATTCGGTTTTAGGACTTTGGAAAATGAAAAAATGAAAGGTTAAATTTAAATTTAAAATTAAAAACACACTTTTGAACAATAATTTATGCACCAAAAAGCTGTTCTTACATTTAATTCGTGATATATTTCCTTTTAATTTAGTAACGTCTGGTGTGAAAACAAACGATGACTTGTTCGGGGGATTAGGGAGAATGTCCAGAACATGATTGTTCTTCAGATATAGGCATACAACTTGTTAACACCGACTGCTCTTAGCTAAACATCGATCTTTACTGTCCCCTTCAAATCATGCTCAAATCGCGTTCTCAATCTACAGCCTTTAACATTCTTCTATACCTTAAGCTGATTGCTTTTCTTTTCTCTTTCCACCACTAACATTTTGCAAACACTTATTTCAGGTGGTTACATGGTTAGCTGTCGTAAGTCTTTCTTGTACCGCATAGAGAAAAGTGATAGACGAATACTTGCTTACAGATACCAGATCAAGTTCGCACAAAACCAGGTGACAAGGGACGTGCAGCCAGGCTTGTACAACCGCCAGAAGCAAAATGGCCTTGACTCACTGTTCTACCAGACACTGGAGACGCTGGAGGAGACCAACTACTGTGACTTCGAGGTCCAGTTCGAGATGCTGCACAACACCATCCACGCGCTCGTTGGCGGCCACGGCACATACTCCATGTCCACGCTAGAGTACTCAGCCTTTGACCCCTTCTTCATGATCCACCACTCAAGCATCGACCGCATCTGGCAGATCTGGCAGACCCTGCAGAAGCTGCGCAACCGCTCCTTCAACTATGCTCGCTGCGCTCTCAGAAACCTTTACCGCCCCCTGGAGCCCTTCAACTACGAAAGCAGAAACCCCAACCCCGTCACCCGCGCCAACTCCCGACCTGTCCAGATCTTCGACGCTTCTAAGTTCAACTACCATTTTGACAACCTCAACCTAAACGGCTACAGCGTGTCCGAGATCAACACCATCATCGAGAATCTGCGCGACCGCGACCGCGTGTACGCCGGCTTCGTCTTGTCCGGAATCGGAGTCAGCGCCACGGCCAACGTGAAACTCGTACCGCAAGGTGGCGACGCTGTTGACGTGGGTTCTTTCTACATCCTGGGTGGAGACGGCGAGATGCCCTGGGCCTACGAACGCGTGTACAAGTATGACGTCACAGAGGCCTTGGAAAAGCTGGGCCTTAACGCCTACTCCAACTTCGGCTTCCAGGTGACGCTGACCAAGTATAATGGCGAGCAGCTGGAAGCCAGCCTGGCCACCCCTGTCATCATTTCTCGCCCCGCCAACGCCGACTACGACGTCCTCATTCTGCCATTGGCCCCGGAAAACAAGCTGCCTCCCAAGGTAAACATGTTGCGTGACCTGTTAACGGATCTCTGCTTTCTTTGCTAAGATTCTACTAAGATTATTCAATTTAATGCTGTTTAGACCTTTGGTATTGCTGTCCTTTAAGCATTTTTAAACCATAGAGCAGCTTATCAAGGTGTTTATCTATATATTTTTATTAGAGAATAAAGAGTTTTTATTAAGAGGATTTGTATTTCTGTCAACTTTGATGCATTAGATGATAAATGAATGGACAACAGGTTGGCAACTAACAAAGGCGCAGACCTAGCTGTGAACATGTTATTGAGGACAGCTAATGATTTTGAGAACGACTTACGAACAGCTCATGTTCGACGAAAGATTCTTCTCGTGCGACAGGTGGACCTGCCACCACTGTCTTTTCTCCTGACCACTAGTTGGATAGGTAACATGCAGGTGAACATTGTGACTTTGTGTCTTCCATGCTACAGGTGATCGTCAGTCGCGGTACTCGCGTCCGCTTCCACTACGCGATCGCCGGCGTCAGCGGCACCGTCAAGGAGGTGGGCAGCTACACCAGCCTGGCCCAATGCTCCATCCCCCCTGGCGACGCCAACTCCTACAGCCCCGACGTCAACTACAGCCTGGAGCCCGGCGACTACTTCTTCGTGTCCTCAAACAAGGCTCGGTGTGAGGAGGGCAAGCGCGTGCAGATCAGCATCGACGATGAGTAGACGGCCGCACGTATTCTCGCGACAGGTCAGCAACAATATAAAAAAAAATTTCCTCAATCTCTCTCATTCTTTATCTGGCTGAATGTGTTATTTATATATATATATATATGTGTGTGTGTGTGTGTGTGTGCACTTTTCACAGACAGGATGGCCCCTCCACTAACCTTGTTTTTTTCTGTGGGCAGGTCAAGGGTGATTCGCCGTGTCATTTTCAAAGATTCGCCAAATTACTCCTCTTGACCTCATTGCCGTTTCGCTATGTCTTTCTGTTACTACTACTGACAGTGTCTAAGTGACTGTTGTCATTGTCACCTGTACTGTTTTAGCCTTGTTAGAAATGTACCTGATAACAAACGCAATAAAAGGTTCGAAAATCGTCAAATGTCTTGCTTTGTTTTGATTCGTGATGCAGGCTCTTAAATGCTTATGTTGAAATTAGCATTGAGTAAGTGTGCTGGATTGAGTAAACACAGAATTGATTGTTTGTCCTTTGACGAACAACCGGTTTCGCGCACGCACGCACGCACGCACGCACGCACATAGACATCGAGAGAGCTCCGATCATACTTTACTGTATGCACAATAGTTTTGTGCTAAACAATTTTTTTTTAAACTTTACTTACAAACGGAAAAGCTGCCTTTCTTTTTTGTGTTAATTTTAAAAACGTTTCGCCTAAAACATTCAGATGGACGTCTCTCGTGTATGGATTTCGTCCTAAGTTTAGGGTGTTGATCATCACCTGTAAACTTTCTAATAAAGTTTAGATGGACGGATCCACACCTTATTCGCATTTTTTGAGCCACCTTACTTCTAAGTGGGACGATAAGTCATTGGTTAATTTAGAAAGGGTATAGACTGCTTTTACAAAAGTTCAAACAGCATAGAATCAGCTTCTCACTGCGGCTACTCAAACTAAAGATGGTTTTTTTCTAAGTTTACCATGGCAAAAAATCAAAACAAATAACCCTGGCAGTGTGAGAGTCAATACAGCATCATAAAAGCCCAACACTACAGAGGCAAACGTAGCATGATAACTAACAGTACAATGCTACATCATGGTTACAGTCTGACACCGCAGTAGATGATATCGTAACAGTATGACACTAGTGGGGTTAATAGAGCTTAATAATAATGAGCTCCGTTTTAATTGTTCTGTTCCGAAACATCAGTTACATTAAGCGCTCTAATTCGTAATTTTGATAATATGGAACCCTACACTGAAATTGTGACCTAAAACTCTAAATGTTTCTTGAATACGTGTGTTAAGGTCGTTTTAAAGGATAGATCGATAGATGTGATCGTTATTAGAAATATTTCATGTTCTAGCTAATTCTGGAAATGCTGGCCAGCTTTATAATATAATACGCGCCCTAAATTCACTCGCCTGATTATACATTGTTAATGGTCTAGCAAGCAGTTCGCTGCTTCCAAGGTATTAGGTGTGTCCTGCCATCAGGCGTTGTCATGGTAACAGATATGTCCTGTCACTCAGCTTGAGAATATGACGACTGATGTTGGCCAGCACGTCCTTTTGCCCCTTCTTCAAGTGTTGAGGGGATCGAAAGGAAGCAGCAGGCTTGGGCTGGGTCACGTGCACCGCGTGAACGTCTGTGATGTTGAATGGCCGCGTGTCGGGTGCCGGTATTTCACCGGTTGGCGGAAGTCGTCGTCCCAGGTGGGGTGACAGAAGTCATAGAAACAAATCAGCTGCAACAGAGGCAGAAAATGTGCCATACGGTCGGTGTCATGACCCCCATGCCAGTGGGAATTTGCTTGGTGTAGTAAAAAGAGAACAGGCGGCATAAGGGACACATGAGCAAACGCTAGGGATCACGGGAAAAGTCTAGAAATATTCATGGGGTAAGATTCCTTATGACACAAAACATACTTATCATCAGACGGCCAGTCTACACTGTTACAAAGATACGGTATCTAAATAACGAAAAATGTAGGAAGAAAGCACGCGATCAAAGAGAGAGATCGAGAGACTGCATGATACTAACAAGAGTTTAAAAGTTCAGCAGCAAAGTGAAGACAATGCCGTAAAGCGAAATACTGCAGACAAGATGGTGAAACGAAGAATAATCTGCAGAGACCGTTAATGGACGAACATGTCTATAATTAAAAAAGACTTCGCACAAGAATAGACGAACAATTCACAAGAGAGTTAAGCGGCACAAAAAGCACAGATCAATGGGAGACACCAAAAGTCGACGTTTATCCACGGACGAGGCAACCAATAAAAATTGCAGAAATAACCGCACTAGGTATTTCCGACCTGTATTTCGTTGTTCTTATGACAGATGGCTCTATAACGCCTGTGATTTAAAGCCTGTGAAAATCTTCAAAAAAGAACGATTAAAATATGGTTTAGTGTGATGGTCGTTTCTGGTGAAAATCCAGCTCGTAGCGTCAGCCAGAACTAAATGCAGCGCTCGTCACGTGATCAAGGTTTCGGTTCTTGACCAGCACTTGTCTCTGGTCAACACTTCCAAGAAGAATGTTCTCAAAGGGCGACTTGACGAGGGGATCTCCCCTTACAGTTCACTTGCAAGAGATCCATAGACATGGATGCTACTCCAACAACTCAATCAAATGCGGCGTTATGTCATTTATCATGTCACTTTCGGTACTCTCCTCGTCTCCTTAAAAGGTTCAGACAATCGCAAGGATACACAAGCCAAATATAAGGTCATGTAGCACGGTTTGGGATCTTTTTCTTATCCTGGGCCCAGTTCACGATTTTGGTCGAACTAACAAACTGGGATAGACCTTGATCGTTGATCCTTCTAAACCAGATTCAGAACAAAAAATATCCCAACCACAAGATGCGGTTTTGTACGGATGAAGATAACTGCACCGCACGAGTTCCGTAGACTTCAAGCACGTTGTGGAACTCTAAAGCGAAGAAACCCTAAATCGCAGAAATTTCTGTTGTCCTCAACTACATTTAGTCGCTTGTAGTGTCTTCGGCCAAAGCTCCGGAATCTGGTTACTTCCCTTTGACTGCTTATGATGTCTTGCGGTTGTGTCAGCGTTGTATCTTAACACAGCAGATCTCAGTCGCTTCTTCTTCTGGATTTTTTTCCTACTTTCTGTATAGAAATAGATCACTAGTAGTTACGGAAAGAGATAATTCTATCCAAATGCAGCTTTATATTTTGAACGCCATTTAAAAACAGTTTTATTTTGATTTTGAAGCGTGAATGCAATTTCAACTATAATGCTGGACATTGACTTAATCTGCTAGGACTGCATTTCGTCTTTTTGATTTATATTTTTTAATCTTTTTTTTTTTAGTGAGAGGAGCAAAGCGTTTTGATTTGGCGGGAAACGCATTATTTCGTAAACGATCCAAGCATTTTCAGGGCAAGCCACAAAGTGTTCTTTGTCTTCCAAGTACACTAAACAGAAATTACAAGAACGTGTAAATCTGAATAATAGAATCAAAATAGCAGGAAAATTACAAATTTTAAAAACCGGTCTCAAAATGGTATGTATATATATAAATACACACACACACACACACACAGCTACCTTCTATAGAGAAATAGGATCTAGTCTTTCTTAGGATGACCTCAAGAAAACGAAGGTTAGCCCGTTAGACTTAATTCACCAATGGGAAATGCTTGAGT
This sequence comes from Marisa cornuarietis, assembly GCA_004794655.1. Taxonomy (NCBI): domain Eukaryota; kingdom Metazoa; phylum Mollusca; class Gastropoda; order Architaenioglossa; family Ampullariidae; genus Marisa; species Marisa cornuarietis. The sequence continues at coordinate 2,021,841 of SMMW01000054.1, forward strand.
CATTAAAAAACTATTTACAGTCAACAGACCAACAACCATAGTCATTTATAAAGCACCCGTTCAACAGGTAGTATGCTCACTCATTCGGTAATGCCCCCCCCTCCAATTAGAAAAGGCGAGAGTAACCCAGCATGAAGACATGAAAAAAATACTCAGGCATATCCAGTCCATCGAGACGAGACCGAACATTACACGTAATGCTGTTGGAACTAAAATATTTTCAAGTAAAACTTCAACGATGAGACAGAAGAGGAATGTCGAGCTAGGAACTGATGCTATAGAATAGGAAGCCAAAACACCTTCACCATTAAAGGATGACGGTAATGGGTTTTGAAAACAAAATGTTTTCTCGGTCTTTAATCATTCTAAATATTACTATAAAAGTTTCAACACACAACGAACGCCTGCCTAAACAGGAAACCGAGCTGACCCAAATCTGATAGTCTGGAGAAAGATGTTAAGCAAAATACAGTAAGTACATACACAATAACTACGCCATTGCCGGTCCCAAGCCCGGATGAGAAAGGAGGAGGGTTGGGCATAGGGCTAGCAACCCTATCCCGTAAAAACTTTTATGCTACGGAAACAACGGCTAGAGAAATAACTTCATCTGGTAGAAGGAGTGATGCAGTCTGTTACGGATGGAAAATGGTGGTGTTGTCTCCGTATTTGAATCAACGGCGTAACATAGGACCCGGATGCCTATTCCGTCGTCAATGGCTCGTTATGGGTCCTCGATCCGCGGTGCCAATCTCTCTCAAGAAAAACAGCCCTCTCAGCCAAGCCGTTTAGCAAAGCACTTTATTTACAGCAGATGTCTCCTCTCTGGCATTACACGCTGGCAACCGGCGACACACAGTTGCAACAGCTCTCCAAATACCTCTAACCTCTCAGCGACACGTACGCTAGCTACACACGTCACGCTCGCCTGAACACGACAAACAACACTCTAACGGCAACACAGTCTCTCTACTGCTGTCGCTCGCTTCAACCTTTCCGTCTGCTGCAATCTTCCCCCCTCTCTCTCTCTCTCTGACGCTCACTCACACCGCTTATATATACATGTACACAGTTCTCTAGAATTATCCAGCACCTACCCGTCACGCATGCGCTCTCCCACACCGAACAATCCAGGTACTAAGTCTTGCATCAGTCTCACTCGCTCAGGCACACACTAGAACAGTCTAGATATGCTTTGTCCTCGCCGCGCTGGCCGCTGCTGGACAGGTCAGCCGGGGTCAAATACCACAACAAAGCAATGGCGGCGCTGGTTTACACCTCGCGCACACCGCTATACTATTTAATTCGTAACACAGTCCAGACAACTGGCCCCATGACGGCAAGAGATGAAAGCCAAATGGACGTCTCTGGCCCGACAGCGGAACTCCTGACACCAAAACATCACATGCGAGTTGGTTGCTGGAATGTACGAACTTTATTCCAGACAGGAAGGTTGTCGCAAACAATTAAATAAATGAACAGCTACAAACCTCACAATGCTCGCAGTAGCAGAGGCCAGATGGACAGGTACGGGAAAACAGGTTCTTAACTCTGGGGAAACCATTATCTGGTCTGGCAGGCAAGACGACCACCACCATGAAGGAGTCTCCCTTATCATCAGCAGAAAACATGCAAATGCCATCTTACAGAGGAAGCCCATAAGCGAACGCCTACTCTACGTGAGGCTAAACTCCAGGTTCACAAAACTATCTTTTGTAGTAGCATATGCCCCCATTGACATCGCTGACGAAGAAGAAAAAGACAAATTTTATAGCGCACTTCAAGCGGCTTTAGAAAACATCCCCAAGCATGATGTGATGCTCCTCATGGGCGATTTTAACGCAAGAGTAGGCAACAAAAACGAGAACAGAGAAAGAGTCACGGGGCGGTATGGAACTGGAGAACTTACTGACAATGGGGAGAGACTCATTAGTCTGTGTGAAGAGAACGATCTTATTATTGGTGGTACTCTGTTTGCGCACAAAACAATCCACAAACTAACCTGGACATCACCTGATGGAAGGACACAAAGCCAGATAGATCACATCATCATCAACAGCAAATGGAGACACTCCCTGCAAGACGTGCAAGTCAAGCGAGGAGCAGACGTTGGCAGTGACCACCACCTATTAGTTGCAAAGCTCAAACTGAAGTTGAGAAAAGCAAAGATTGGGCAGAAAAGAAACCAGCGTATGGATATGACCAAACTCAGAGACCCAGCAATCAAAACGGCATTCGGCATTGCACTGAAAAACAACTTCAGCATCCTCCGAGATGAAGCAGCTATAACGATCGATACCTTTAACAAAGCCACATTAGAAGCAGCAAAAGAAACCATTGGCTACAGGACAAGCCCCAAAAATGTGTGGATATCTGTGTACACATGGAACTTGATAGAAAAAAGGAAAGAGATGAAGAGGAAGCTCCTGAACACCAAATCCCCCAGGCTGAAAGAGAGGACTGCAGCACAATACAGGGAGCTAGACAAACAGATTAAGTCCTCCTCAAGGAGAGACAGGCGACAGTATATAGAGCAGCTCGCAGCTGAAGCCGAAGCAGCAGCCGAACGGAAAGACATGAAGGCGACCTATCAAAACATAAGGAAGCTACGAGGTGACCGAAGGCACAACCAGGACCTCCCGTTAAAAGATCAGATGGCACACCCATCACAGAAGAGCGAGCCAAACTGAAGAGATGGGAGGAACATTTTCAACAGATTCTTAACCACCCAGAACCATCAGTGCTACCTGAAATCATCGAAGCAGAAGAAGATCTAGATATGAACACTGGACCCATTGCACTACAAGAAATTAAGGAAGCCATTCACAAAACAAAGAACAGCAAGGCACCAGGAGGGGATGGTGTATGTGCTGAAATGCTGAAAGCAGAAGAGGGAGAGACACCGCGTATTATACAAACAATCCTCCAGGAGATCTGGGACAGTGAAGAAATCCCTAACGAGTGGAGTAAAGGTGTTGTAGTCAAGATACCAAAGAAAGGAGACCTCGGTGACTGTAATAACTGGAGAGGCATCACACTGCTATCCGTGTCACAGCCTCTGCGTTCACTTAACGCCTGGACATTTGCGCGTTCTTTTTTCTTTTAAACAAAACAACTCTGTTTTCTTTTTAAACATATACATTTAATTAAATGATCAAAATATGGCAAAATACTTAAAAGAAATACTAAGGTATCTAAATATCAAATAGTCTACAAAAAAAACACAAAGTCACTTTTTGATGATTCACAAACAAATACATGTATTCTAATCCACAAACGCTTCTCTTAGTATGGTGCCGTTTCTCGGAACGAACCACCCAACATCATACCACAAACGCTGCCTCTCGGGGTCAGACGTTGAACTAGAAATGGCGCTGCCTCTTGGGGACGAGCGACCCAACCCACGGACCTTCATCTTCTGGATAAGTGTCTCAGGCTTATATCCGGTGTAAGTCTCGGCTTTCCTTATCAGCGAGCCCGTGTTTCCGGTTCCGGTTTGCTGTTGCGAAGAGACACGGACCTTCATTTAATTTTAATAAAGGTCAGTGGTTTGCAAACATAAATGGATTTGAAAAAAAATGGACAGGTGCAAATTGTTGCATTGTTGAATGTCATACCAATAAAGCGAGATGTCGTTATCCTCAACAAAAAGTAAACATCTATCCTCGTCGCCATCATAGCTTACAATACCAACAGACCTTAGCAACGGGGGACTTCCCTATTGTCGTCTGCTAGTAAATGGCGTTGTCGTGAACTCAGTGTTACCACGGACCTTCATTTGTGGCGTTTATTAAATTAATTCTTAAAGTATAGGCTTTTTGTAACAGAATAATCTATATAATTGTTTCCAAAAAAATCAAAAACAATGCTTTTTAAAAAAATTGTTAGTGGTAGAGCAAGTCAATGGCATCTGTTGTGACGATGTTTTTATATGATAAAATTGACGATAAACCCACATGCGTTTTCTATAAACAACCAAAATACATTTTACAGAAAATACTACTGTTGATTTTGCAATCAGTCTTCTTTAACAAGGTTCTTATGACAGAAAAGCTTTATTACTTCTAAAATTTCTTCGACGTTAGGAAAACCCGCCATTTTGAAATCGGAAACGGAAGTCAAAACCTTACGTTTGTAGGGTTTGTTACAATCGGTCACTCCTACGTTTGCGCAAAGAGGCAACGAATGAGAGACACTCATCCAGTAGATGAAGGTCCATGACCCAACCTTTTCTTTATTGACGCCTTCTCTCGGAACAGGCGTTTTACAACTCCATGCTAACTCCATTCATACTAACTCCAGATAACTCCATGTTAACTCCATTCCATGCTAACTCCACATTCCATGCTAACTGCGCCTATAACAAAATTACAACAAAAGAGATTACTAATACTTATAGATCGATGTCTCTAAAAAAATACAGGAAAAATTCGCACCTTTCTATGAAGACGCAGCCTTCACTTCCCCACACGCAGTGTCTCGGCACTTGCCGTGTCTCTCTGAGAAGTGAAGCGCTGGCCGGCAACAGTTAACTAAAAACTCTTCCCCCTTTTTTCCTCATTCTCTAAAAAAAATCACTATGACTCATGCGCCAGGTGCGATTTGGGCATCCTCGCTGTACAGGCTATTAGCCTCCATGTCACCCCTCTGTGACAATCCGTCACCAGCAAAATTTTTAGCGGCATAATTCTCCAGCGCATTACAACAACAGTAGACTCTATACTCCGACAAGAACAAGCTGGCTTCCGGAAAGGACGATCATGCATCGACCATATCTTTGTGCTGCGACAGATCCTGGAACAATCGCAGGAGTGGAACAGTCCACTGTATATGGCCTTTATTGACTTTGAGAAGGCATTTGACAGCCTACACCGTGCCTCTCTATTGAAGATTCTACGTCACTATGGCATTCCAAGGAAACTGGTTAACATCATCAAGCCCTTATATGAAAATTTTGAATGCCAGGTCATCCACAACAACCAGCTGACTGAACCCTTTAGAGTGGACACAGGTGTCAAGCAGGGGTGCATCCTGTCACCAATACTGTTCTCACTGGCCATTGATTGGCTCATGGATCGTGTCACTCAGGGAAAACGACAGGGTCTACAGAGACTCTAACCACAGTTTTGGAAGATCTAGACTACGCCGACGACCTAGGTCTGCTATCCCATAGGCACCAAGACCTTCAAGATAAGACCGAAACCCTTAGTAAGACTGCCAGCATGATAGGGCTCAGAGTCAACACTCGAAAAACACAAGTCCTAAGGAACAACATGACAAACAATAACCCTCTCACAATCAGTGGGAGTCCACTAGTGGACGTAAAAGAATTTGTTTACCTAGGCAGCCAGGTAACAGGACCTCAAGAACAGAGGCCTATCACTCGAAACAGCCCCCAGAACAGCAGCAGACAGAACCAGATGGAGATCCCTAGCTGTTGCCTCACGCGCCAGACGGCACAATGAGGACTGATGATGATGATGATATACACAATGCAAAGTGAAGTACAAAATCAAGCTATAATGGCTTCAGCGTAAAACAGTTTACAAGACACTGAGGATAAAGACTTTAACTTTAAGACTAATATGGGGGAACACAAATTTAATGCAAAGACATTTATAGTGAAAAAGAAGGCACTTATCCCCGTGAAGTTGTAAAATCATAAAAGTTACAAAGTAGTGAAGCTTTAAGGTCGATAAAGTACGAAGCTATAAACAAATCTTTGGAACAGCCTAGAAATCTCTTTGCTGAACCGATGTCAAAATGTAAATGGATTGATTTTTTTAAAAATGTGTAGCATTTGGTTACGACACATTTTTTTCTAAATCAGACAGAGCGTGGGACACCATAATACAGAAGAATTTTAAATTAATATAAATATAAATTAGATCTGGACAATTTATCAAACACCTATAAATATATAAAATAGAATATATCACTGCTCTACTGGTATGACATCAAATGAAACAATGACTCCATGAAGTTGTCATACTCCATTTTTCTCTCCTTTTAGCTAAAAAAACAGTTAAGTGTTTGCTCACATGAATTTGCAAGAGGTTGTGGCAACGTTCTGTTTCACCTTATTGCTCCAGTTTAACACCTGAGTGGACCTGCGATTACCTGTTCCAACCCACTTCATTTGTGGGGCGGAAACTAAATTTGTTTGCCCTTCAGCCTGCAGCTTCACTCATACGCGTTGTTTACCTGATCACGTGTGACAGTAACCATGACAGTGAGGTTGTTAATGCACGTGTTTCAATTAGCGAAGTCAGTAGAAGTGTAGCGGGAAAAGATATTCAGTGTCTCTCGTACCACAGCGAGGAGAGAAGCGATGTCTAGTCTATCTGCATAGGGATTATTCACATTTAAAAAATATTTTGAAAGCTTAGGGACCACAACCCAACATTATTCTTTAAATAATTATTTGACACCAAGATTCGGCCGAATTTCCCCTGTGGTACTACAATAATATACGGCAATGTGTTGTTAGTAACGCTACTGAAAAATCCCAGAATTTTGTAATAAAAGGTATTGCATCAGAACATGCAGAAATTCCAATAATATGATTATGGTGGTGGGGGGGGGATTGGTGTTTTACGCCGAGCCAGCAACTCAGACTACATCACGACAAGGCAGCCAGCCCTGTAAACAGATGTCAATGCAGAGAAAAAACATTGAGCCCGAGACGAGAGCCTGAGTTGGTAAATCTCCATAATAATACAAAATAAACTTTTTTCATTATGAGATGCAAACAATTTAATAATATGACTTTGGAATGTCAGGGTGTCTGCACTGATAAATAAGATTGATAAATAAGATTGGAATAGTAGGAACAGTCAAATAATAGCTAGCGATATTCATCCTTTTAAAAATCTTCTTTAATGTTGAGTAAAGGCATTCATAGTATTTAAACTAATTATAACAAATTTAAACTGTCAAAAGTAACTTTACAAAAATAAGTAAGGCGTTTCCCGAAAAAGGCAATACTGTGATAGCGATTAAACAGAACTACACTTCAATCTTTATATGTCTCAATTACAATGATAACTGTATATCCCCCTAAAATATTTCTAGCATCCCTCTCAGTTCTCTCTATTTGCTAACATCTCTCAAAACGTTTTAATTACCGTGGCCTTTTTCTGTATAAAGCACTTAAAGTTCAGATAATTCATACATTTCTACTTTTTATTTACTTCTCAATGCATTCTTCACTCTCTTCATTGGGTACCAATTAAACCAGACTAGACTACAAGCTTCCAACTCTATGCTATGGATTCTTTGAAGGCTCATTACCCCCACTACTTTACTGAAATCTTGTCTGTCCGCACCCCTGCCCGAAACCTTTGCTCCTCATCAGACTCCCACATTCTTTCCCTCCCTCCCTACGTCCCTCCCTCCCTCCCACAAAGACACTCACATACGGACAACGGATGTTCTCTCTCTCTGTGCTGCTAAGCAGTGGAACTCTCTTCCACATCACATTCGCCACTCTGACTTCAAGGCTACATTCAAATGTTCTCTGAAAACATATATTTTTGCAAAGTACTGTCCCTGAATTACTATTCTTATCTCCCCTGCAATACTGTCTGTCATGTTAGCCATCATGTAACGACTCCAATATTATTAATGCTGTCATGATGAGTTAGCGTTTCGTTGTATAGGGTCACTTGATACCAGAAAAGTAAAATCATTGTTTTATACATAACTATTTTAACTAAATATACGGTGTATACATGCAGCATCGGTGTTGACGAGAGCTCAGCCGAATAAGGAATTAAAGAGACAGAGTAACAATAATCAGAGTATGAAAAAGAAGAGAATGAAAAGTAGAGTACCAAACGTAGGGTATTAAGAAGTAGGTAAAAAAAAATAGGTATTAAGAAGTAGGTAAAAAAAATAGGTATCAAGAAGAAAGGTATAAAGAATAAAATATAAGGCAAGGACAATAGGCTGAAAATTCATTTTATTTCCTGTTTTCCTACTTAAACATGAAGTAACGATAAAGGTAGACTTATTTGGTATGCTTCCTCGAGAACAGCAAACAATGTCTGTCTCTGCCCACTGGTTAATAAAGACAGCCTGTTGCATGTGACAGGTCCTTAATTTTACAAAAGGCACATTTCAGTGTCTGTCTTCCTTAAAAGAAAGCTGTCATCATTAAACATTTTACTACAGATACAGTTTAGCTATGTACACAAGTTTTTTTTTCCTTAAATGTGAGCGCCACTGCAGCTTAGTTTGCATTTCAGTATAGAATTCATATTCTGCTTATCAGTACAATTCTCACACTCTGCTTATCACCACATCTCTCACTTTCTGCAAATAAGTCTGCACCTTTAGACCGTGATGCTAGTTTTCAATGATCCACATACATGGTACATATCAGGATGTGCTGCAGGTTGGTGAGATCAAACATTTCCAGACAAAATATATTTTAGGGTGGGACATTCTTGTGTGTAGGCTAAGAGCTGTCCAGAGAAATGTCTAAGGTGCAACAGAAGAAAATTAGGTTACTGGATTACTGTTACAAATGCACATTAGAGCATTACTGGATTACTGTTAAAAATGCACATTACAGCATACAATTGTTTTGTTTTATATATACGCACGTATGCATCCACACAGAGGATAAATAAATGAGCACAACACATCCCAGTGCACTCATATTCATTACTATCACTCAAGAGCGTTCGATTTTTTTTTCAGAAAGCACACACACACACACACACACACACACACACACACACACACACACACACACACACACACACACACATAGACACACACACACACACACACACACATTCACACACACACACTATATACGCACACTTTATGTACTATGGTTCAAAGGTCCTTCAAGACACAGATTATATATTAAAGGTTATTTTACAAAAATAGTCATATCACAATAACAGCCCAACAATAGTCTCAATGCTTCAAGCCGTTCTTAACCAGGCAAATGTCGTCGAACATTTGACCAAGTTTGGCAAAATTGTGTGAAGATCGTTTAGAACATTGAACCTTTGGTCAACATGCTAAGCTGAAACTTGTTTGCCAATTTTGCAATACAAGGAAATTTTACGGCACTTCGGAGATTCGACATTTTAACAGTTTGCTCGGTTAAGAACGGAATTTAGAGACTTGTGTACGACAGTATACGCCTTGCCTTGCTGTTCGTTAGAGACGTCGCCCATTTGTAGACATCAGTTTAGTTGGAGATGCCCTTCTATTCGGAGACAGCCAGAAAAAGAAATAGTGAAAGCCTGACAAAGTTAACTCCTGCAAGGACGAGCACGCACTGCCGAACATTCTACAATATATGTGCACAAGATCTTTATGGAAGCATGAAACTGGATAAAGTACTTGGAGTATTTTCAAAAGTTTCCTGACGATATGTACACGGAGGCGATTAGGTGGTGAGCTTACTGAAGTAATTCTCAGCAATTGTTACTAATAGCCAAAGTTTATATTATTTCTCTAATCGGCCACACAAGCAAAAGGAAAAGACTATGGTAGCCAGCTTAGTATCAAGTTTGATAACACTTACCAGTCTGCATATATCGACTGTATATTACCAGTCTGCATGTATCGATTGTATATTAATAAAATGTAACCAAACCCTGCCAGGAATTTTGTGTTTTATGAGAAAGTAAGATTCACACTTCACAATCACAAAATCGTGGAGGATTTCTTGCCATTTGTGCAATTTAAATATGATCATTAACACGCTTTAAAAGTTTTTAAATCTTGTATCGCCACCATTGTAACCTAAATACTTTATTCTCTTGAGTAGTGTGAGACAGGTGTCTGTACTTGAGTGCTTCTGAATCTGATCTCGTGAACTCTTGTACAGAAGTGGATGACTACAAAAATAAGGAAAGAGAGCGTCCCCCTCAGACGTGGTGGCCATGTCTGTACGCAGCAAACCTTACTTGTCCTCCATGCGACTCGCCGCTTCTCAGTTGTCAGGAACAACCATCAAGTAATTCCAGACAAGGGTGCTCGTGTCTGTGAGCGTCATGATCAGGGAACGGGTTCTAGGCGACATTCACGTACCCGGAGCTTGGTGTTCCGGCCTTGTGATGTACAGTTATAGCTGGAAAGAAACGAAGTGCACTTTCTGATAAAGCCTCACAATATTGCGTGCCATTACATGTTAATGTCCTGAGTATTATTCACAGTCTCATACCCATCTCTCTTTCTCCTTTTCTTTGTCACATTGCTTCAGGTTCCTGTTAATCGCTGGCTGTTCGCGGTACCACAGGATGGTAAAGGCCGAAGGGCGCACGAAGACACAATAATTGATTCTGTAGTTTTCGGGATGATGAAGCACGGTTACAACTGTGGTGTGTACAATTTACTTACTGGTAATGACGTGTTTAAATGGTGTTACAGTACACAAGACACTGTGGAGTGCACGACGACGTATCGTGTTAAAATCATGTTTATGTGATGTTATAAAGACACTGTAGAGTGCACGTGCTTTGTGTAAGCTGTAACGTGGTGCTTGGGGAAATGGTCACCCTAGGCACAAGCCGCACAAGACCAAAAGAAAATAAAAAGAAAACAACCTCATCCCCAGATTAAGACGTTCCGAACTAAAATGTTAGCTCACAAGAAATGTGTCACACAAGTGTTCTTTTCCTTTTCTTCGTTTGTGTTCAGTGCCTACGTCTACTGTTTTTGTATGTATATGTACAGAGAGAAGCACTGTCTTCAAGCCTCTGTTCTGCAAGTTTAGCGTGCACCAGATCCTAGGACATCTCTTTGTATTTCTGTTGGCCCAGACCCGAGGACTGCTGCAGTAATAAAGCATAACGACAACATAATACTTTGGAGTATATTTATGAATCGAGGGTAAGTCATTGAGCCAGGAAAACATGGGGAAATTAAGGGCAAACATCTTGTCGTTTTAATTACGGAGATCTCTTGGATTTTATAAAAAAAAATCCTTGTTATGAAGCCGTTAAAATGATGCTCTAAAGTAAAGTGAAATAAAGCTCGATGCACGAAGACTGTTTCGTAAATAATGAAACAAGACGTTTGCAATTGGTTTCCCGGGTCAACGACTTGCCTTCGTCCAGATGTCTTCTTTCTCACAAGCAGCCTCGCTAGTCTGTTTATTCCCGATGCGAACCCTCTTCTATATCTGTAAAGCTCATCACGTCTTTCACTGTAATCTTGATTCTTTGTTTAAGCCAAAGCTTCTGTGTCTACTTCTTGCGAAAGAATAGGAAAGGATCCCATGTTAAAACACGTAAGCTTCCAAATAAGAAGTCAATTACCCATTAATTTGAAGGTTGGACAACATCCATTTGAGAAACCTAATCTTTGATTATGTGTACAAAAACTGCTGTTTCCTCTTATTGTGAAAGTTTCGTCCGGGAATCCAGTAATTCGACGTACACGTAGCAATTCCAAAGGTGGTGAGTTTGTCCTAATCTGTATGCTGGACAACATCCATTTGTAAGACCTGATCAGAAGATAACCTTTTTGAGTTTTGCTTCTGAAAAAGCTGAAACTTATGTTATTTACTCGGCTGACATTATTTAGAGCTTGCTGCGTTTGTCTTGTTGGCAAGCTGTGCCGCCAACTTCGCCTGTGCCTCCTGTGTGGCATTGTATGTTTCTGCAATTAAAAAAAAACTAGCATTCAGCATCCTTAAATGAATTTGGGAAATGAATCCTTTGTCTTTAATTTCATTGTATCTTAATTATAGCTCTGAATTTTACTCAAAAACAAAATTCTTGTATTTCTGTTCTTTTAAATATTGTTAAAGAATTTTTATTGTGTTTTTTTTTAGAAAACTTCTAGCGAAAGAGTTTCTAATTTGAATGATTTTGCTGAATCGGTCTAAAAATAGGTAAATTTATTTATTTTTCGAGCCAAGCTGCCCTGCCTAGCCACTCCCAGCCAACAACTCGTCTTCCTGCAAAATGCCTTCGGTTTTAAATTCCCCTCTGACCTGAGAGATAGATGACCCCCAGCGCGCAGCCAACGAGGATAGAGAACATCATAAGCCAGACGACGAGTTTGCCAAACGCACTGTTCTTGCTGTGGCTCTTGGGTCTGCTGCTCTGCAGGATGCCCTCGATGGAACAGTCCCGTCCAAAGGGGTGTGTGTCTCGGCCGTCAATGAAGCTGCCGGTGCGCTGCATGAGGAAGTCCACGAGGTCGGCGAAGCCTGCTCTCCCCCCGCTGCCAGAGTCGGTGGACCAGACCCGCCTGGCTGGCGTCTTGATTGTCGAGATGGTAGTGAGTGTAGTTTCGTTGGACGTCGTGTCCTCTGCCTGATCATCGTCGTCATCGATGTAGGCTTTGTTGACGAAACTCAAGGGTTGCTGAAACGAGCAAATAAATAAATAAATAAATAAAATCAAAACCGTGAAGTAAGACTGGCTTGCATGAACCCCGCAGCACACAGTCGTAAAAGAAAAGTGTTAGCAGCCGCAAGAATAGGGTTTTAACGATGAACGCTCATCTCAAACCAGGGATATGCGTCCGAGTACTGATGGAATGTATCTCACAAAGGTAATAGTGTTAAAGCTTTGTGGCAAAATATTAGTGGAATTAAGAAGCAATGCGTGTATCAGGTGCGCGCATGCACACAGAAGCAAACAGACAGACAATGAGAAACAAATAAGGGAGAGTCGACCCAATCTTTCACAAACGGGGTTCTTCTCGCTGGGTAGGACTTGGACTCTCTAACACCTATAGTAGGGAAACATTCTCACTAGCAGGACAAACACTAAAAGTACCAAGCAGTAAATAATAAAAAAACTAATTAAAATTAAAAATACAAAACAATCGTCATGGTAAACAAAATAATCGCATGGAGATCCGTGTTGTGACCGCGAACAGTCCAGGCACATGAGTCATGGTATCCGCGATAGCTCAACACGAGCGACTTCTCTACCCCTTACAGTTACACGTACTGTGGTTTCACGGTTTTTTAAAGTAAAAATACAGGCATTTGATGTTGAAGCTCGTCTTTCACAATGTTTAAGTCTCAAGAAAGGACACAAACGATTATTCAAGACTCGCAGAGTTCACTGCTCACTTGGAAGACTATGATTGTTCAAATGTATGCTATTCATCTTCCTCTTTTCAGCATAAATATATCAGTCGAGGATTATTTCCGCAGAAGTGCTCTCGGCTGTTTTATAGACGGGAAACTTGTTGGGACCGTTTCGTCTTTTCCGGTTCTTACAAAAAATTATATTATTTTTTTTCATTCAAAATCAGGGTAGTGTTCTCTCGAGTGGAGCGATCGACTACTAACATGGGGGACATCGCGATATTAGCGGATTATTGATAATAAAGATTGCCATGTCCTTGCACTTCACATGTCAGATTGTTTGAAACCAGCACCAGAAACAGTTTTCATTCGTCATTTTCGCTTCTCTATGCAATCAAAGTCGAAACATCTGCATACTCACGCTCATTTTGACAACGACGGCAAGGAAATACCTTCTTGGGCAACTGCGACCTTCGTCATGTCAGGTTACGTTTAAAAAAAAACCACCCCTCAAACCTAGAAGCACCGAGCTTTTGTTCTAGTGGTTCCTGACTCTCAAGCTCCGAGAGTATGCGCACACAAAAACGCTGAGAATCTGTGCGAGCGGTAAGCCAATCAGAGCACTTAGCTTCACCAACCGTACTCATTGCCTTGGTTCATCAGGGTCAATATATCCTGACGTACATATTAACCATCACTTCTCCATTCGTTAGCTGCGAGCGCACTGAAGTATTGAGCGCACGGCGTTTACTTTACCGCGCATCTCATCGGCAAACCAGATGTCAATCGGACGTCCTGCAGTGCACTAGAAACTAGTGCCTGTTGTTTCCAAATGTGGAGACAACTCGTAATCATTGGAAAGTAGCTGGAAACAAGAATCGAGTAACTTCTTTGATGTTTTGCTTCTGTTGTCAATATCTGTCAGCTTTTTTGTGATTGAGGTAAGATATTGTTAGAATTTAACTGGATTCATGTCTTTAAACATTCCGGATTTTTTTTAAGTTTTCCTCGTTCCATCATATATTCATTTATTTCATTTATTGTTTGCTTTGCATATTTCTTTTCTTTTTCTACTAGCCCCACTTTATTTCATTAAAAACAACCAGTTTTCCTCGAACCTGATAAAGATAATCGAGTTGTTCACAACCTGCAGGTGATCTGAGCAATCGATGCACGAAAACCCCGTTTACTCTGTGATAGTGGACAGGAAATGTAGTAGAGAGTTATTGTTCTTATTTTCCCGCCATGACGTACTTCAGGTATCTAATCTTGCCGACCACGCACAGTCCCTGTCCCCGTCACGTTGCGTCAAACAGACGGCGCCCTGGGCGTGCTGACAATGAGGAGTGGGGTGGGGAGATACTTTGTTGGGAGAGTGGTTGGCATCGCGCTACTGAGTCGAGGTGTGACAGAGAGACACCAGGACAGGAACAGACAAAGATTCAAAGACACGAAATATGAAGCCGGCACACGTGAATACATATGCAACGAATACTTGCCCTCCTCCCCCCCCCCACACACACATTCACATACGCACAAACACGTTCTCTCTTATATACTCTCTCTCTCTCTCACACACACACACACACATAGGCTCAAACATGCACGTTCTCTCATATACTCTCGTTCACACACACACACACACACACACACACACACACACACACACACACACACACACACAACAGAGTGTGTGTGGAAATTCTACTGCCTATAAAGGACAACTAGCAATTGTAATTTTCTCCTAATTTGTGAATGTAAATGGCATCAACAGACCTGTTATTAATTATGAAATCAGGGATCGCTTTCGTTTGTCTATAAGCGCTTTTGAAACCCTTCGTTGCCTTACTGTTGTTCCTGTGATAACACCTGATAACATGCAATTTTCTTTGCTTTATTTATTTACTCACGCAAGTGGGTGTTCACTTATGACTTATAAAGCAGAGTGTGGCGATGTGAGTGTGTGTGAGAGAGAAAGAGAGGGGGAGAGAGAGAGTGCGTGTGTGTGTGAGAGAGAGAGCGTGTGAGTTAGAGAAAGAGAGAGAGAGAGTGTGTGAGAGAGAGAGCGTGTATGTGAGTCATAGAAAGAAAGAGAGAGAGAGAGAGTGTGTGTGTGTGTGAGAGAGAGAGAGATAGAGTGTGTGTGTGTGTGTGCGTGTGTTAGTGGCGGTGGTTGAAGCTTGAGCAAATCCTTACCGTGAGTTCGACCCTCAACCAATTTGTTAGGAATATTCCTTTCGATTATGACTTAGTTACGGGCTATGTTTCAGATGTATGTTTGCTCGTAGCCTGTTTATTTTAGTTTTTATTTTTAATCCATTCTATAACCAGTAGTTCCAAATGGAAAAAATACAACGCAGAAGAAATTGCGAAACATCTCTAATATGCATAGCGAGCGTGGAAAATGTCATAACTTGAGACGGTTCCGATGAGAGAGAGAGAGAGGGGGGGAAAAAGAAATAAGCCATTAGCAACCCATTACCAAACATGATCTGTAAAGTTAAGGAAGGGACATCAATGATGCAAGTGTTTCACTATTTCGCTACATTGATGCAGCGCAAGAGTAAGCTTGACGACGCAAGAGATCGATACCCAACAATAATATTAAAACTGAACGAATAAGCAGCAGAAATCAAAATGGGCGAAGCTTTGTATTCCGGCTAGTAATGGCGAAGTACATTCCAAAGGTTCTTAATATATCGCTTTGTATATATATTTGCACCAGCGGCCAAATAAATTCAGCTTCTTTAAGTAAGAGACCCACTTCTGGGACTTCCATGATCTATTGATTAATGACAGCAACAAGATAACAGACTCTGCGCCATAATTGGATCAAGTGGAACCTCGGGACATCCAAACAGACGCTGTTCATTCATCAGGTGGCCATGTCATCGGTCAATGACAGAAGACCTCACAAACATTGCGACCATTTCACAGGAGTGCCAGAGTTGACGTCATTGATCTTCTACCATCGTGACGAAGGTTGATGAAACGCCAAGGCTGATAAAAAAAAATCTTTGAAAATATAAATGATTGATTGTAAACCGTCTCACCAAAGCCGTAGTAAGCACTTCGTTAAACTGTTCTTTTAAGTCAGGAGTGTCATAGCTTTGTACGCCATTACATGTGATGATTGCCTTAGACTGAAATGAGAGGCCATTTCCAGCACAATGATTAAACTTAACAGAGATATCATTCTGGGTATGGCTGGAACTGAACCAGACAGCACACAGCCGCGCGTCGGCTTCCCACAAGGATGTCTTTCGTGCAAAAAACAGATAAACACGTGTGCAGGTGTGACAGGGATCTGCTTAATGGATTCCACAACACAGCAACTTGAGACTAAAACAAGAGACACATAAGCCAATCGCGTTATCTTCTTACCACTGACTGCCACTTTGAGAGGTTTACTGCAGAATAAAAGGCGTTTAGAGTCTGTGTTAGTTGGAACTGCGGTAGCGATTGCAGCATGGTATTTATTTATATAGATTACGATTCAAGGAAAGGGTTTGCTCTCCGGGTTAACAGCTGTAAAAGTAAACATCTAAGAACAATTACAGTAAAAACTACAACAGAACTATAACAAAACAGCTGCTTCTTTAATGGCAGTAATGGAGGTGATGGTGGTGGTGTTATTGTTGGTGGTAATGGTCGCCATCGTGGTTTTGGTAGATGTGAGAGTAGTATCAGTAGTAGCACGTCAGTGTGTACAATAGCTGACATCACTGACTCACAGTCAGACGCACGCACGTACGCACACACACACACACACACACACACACACACACACACACACACACACACACACACACACACACACACACACACAGAAAGTTCCTACTAAGCAGTCTGTTGACCAATATCAGAAAGATAGTCAGTCTGGAGTAAGCTATGAAAGCGGAGAGACAAAGAACAAGCAGATTCAGTACCAGGCCAGCCAATCATTAGTATCGACCAGTTTTACCAGATGGGAGATTTCAGGGGCTCGTGGTCACCTCAGAACAGTACAGCTAGCAATGGACTATTGGATGTAGCTTCTATTCTCTCTCTCTCTACGTAAGGACAACGGTTTTCTTTAAGATATTAGAGATTTATAATTATAAAATTAAATGTTGTTTAGTTTATTAGTTTCATATATAAATATAAATAATTTGTGCAATCCTCCCCCATCTAACAACGATGATCTATGTATGTATCTATGTCTCTCTCTATATATATATATATATTCTAATTTTATGGAAGCTAAATATGTTGAAAGCACCTGTTCTCGTCTCACTCTCTTTTTCATCTCTTCCTCTCCCTCCTTACTTCATGTCTTTTCATTTTCTCTCTCAATCAAAAGTTCCTCTAGTTCATTTGTTCTCTAGCGACTTATTGACGGATCGAATGATCTTTTTTACAAAAAACTCTTCGCAAGGACGGATAATGTTCAAAGCCTTTAGAGATGAATGGAAAACGTTATCAGCCAGCTTCAAGCAACGTAGGTTGTACCTGGCTCACATTACCTGAGCAGTTAAATCACTTCAGCTACTTTACAAGGGAGAAGAAATTGCGTATCTAGGCTTGCCATGACGACCCTGACCGCTAAAAGGAAAAATACGTCCAACCGTCTGACGTCGCCACATCAAACCCACCTTGAAACAGAGGCTTAGTAGCCATGGAAACTAAGCGCACTACTTCTTTCTGAGTTCTACTTGTGAGATCTTTGTTGAAATCTGAAGTAAAAAAAAAAAAAGGCAAGGTGAATTCTGGTGCTGCTCAGACTAATCGATAACCATTCTTGTTGCACTGTTTTGGCTTTATATATCGTTATTTAAATATCTTGCAATATCTCACTGAGAACAATCGGCAAGAACAAAGAAGGAATTGTGAAGGAGAGAAGAGAGAGGGGCTGTTTTAAGGGATGGGAGGGAAAGAATTTGTGTGTGTGTGTGTGTTTGTGTGTGTGTGTGAGAGAGAGAGAGAGACAGAGACAGAGACAGAGAGGGAGAGACAGAAGAAAACAGGAGTTTAAGACTTTACGCCAGGTTTTTGTGTGTAGGCAAGTGTTTAAGGCTGAAGCAAGGATGCAGGATGCAAACAGTACGACACACTGCATCAAGCGGCCGCTGT
Organism: Marisa cornuarietis; assembly: GCA_004794655.1. NCBI lineage: Eukaryota > Metazoa > Mollusca > Gastropoda > Architaenioglossa > Ampullariidae > Marisa > Marisa cornuarietis. Next base: position 2,039,974 of record SMMW01000054.1, read on the forward strand.
TCTCATCCAAGAAAGGTCTTGGTGTAGCATAAGAATCATTTTCTTTGCACAGATCGAAATCACCAGCAGGGGACTTCGTGAACCATCGTTGGCACTGAGGTTCTTGTCGAGAATTGCGACCGTAAACTTTATGCAACTTTTCACAAGCTTGAGGCGCGGTGGAAGTAAAACACTAAAACATGGCGAAAATGCATAGTTTGGTCTTTCATCTTCAATTTGTTGTAAAATCTCTAAAGCTCAACCAAATTGCTCAATTTGTGGTTTAGAATGAAGCTGTCAAATGACTTACAATAGCATAGATGAGAATGACTTTAGTACTTTGAAATATGAACTAGCGCCATTTCTTGCAAAAGTGCGTCGAGACTTTTTCGACAACACAATAGTTTGTCAGGCTGACAGAAATGAATAATATTGATCCTACAATTGTCATGTAAACCAGGAACAGTTGTGTGTTTGTGCAGCGTTTTTAGGTACAGCTTTATGTAATGCTACATGTGGACACTTTCTTCTTGTCCCTCTCTCTCTTCTCTCTCTTTACTCTCTAATTTTAAATACGGATATCAAACACTCTATATCTATATTTTCTACCTCTAGTATGGATTTAAGAATGAAAGAGGTGTTTGAATTGTGTTCTGTGAATTGTAATACGGAAAAAAAAATAAATTGAATTGAAAAAAAAAACAAAAAACAAAAGAAATGAATAAGGTGCAATTATGTATTAAAGTAATTTTATACAAATTCTTCACTTTGATATGTGTGTGTGTGTGCGGGGAGGGGGGAATAAAGACAGAGAGAGAGAGACTGGTAGACAGATACAGACAGAGAAAGAGTATGTGAAAGATTTAGAAAGAGATCGAAACAAAAGGGGGAAAACTCTGTCATGTACAGAACCTCCAAGGGCAGGTGCAATTCCGTCAGCGTCAAAACAACAAGATGAAAAATGCATGACGAAAACTAATTTCCAGAGGTCCTGCCGGAATAGACACCAATTGCTTGGTCTTTGTGGACATAGGAAAATATCTTGCGCTGTTTGTGAACAGAACAGATTCGTTAATAGGATTTGATGACCAACAGGTCCACTGGGCCATGTCACCGTCAGGACAAGGACAAAGGTTTCTTGGGGCGTCCGGGCACGCACTCGCGCACGCACGCACGCACGCACAAACAAACAAACAAACAAACACACACACACACAGAGGAAATAAGATTACATGCCCAAATGTTTAAATGTGTCTTTGCGAAGTATAGGCGCATTGTTCTCAGTCACCAAGGAGCACTCCAGCAACTTCGTGGTGAACACAGCTGGTCAAAAACATTCTCTCTTTTGTAAACTTCATGGAAATGCCAGCGAGATACTCACATGCTAGGTCAATGGCTTTGTGTACATCGATAAGGTACAGCCCTTAAAGGTTAAAGTCTGTACACCGTACCACGCTCTCTGATTCGGTTAAAGATTGTATGTTCCACAGCTCTTGAGGTTATGTACTCACCATACATGAACAGGAGTTGTCAGACTTTCCTCTTACTATCTTTTTTCCATTTGTCTTTAATTTTTCTTAATTTTATTCTTTTCCTTTTTGTTTTTTTTACTCTTTTTATTTACTGATTCGTTACTTTATCGATTTCACTTTTATCACTTTTATACTACACGTGCAGAGATATATATATATATATTGGGGAAGCGGATGGCCGAGTGGTTAGAGCGCTGGCGTCCGAACCGAGAGCGCGCTGGTTCAATTCCCGATAAGCACAGCATACTTCCCCCAGTCGACCCAGCTGACGGGAATGGGTACCTGACTCCATAGAGGGTTGGGGAAGGTAAGGCAGCGAGGGAGAGGAGATTGGCACCACCCTCATGTAAAAGCTGGCCCCGAGAAAAGTGGGGTCTCTAACACCTCACTCCCCTACGACCTGAAAAGGTTATGGGATGACCTTTACCTTTTTATATATTTATTTGAGAGAGAGGGAAAAGACTGAGCAATTTGATTTGAAGGATAATAATGAATTTGTAAGGCGCATTTTCATGTCTACTGATACGTACGGTGCGCTCGTTTGACTTCATATGTGTAAGCGCCTTGAGTCTATTATTATTATTCCTCACTGTCGTACCTTTCCCTACCCTCTGTGGAGACATGAACTCACTCCCGACCGCTAGGTCGACTGGGAGAAAGCTTGCTGCGGTACATGGGTATCGAACCACTGTGTCCTTTGGTTCGGACGACAATGTTCTAGTCACTCGGCTATCCACTTCCCCGTGTCGGATAAATGGGTTCAGTAAACCGTAATCTAGACAGCATAGTACCTATAAACCAAATATATGATCAGCGTCTCTAAAAGCTTGTCCGTGGACAAAGTACCCGGATTGAGCTAAGTCACGAAAAAGAGAAAAAAATCTAAAATTTGTCCTCTGTCGCTGTCGCACGCACGCACTTTTATTTAATCTACAGAAAAGATACAGGCTGAATCGAACAGTTGTCAAGAAGGTTTGTGTCAATCAGAGCCATCGTCTGGTATCCATGGCAACGTCGACTGTAAGACTTTCAACGGCAACTAATGATCGTCCTTTCTTTGATGCATGGCAGCCTATATGCATTCTTTAACTATGCCAAACGCGAAGACTCTGTGTGTGTGTGTGTGTGTGTGTGTGTGTGTGTGTGTGTGTGTGTGTGTGTGTGTGTGTGCGTGCGCGTGCGTGCATGTGTGTGTGTGTGTGTGTGAGAGAGAGAGAGAGATATGAGATTCTTATTAACATAATTTTCATAAGTGTCTGATGTGCCCTTCAAGAAGGAACCGTTGACTAATCAATCATTATTACTCCATGCATGATGTCTAAATAGCACGACGTGCAAGATTCGCTTTATTCTGACGACAACCCTATCTGTAGCCCCAGTCTCGCCTGTAGATAGTTAACAACAACAACAACAATCAGTAAAGACTGTAGACAAGCAGTAGCGAATGTAGACTAACATGAACAACTGTAGAAATCATCCTCGACTGTAGACAATAACGACTGCCCAGGCCTCTTTTGTAAGTGCCCATCTCTCTTTTATTTACCGTATGCCACCTAGGCATGTATGGCATTTAAAGGTATGTTCGCTTGTGGTACCTCTCTGTTTCAGAGAATACCTTCCTGATATCAATCCGAATAACATTCTCAGTTGTGGTTTTGAAACTCGCTTTCTAAAAGTACTGCTGTAGATGTTCTTCTTAATCTATATACCTGCTTGGTAAGGAAAGGTAAAAAGTACCATTTCTCTCGTGACCGTAAGTGGCTCACCATGTCTAGTGCACGGTTTGTGGAAGGAGGAAACCTACTTTTTTCTTCCACTGCTTTTACTTTTTCTGAAAAATCGGAAGATAATTTCTTCCGTAAAGCTGCCGGGGATTGGGGGAATTTTCTCAGCCACGGGCTCAAGGAGGCCTCGAACTAGCTACCATCTGCTTCACAATCGAATGCACTAAGCAGCAGGGGCACTAATCATGAAGCGAAGGTAGGCTGTCGTCCCGGGTAAATCAAGGGAAGGAGTTTTGTCTCCGTTGTTAGAAATCGGCGTACAGACTCAACGGATGTTGCCTTACCACCGTGACTGAAGTTATTAATCAGTGGCACATCGCTGGGTTAAATTAATGTAAAGCAATATCCGCGGGGTCTGGACAGTGCGTCGTAACGACGGAGACAAGGCGTTTTTCCTTGATTTTTCATTTTTCTCACGACTTATCCTCGCTTCATGAATACGGACCAAGGCTATGAAACCCCCCCAACATGCCTTTCATAAATTCTCCCACTTGTCTTTCCATTTATCATCTCAATTATTTAGTTAGAACTCTGTTTCGGACCTTCCTGAGTTTAGAAAACAGTAATGATGAATAATCTTCCTTTTTTCCTTAAAAAAATGAAAAGGTAAAATCGAAATTTATTGTTAGTTCGTAATGTTATCTAAGGGCTTCAAGGATAGTTTGCACGGTTGGCCTTAAAGCTTCTCAAACTGCTGACTTGGGTCTAAACACACCAGAGGGAAGGAAAGTAAAAAGCTAAATGTCAGAAGCTAGCTAACTTAGAAACCCGTTAGCTCTTTGAAGTAGCCTATGACTCTTTCTCTGCATAGTGGCATCTTAGTAAGGATTAGCGAACTTCAATCACAGTGCAAACATCAACAAAGTGAAATCAAATCGTCGCAGTGGCTGTTAATGATGATGATGCAGCTTACCTTGTCGTGGTTGTCGTGCGACCGCAGCGGCTCAGTGCGAACCTTGAGGATGCTTTTGTGAGGACGTGAGCCTGCGACACCTTTCTCGTTCTCCGTCGTCAAGACCTCTTTCATCACGAAGTCGCGAAACGACAGCTTCTTCGCTCTGGCCTTCGGCGGCGCGTCCCTGTCCCCCAGCTGCAGGCCGGCCTTGGCGTGAAGGTCGTTCGAACCACCACCGCCGTCGTCGTGCAAGCTGGACAAGTTGTTGGTAGTGACATCCCCCGGACCGTCCGGCGCCACTGTGACTACACAGCTCTCGTTGGAATCCATGTTTATGTGAGACGGCGTCGCTTATATCACACGCTGCAGGTAATCGACCATTTGGTAACAAAATTTGCCAAACCGGCTTTTATGTCACACAAACACGCTGTGGTGGGGGGGGGGGAAGACGATTTTCACCAGGCAGCCCAGTCACCAGTTGTGTTGATCATGTGAGCAAAATTTGAACTGGACGTGCGGCTTGTCTTGTTAATGTATTTGGCGACCACATCACAGCTATTTGTCCACTCTCTTCTCTGTTGTCTGCTTCATTTTTGTATCTGTTTCGATGATTACGTGTCGTACTGCCGTGCAGGCAGGCAGCTTCTTGAGTCTAGACAACAAAATAACAACAATAATTGTAACAACGGCTGTGTCAGAGGAAAACAATGGTCATCCACTGACCTTTCTTTTTAGGTCATCTGTTGTTAAAAGCCCTTCTTTTCTCGGAGTTAAGTTTTTTTTGTAAGGGCAGTGCCCCTGTCCCCTCCCTCACCTTTTCCCAGCCTTCTATGGAGTGCCTATTCCCGATAGCTGGGCAAAGAGTTTGCTATGCCAAGCGGGTATCGAACAGGCGGGCCTTTGAGTTCAGAAGTCAATGTTCTTGGCTATTCTCTTCCCCTATGTCAGAAAAAGCTGAACCAGATTAGAGGAACTCAGTCTACACGCTTACTGACATTAAAAGATGGAGAGATAAATAATTAGACAAACTAAGTGATTTGCATGTCTATGACACTCAAGGGAGATAAATAATGAAAGACAATAACTGAATAACTCTGTTTAAAATCCTTGACGACAATGATGATTTATCATGAAGTTATTATTATTATTAATTGCCGGAGGTGTTAAAAACATCATAAAAGTTAAACAATTGCTAAGCATAGAACGCTGTTAGGAACGTTTTAGGGAAAATTGCCTTGAAAAAATATCCCGTCCTGAGAAAGGAAGGACAACTTTAGAGAAGGCAGAAGAGAGACAGGTAGAGAGACCTACGCAATAGTTAACCTATTTTTAGGCTCCGCGTGCATCTGGCGCATCGTTTCTCGAAATTCCGAGTCCTGTGTCCTGGAAAGAGCACGCAATACAGTTGCCACGTTAAATGTCAGTGTTCTGAGAACCTGTCAGCTTCATGATGAGTAAAACACCGCCGTGATGCCACACCCATCAGAGAGCACACAGTCGTTAGATTACCTCAGGTGAGATGAAGCAGAAAGCATAACAACACAGGATCATCGAACACCTAGACTATCCCTGTGAAGGTGTTGGCTGACTATCCCTATCCCTGTCATCCATTTTCCTGTTTCCCTCTTCTCTCTCTCTCTCTCGCTCACTAGCTCATTAGCAAAAGCAGACTGGTTGTTTGTCATAACCGAGCGTAATGTTCCTGGAATGACATGAATAGGTTGCGGGTGTCAAGTGTCATGTGTCTCTCCTCCCCTCTATCTACCTCCCTAACTCCCTTGATCTCCGTTTAGCTCCCCACCCCTCTCCTCCAGCTTCAACCTTAAAGTGCAGTCAATACTGGTTTAAAGAAGAAAAAAAAACGAATGTAAGGTACTTCTGTGAACTTACAGTCATAGGGTAGTGAGGTATTAGAGTCTTCACTGAACTCGGGAGCAACTTTATGTGAGGGTGTTGTCAATCTTCTATTATTCGCCGCCTTACCATCCCCTGCCTTCTAGGGTGGTCCGGTGGCGCAACGGTTAGCGCCTGTCACCAACAGTAAAGTTTAGCTGTCCTGGGTTCAGCTGTCGTCTCGGGCACGCTATTTTTTCTTTGAATGTGGCATCTGTTGACAGGGCTAGCTGCTTTGCTGTGATGTAGCCTAAGTTGCTGGCTCGGCGAAAAAACACCAATTTCCCTGCCCCCGTCCCGAGATGGAGTCAGGTACCCATTCCACAGCTGGGTCAATGTGGGGTGGGGGTAACGGGTGGACGTAGTCGGCATCACGAGACTATTGAACTGGCTATAGATCCAAAAAACATATGTAGGCATAATGTCAAACTAAAGCCTTTGAGCTATTGTAAGATTTAATAACAGGTAAGGACATAACAGAATAATCAATGGTCCGTGTCTTTCAGTTCTCATGTTCTCCTATCCGCATCTCCCCACTCTGTCGAGCTCTTCCTTGTACGTTCTCTTCACTAGCAAAGTCAGAACTATAAATAAAATCCAGGTTTAAAAAATCCTAAAAGAAATTACACGATTTCGTGACATGTCCATCAGGTAAGCATCTATCAGTCCGTTACAAAACTTCTGTGTTCTAATCAATCCCTCTCAAACACTCACTCCAAACTTAAATCACTATAATTACACTTGTTCTTTCCCTGCTTAATATCGAAGACAAATTGCAAAATCTAGCTTAAAATTAAATTCCAATTAATTAAATATCAACCCAACGTCTTCTTTAACAATTCAACGGTGGAATAGAAAGCAAATTGGCACTGTTTGAGCAAAAATGTTTTGAAATTAATGCAGATTATTTATTTATTTATTTAGTTTCAACAGCACTCGTGGCGCATGACAATATTTGTCTTTTGTGTTGTATTTTAATATAACATGACAACGACTGAGTCTCTCTCTCTCTCTGTGGTAGGATGAAACTTCGTAAATCGTTGTATATATGTGAAGTCACCGGAAACAAAACATAAAAAAATAAGAATCAGCAAGTCCGTTTTTGACGAAGTACTCGTAATGACTTGCGCCCTGATTCCCAGCATTAGCTCTCTTTGTAGTGCTTCTGGCTTTGAGCTGCTTAATGATATATGTATAGTTCTAGAGAAATAAAAGAATCTTCTCTAATCAACACAGTGCCTCAGAAATGCGAGAGGTCTAGTTTGAAATCAAATTAATATTTGCATTTAGTTTCTCGAACCTCCCAATTTGATGAAAGAAAATCGAAATCCGTAAGTTTAAAAAGTACAAAAATATTTTAAGCAATGATGAATGTCATCACTGCCATGGTTATATTGCAAAATGCAGATCATTTTACACCAGTCTACAATAGTCACATGGCTTCTGTAGCTGTTCTTTAAAGCAAAGGTGTGTGGTTTTTGCAACATAGAACATGAAATCCCCGTGAACGACATAAAATATATCACCTGTGAGCGTCGTGGTACATGTGGGCTGACAGCAGAACATCCTTTCTGTCGGTAGCCACGAGAAGGAGCTGCGGATTTTAGAGCAGGATCCACTGAACATAAACGCCCAGGTCTCCTACCTGGCACACCTGTTTACCTGCCACACCTGTCTACCTGAGGCACGAGCCCTCGGCTTGTCAGCGACGCTGACGTGATCAAAGACCGCTTCACATGTTGGCCGCGTGAAAGTAAGAGGTGGGTGGGTGGGTGATGCGGCTGAATCTGAACAGCTTCCTCAGGTCCTGCCGTGATCGAAGCTAGATCACTGTGTGGTATGTGGCGCTAAAGCCCAGACAAAGCATTAATATGTCCTTTTATGTAAGTCTGCATAGAAGTATGTAGGCTACCAACTCGCTCTCTTTCTCTCAATTTTCCCTCTCTCGCGCGCGTGCTCACACAAAAGTACACATATGCACGCACACAACCAGGGAACCACACCCTTATCTTCGACCACGCCTATAACCGTTTCGCGAGCACTATTGGCGTACCACACGATGCCTGCAGTTCCCTTCCAACAAAGCTTTCGCAGGCTGGTTTTTCCGGCAAGTACGTCAGGTAACAATTACCTGTCAGCCGGTAAGTAGATCGAAGTCACCGGCAGACGCAGCACAGCCGACAGGCCGCATCGCGTGCTGCATTGATCCTCACCGCCGGACACCGCTCCTGCCCCACCACCTGCTCCCCCTCCCCTCCCACGTGAGGAAAACACGACTAAAGAGTCTGCTAGGCTACTCCAGGCTCCCTCACCTGGTTCATTAGTTTTAAGCGCAGCGCAATCCGATAAACGGATTAAGTTCGGTCAAGTGCGCTTCGATAGTCTGCACGTTTAACCGGAAGCTCTTCTGCCATCCTGCTGTGAGTTCAGTTCATCTTCTACCGGCAGAGTATGGGACACGATGGTATATAGCCGTTTCCCCAGGTTTGCAGACTTTCGTCACTTCAGAGAGTATCGAAAAGTCGCTGGGTTCAAATCTCATCTCGAGGGAGCGTATTTTACCCCCCTTCCCCCGACGGTCTGTCCTGTCAACAGGTGTCATATCTAGAGAGTGGTATGTCGGAACAGAGATACCAACGATATCCGATCTTCGCTGTCGTGGTGTCATCTTATTTTGGGGAGTAAATAGTGGCTGCTCTCTGAATTGCATGCCAACATTTCTTTCTCTCCAACGCTCCCTCCTGTGCACACGTCTTCCGTCTGCATGTGTGTGTGTGTGAAGGGTAAAAAGCTTTATGCCGAACGAAAGACTCGGGAACTGTCGTCACGAGTTATAATTTCTTGTAAAAAAGGACGATTACGAACCAACATCAAAGCGGATAGTCGAGCGGTTAGAACGCTGGCGTCCGAACTGAGAGGCGCTATAGTTCGATGCCCGAGTGGCGCAGCAAACTTCCCCCAGTCGACCCAGCTGGTGGGCTTGGATACCTGAGAGTTGGAGAAGGTAGAGCATTGACACAGAGGAGATGGGTGCCTCCCTCAGGTACAGCTGGCCCCGAGAAAAGTGAGGTCTTTAACACCTCAACGACCTGAAAAAATTAGGGGACGACTTTTTTTATACTTTTTTTACCAGTTGGATTGCTAACGTTGAAAGAGACCGCGACCTGATTGTTCTTCTTCCCTAGTTCCTCGTGATGCAAACTAATTCACAATGATCGTTCTTTTTTTTGCCCCGATTCATTTACCGCCAAGACCTGTTATGGCAAAGGCAATCTTTCCTCTTCTGTCGGACCTTACTTCAGTAGTCAGAGTACAGAATGAAGTTTTGGTTTCAGAATTTGGTATTTACTATCATTTAACGCCCATTCGTTTCAAAATAATTTAGCACCCAGGTTGCTCTTTAAATACTTTCTTGCGTGCAAGAGAGACAAACAATAAGAATTGAAATCCAACCCAAAAAAAGAAAAAAAAAACAACTATTTTTCTACTTTTCTCTGCGCTTCTTTCTAGTTTCAAATCTTTATGCTCATAAATAGTGTGAACAACTAAATAAGCATAAATGTAACAAATATGTAAATTAAACATATTTCACCTCGCACCATTGACATTTTGCGAACCTACTTAACTGGGGAAACGCTTTGACGCTGCAGCTGAAAGATAACGTAGCATATCTGACGCCAACGTCATGGTGTCGAGCTGATGCACGTACAAGCCGTGTCGAGCACGTGCTGATTGCCACGCCACCTAGCGGTCTGAAAAATGCTTCGATCCGGGAATGAACCGCAATAACAAGTTGTTTTTTTTTGGAGCGCCTGGCTGGACTAATGCAGTCCGCGCACTGAAAAAGTGTAATTTCGTAATGAACACGTGTCATAAAGCACCAACAGCGGCGGTGTTTTAACGACCTTCATGGTGCAGGATTTCATAGGAAGTGATTATATAGCGTATGATTGAATAGCGTCCTCCTGAACGCTGAAAAATAGCTTCCCATTCAATCCACGGAGTCCTGAGTAATGACCCTTCCGCCCCGGTAACACCACCTCTGTCCTGTAAACAGACGACAGTAACAAGGCCGTTGTCCTGTAGACAGTGCACAGGCCTACAGTGAAACTACCGCCGCCTCTGCCTGAAGATCTCCAGTCGACATCGTACCTTTGCACAGTGCCAATTTCAATTGACAAAGCGGTACACACAAACAAGCTCGTTGTGTCCAGCAGGTCACCTCTTTCATCTCTACTCAAGGTTTGTCGACGGACAATGAGCATTTACTATTCTAGGACTGGTTTTTTTCTGGAGGTTGCTTTGAGGTCCACAAATTTTCCCCACAAAATGGGGCATGGCGTGGTACTGTTGGAGGACGCTCGTTCCTTGCGCGCTGCACCTTTTTGCTCCACTGCAGTTAGCCTCCCTTGCAAAAACTCATTTGGTAAGCTTTCTACGCCAGAATGGGATGTCAAGGGCGAGGGCCTCTTAAACGATAGCATCGATGCCAAGGTCTTAAAGCTATGAGGTTTTTTGTGCGTTTTCTGGCACAGTTCTCTGTAAAGCACCTGTTGTGGCAGGCGATTTCTCAGACAAATGTGTGTCCAGCCCATCTTGTTTCTGCCTTCAACAAGAGGATGTGGGCGCTGGGAGTACACTCGCAGCTCGGTAAGTCAGTGTCAGGGATCTCATATAGTCGGTGGATGTGGAACACATGGCGGATGCGGCTGAGCTGCTTCGCGCGTGACGGAAACCGTCCATGTCTAGCTGGTGAGAATAAGAGAGGCGAGGACTACTGCAGTGTAGGTCGTCTTTGTGGTAAGCCTTATACATTTGCTCTCCCAGTCGTTTTTACAAAATCTAACGGGGACGGCACTGACTTTAGCCACTTCTCGACTTGAGCGTCATTTTGAGAGTCCCGTCCAGGCAGGAAAAGTGCTCAACGTTCTGAGGCTTTCCTTCACAGAGATATGCGATTTCTAGAATGGCTTGTCGGTGAGAGGCTAGAATATGACTACCTGTCATGACGGGTGACAAAACATGCTCCTTGAATGAATGACGTTGCTGAACTGCACAGGCTGAACGACCAATGGCGGAAACCTGTGTCCAGCCTTTCTTGCCAAATATTTAAAAGATTCTAGAAGGGATAGTTGGGTTGAATAAATACCCGACACTGACCAGCTCGTCACTTTCTATGGAGACACAACAGGTGTCCAGACACTCTATGTGTGGGAAGTGAATCTGTTTTCCGAATAAGGTTCGGTAACCATTTGTCTTCGTACTCCGTATTTTTGTAAATCGTTCGGGAATTTTTATCGTTTTTTATGTAGACACACTTCTTAATCATTTGTAAACTGTTAACCAGGGTCTTCAAACCTAGGAGACAAGCAAACGACGAGGGTTACCCCCCCCTTCCCCGTGAGTAGGAGCCACAAAACAGTTGTTTTTCAGCTCCGGCTGAATACTGTAGAGAGAAAACGTCTATTGGCATCTTTAGTGGGGCAGTGTGACTGTGTTAACATTTGGTTGCATGGAACTTTATAATTTGTCAATTACTGATAAGGAGGCCACCTTATTTGGGTTAAATGAGCGACAGCAGTTTTTTTTTTTTCGTTTTTGCAACTTTAGGTGAGCAAGTGTGCCTTTCTTACTGTCATATAAATCTGTAATTAAAATAGACAGGGCCTGCAAGAGACAGGTGTAGTTTGTCTTTGTGTAGAAACGAAAGAACGAGCAAATGTCATAATGAATACGTTAGTGAGTATGAGTATCCAAGACACTACTTACGTCTTTGTCATGCTAAGTTATGCTGAGCACTGACAGCTTGCTACTGACAAACAGCCATGCCTACAATGAAAGCTCGCTACTGACAAACTACTATGTCTACAATCACCACACCCCAAGGGATAGCTCAACATGGTCCACAGAAGGAAGATCAGCAATCAGTCTTCCTGGAGTTGGTTGACTGGTTGATGTTTTTATAGTCTGAAGGTCAGTGACTGAGACTTGCGAGCTAGTCCAGCTGATTAAAACAGTTTCAGGGTACGAGATCTGAACCCACAGCTCATAATTTTCAGACAAACTAACAGCTGATATACCATTCAGCCACAGGATCCCCAAGATTAGTTGGAGTGAAAGGTCACCCGATGTCAACCAAACAAAAACACTCACAATAAGTTATACCTAAGCGCAGTCAATCATTAAAATAAAAAAAAAAACTCCATGAAAATAAACATAAAATAGGTGCTAAATATATCCATTGGTAAATTAACAGAACTTTGCAGACCAAAATAAATGGCCTCACATACAGGCCCTATCAAATAGCAGATATTCGACTATGAGAGGCCATAACCATGGGGGAAAAAAATGCATGAAAAATACTTATTAAAGATTGCAAAAACTTGTTTGTGAGTGAGAATGGTTTAGTCAACAGAGGAAGAATAAGACCTTGCAGAAGTATATCGATTTTGGAGCACAGATCTTCAGTGGAAATCATACAACACTCCTGAGGGCTGCCAGAGCCCTCCAACTTGTTTGGCTTGTGTTGCTGCCAGGGAAACCAGTCCTCTTGACACCCTTCATCTCTTCATCTATACATAATTTATAATGTGTGAATGCTGCTGTTCTTCATCAGCTCCCACCTGCATCAGTGTATCCTGACCACATAAATTGTTTTCTGTACCTTTTGAGTTAATGATTGCCTGAGAGATAAAATTATTAGTAGATGAGGGGCGGGGGGGAGAATGAATCCTGAACCCTGTGATGCAAACAGGACAATTGATATTTCTGTTATGATGATTAGCAATAATCCTGACCTCATGAGATCAAAGATGAGTCTTTTTTCTGACACTCCAGCATACAAATTTCAAAAGTCTGACATTTGACATAAACCTTATACCAGGAAGTGGTTTTATTGTTGAAGATAGGTATTATAAATACACATATAAATTGTGTGAGCTAGACTGTCTGACAAATGATAGTAAAAATGTATTTAAGGATGTTAAAAAATTATGAATGTGAGCTTCTTTCAAATAATCTCTTATAAACAATACAGTATTTTCTGGAACTGCTTTTCCCTAGCATGAAACTATTGATTTAAGCACTTGCCACATGCACCCACATACCACGCTACCACCTGTACACACACTTTTCAAATGTCAGCACACATTTCAATATGTTCAACATGGCATCACCATACATCACACATAAATCCTTAGCTTCTACAATAAATGCCATCCCTTACCAACCCTACTGACGACTAGCCCCCTTCCACCTTTTTGTTTCCCCAGTGAGACATTCATCAGACATCATCTATCCCTGACAGGCACAGTGGCCTCCCTTGCCTTGAACTGCCTCACAACTTTCAGCACCTGCTCCACGACAGCCTGGGGTGCAGTGTATGGCATGCGGCGGTCAGCTGCATTGACAACAATGTGCTGTGCTCTGGGGAACACTCGTGTGATCAGCTCTTGTTCTGCTTTGGCCCAGGCCTGGCAACAGAGCAACGCTCTTGAGGTCAAGGTTCAATAACACACAGCATGACAAAAAACAAACAAATAAACCCAGGTTATTCGTTAATGGCAATACCATCTACACTATAAACGACAGAATACAAAGGGGTTACCTTGTTCAGTGCACTAGGCAGCTGCTCATCATAGTAGTTTCCTGTCATGATGGTGACAGAAATATTGGCAGGCAGAGACCTCAGCAACTGCACAGTTCTAACAGAAGGACATGATCTTTATGAGAAAATGAAACCAGACTGAAGGAAGGTCATGAATTTAACAGATTCAGCCAAATATAGCACTGAACTGAGAAGAGTTTTACAAGGGTCGTGAACGCTTTTATGAAAATCACAAGAACTAAACAACATTGGTTTCATCCAGTTCATCTATCTCACTGTTATCTGACTGGGATTAAACACGTCTCAAGACTCAATATACTACAAAAAAATGGTTTGTCACCTTCTTTATACTGCATACATGATTATCAAATGAGAAGAAACAAATGAAAGGGAAAATAACAATAATAACCTCATCTGAGAGAAAGTTTCGTTGATGAAATGATGCTCGTCTACCACAGTGCTCAAGTGTCTGGGATGACACAGCAAGTATTTCTGCACACATTGTGAACATTGAATAAAGAAGATAGCAGCATGCAGCAGTCTAAATAGCAGATAGGATCAGAAAAGCTAGAAATAGCTCAATTATAAACATGATATAGATACTTCCACCTGGAGTGTTTACTGCATATCACTGATTGCTAAGACATCAACAGAAAGAGAGCAAAGGTCATGTCAAATATAGTCAGTCGCTGAGACCAGTATGCTCATCCACAAAATATGATCAAAGCAGAAAACTATGTACTGCAGAAACTTGAATATTGAATATGAATTATAAATTGCCTCAATTTCAGCAACTGAAATAAATGGCAGGCATCAATTTCCATTTATAACTTGTTTTTTTTCTATGTGCAAACATGCTTGCATGCACAGGTGAGCGTGCACACACACACATATACATATGCATACACACAATTCTCTTCCATCAGTGACAAAGGCCAAGGCCTTACCTGTCTGCTGATCACATTTGGCTCCATCTCTTCAGCACTTAGCGGCTGTTTCAGCAAGTTCAGCAACAGACCAATGCGAGTCATGCCCAGGGCTGCCCCCAGCTGCAGAGACTGGTAAGTGGGGACAAGCTGGCCAAACCTGAACAAGCAAAGATGTCAACAGCTAAGTACCATCATAAGCACCTATTCTATCCAATCAATAACTGTAAATGGATGACAGATCTGGTCTCGATCCATTTACATACATCATCTAACAGGTCGATTTTCTTTTTAAAAACAGTCATCCATCAAATTTGAACAGACAAGAAATGTTAACAGAGTAGCCAGACAACAACCTAAAGCTTATGTAGCTCTTCTCTATAATCTGTCCCAGTGCAATCCTTTTAAAAATCATTATCTTACAAAGATGTATGTAACATGTAAATAGCAAATAAAAAAAGTAGATGTCACGACAGATATTATATGTCCAAATGATATCATAGAAGAAATTATACTGTGCTCTAGTGACCTACCAGTACTGTGCCCACACTTGCCGATCCTGGTGAAACAGGTTGTCAGGCAATGGGTTTAGGAGAACAAGACCCAGAACATCACTGAAATACAAAAGGCACAGAATACAAACCTATTAAAGATGCTGGCTGTTAATGTTTTGTAACACACATCCACTTGTGACGATTCCTTTGAAACTGTTAAGGATAACAAGAGTGCACTACAACAGAGGGTAAAGTACCTTTTGAATTTAATACTTTTATCTCATAAGCAAGCAAAATATTTAATTGTTCTGTACCAACAACAATGACAAAGCAAAGGAGTTCACCTTTCATAGATATGAGTGTAAAACTGAGCCACAAGGGCTCCAAGTTCAGCTCCTACAAGGATGAGGGGACGAGGTTGTTGACTGCTGAGTGTGACTAGTCGGTGAAGATCTTCAACCATGCTACAACAACCATTCCCAAGATAATCAGCAAACCATTTTCTTCCAAAATCAAGAAACATCACACACTACTAGGATAAACTGAATATCTGCTCCTGTCATCATATGTCCACTGGTTACTGGTAATATTAACTTTTATTCAGCATGAATAAGCACTTTCTATGGCACTCCTACAAATGTAGGTACCACCTGTGAAAAATTGTTGCCCTTGAACCAATCAGAAGTCAGCAATGAAGCCCTCCTATGATTGCACTACCTAAGAAATTATCTCTTCTTCTCACTAACAGAAGCACTCATTCTCTTATAGACCCCGATGGCCTACTAACCACAGATTCGGTGGACCTTCAGTAGTTAACACTGTCCAAGGAATTGAATGAGGAAGAATGAGACAAACCCTCTCCTTCCATCATTTTCACCTTCCTTGAAAACTCAGGCACCCATTCAGAGCTAAGTGAACAGTAGGGACATCTCCACCCCCTATCCCAAGACAGATCAGAATCATGTCCAATGTCCCTTTTGTACAATGAATGTAATACTTTCCTGCACTTTATTAATGCCTATTTAAACCTAATGGTATTAATATTTTTCTTTTCAAACGTTAGACAATGTACAGTTCTACTTCCTATGGTGTGGTTACCTCTCTGCCGTATAGTGTTGCCACCGTAGGTTACTGCTTGGTGTAACACTCTCACCACCTTTAAATGTTGAATTATCTGAAGGCCGGTCACTGAATCCTAAACCAGCTCGATCGTAGACACAGACCTGCAGCAGGCAGTTTAGGATGGTAGTGATATGTAACAGCACGCATCATATATTTAAAAATAAACAGATGATCAAATAATACCTTTGCATGAGAAGATATTTTGGGCGACACCAATGCCCATACATCAGATGTCATTCCAGTGGGGGCATCCAGAATAACTGAAATAGAAGTCAACATTCATCTGGAATCATCGAAACAGTAACCAGTCAACACTCATGAATACATATTAAGACAAAAGTTTATCTTTAATTAGTATTACTTGAACAACCTAAATTTATTTGAATTGTATAGTTGAAATGTAAGCCTATGTTCACATATTATGTCTGAAACAAAAGTTCATGCTTACTTTTACATAAATGAATGAAAACTACAACAGTATTTCTCTATTAGGGGAAGCAGAGAGCCTAGTGGTTAAAGCACTGGCATCCAAACCCAAAGGCACACACACTAGGCAGTTTGATTCTTGTGTGGCACAGAGAATTTCCCCTAATTGACCCAGCTGTGGAGTGGATACCTGACTGTAGAGTGTTGAAGAAGGTAAGATCTGGCCCAAAGGCAAGTGAGAGTTCTAACACCTCACTCCCTTATGACTGTAACAGTGTAGGGTTATACTTCCTTTTCCTACCTTTATTACAACAATTTAACATTTTACTTCTTTTTCTATAGTAAAAATAAGAAATGTTCATGATAAGCCATGAACGGACTTTCCAAAGAAGAAAATAGCAAGAAGAATATAAATAGCAATCATTTATCACACACAAGACACAGATCAAAAGTCACAAATCTGAACTGAAAGTCACTATTCCAGTAAGATTGCAGAAATCTTAAAATTTAAGAATTTTAATATCAACTCCTATTTTTATTCCAATCCTTTGGTACATGTAAAACAAGGAGAAACTAGCAGTATTGTAATATGGGACTGAGGACAAACCTGTTGGCGGTCCCTTGCCACTGCACATGAAGAACATTTTACGACCCCATCCTACATCATACAATTCCCCACCTGCAACGAGAAAACATAGCTCATGGCTTTATAAGTTAATGTGGTAGAGGGTATAGCTGTCAACACACACACATACAAAGGCTGGCACACATGTGGACTGGGATTGCACGATGGAGAAGATGTCCCATGTCCAGCAACCCCCTTGCCCCCCCCCATCCTTCAAAGCAAGACCTCAAAACCTTTCTGTTGGGTTTTCATAGAGAGAGGGGGGGCACCGTAGCAACAGAGTACATTCTAGAATATTCAGGGTAGTAGGAATAAAAGGGTGAAGCAGGAAGGGACAACAGCCATTCTGAGAGTTGTCAAGGTAGATGCATTACCCCATCTAAGAGTTAAGAATTTCTCTTGGACATTTCACCTTAGCTGGAACCATCAACCAGTGTGAGAGTAAAAAAATCAAAGTATTGTGGTGAGACTGGGCAAGCAATCCCGATCTCCCCTCTTACAGAGTTATCCAGTCTTATAGCAAAGTGACGAAATATGACTTTACAGCTCAGCATGATACAGAATGACAATACATAAGTACACAGTGTTTTAGAACATGTTCTAAATTTATGATAATTAACGCTTTGAAAACAATATTTATGGTATTCAGGTATAAAAAAGCAATAACAAAAAACAACGAATACTGTCATCAGCACCTTCCGGTTTCAAAGCGACTTCTTCCCTCTGAAGAGCAGCATAATTGATGAACGGGGGAACGATGATTAAAAGCAGCAGATACTTTAAACTGCTACACATTCGCTGAGAAAAACTTGCCGTCTTTATAACCGACGCTTCTGCTGTCTTTTTCAGGGAAAGAAGAAACGTTGATAACATATAAAATTAAAAGATCTGAACGAAATTACGTACACTTCCAAACGGAAAATTTATAAAACGTCATTGACAAAAACATGTTAATATGTTTTAAAGAAATGTGCGTCCTACTTATTTACTTGCATGCATTTTGTTATGTATTCATAAATAGTTTGATCTATCAACACATGCAATCATACGATCATACTGTTGTGAAACTCGGTCGATTCGAGGGTTTGACGTTTTAAAAGATGATTGAAAAAAAATTCTTGTACCTTATCATCCCTGATGTTACTTGTGTCTTCAGCAGACTGAATTTTTGAAGGTTTGGTTAAAGGCCGCCCAATGCTTCGCTTACGGGAGCTCATGATGACGTTGACACGCAAATGCTACAAATACTTTTCTTTACACGTGCTTTACAATGGAAGGAATATTACAACTATACTGTAGCAGGCGACAGTATCTAAGGGAGCCTAATCAAAATCACCAAGGGAACTAACGCTGAGCGTATTGCAGCATCTCTTTAATTGTTAGCGCGAAATATTAGTTTATTATTTGTTTTTCCTTATTTGGTGTAAAAAGCTTCTTTTTTTCTTGTCTTCCTTACAGAAAGTCAGATTGATAGCTGGCTTCCGCTGTACAGAGAAAATCGCCTTTGGCTTTGAGGACGCAGCGAAGAATTAGGGGCGTTGTGACAGAGCAGAGGCACTGAAGTCTACAGAACCACATAGCACAGAAAGTATTCACACACAAAAAAAGAGCAATGTACGTAACAGACTGTCTTATACCATCTGAACTAACAGTTTTAGATCAGTGATCGTGCCTCGATTATCCGCCTTTATCTGAATGACTTCTTTGTCACCAACCATGCGGCTGTCCGCAGCGTTACCTCATACAAATAATACCTCTACATAATCCGTTCCACAACCGAGCTCACATGCAAAAAAAAAAAAAAACCCCTCATATATTAAAACTATTTTTTACATATAAAATATAGGAAATAGGATTAATGCTCAGCCCTCCCACAACAACACAACTTATATGTAAATACGGTATAATATACAGTACGTACGTACTGTACTATAGTAAATGTCAATGACAATAATATAAAAATATAGATAATAAAAATAATAAAGAATATGTTCTATTTATCAATCTTACCTTAGAGGAGACGAAGACTGTCGATAACGGAGGTATAGGCAGATGGCGATTGAGGGAGGGATCGATCGAGCCGGAGAGCAGACGGGTGCTGAATGAATCACATATAAATGACTCGAGCTGATCGTATGTCGAATTTCCGCTCGTAAGTAAGAAAATTTCCACGAATTTTTGGCTCGTATCTCGATTTACTCATATATATATATATTGGTTCACTCCTAGGTAGAGGTCTTACTGACTGGAAACTTCACGTCCTCCATTTTACGAATTCGATCTGCGATTTATGGTTCCCCTCTTAGAGTACGAGCGGTGAATTCTTATAATTGCCTAAGCTTTCTCCCACGAGGTTCTGTTAAGCATTCTGTTTATTTTTTGTTCTTGGTGTTTGAGTCATCTAATGTTCTGTTCTCATATATAATCTGTCACAGTATATATGTACGTGCTCCTTCATAGTTTTGTCAAGGTCGCCTTGCTACAGTTTACCGGAGTAGATTGGTCGCATGCAAATAAACATCGGCAAGAAAGCTGCAGCTATAGTCACGAATAAAAATTAGTATCGACGCTGCTTATCTTTGTCAAACTACGTGTCAGCGCTAACATAATGTTGTCAAGGTTCTCAACAAATCCGCCATGACAACAGGTAGGTATGGGTCAAAGATAAGAACAGTCATTCTTGAAACCGTCAATGATAGAAGCTGTCGTCTAAATTGAGTGTTCCACAGGCAAGCTAACTGAGCGGCCAGAATGCCCTTACATTTCCGAAGTCTCTTCCTCTCTATAGTCGCTGTGACAACTATTTGGTCGACAGGTCGGTATAGGTCTATCTGAGCATGTTAGAAACAAAACTGTTTGCCCGTAAGCAGAATTTTAAAAAGTCGTTGTGGCTAGGCAATTACAATGATTTCAAGATGTACTTAACTGTTCTGCATTCGTAGTGTGAAATTAAAGCTCTCTCCTCTGTGTGTGTGTGTGTGTGTGTGTGTGGTGGGGAGATGTTGTTTACAGACGGTTACATTCAATGTCCGAAGTGTACGTATGCCAAGAATATGATCCAGTGTTTTCAGGACACACACCTCTGCTCAAGCAACCAGGTAAGGGTGAGATAAGGCTAAGAAGGACCGACCAAACGAACAAAAAACAAAAACTAGCATTTTGTTGATACAAACATTTAAAGCACTAGATATAAGGCTAAACATTGTATAAAGCATTCGATAGAGCAGCTCCCACTTCCTCTCCAAGTAGACAGTCTTAGCGGAGAAAGTTAAAAAAAAAGGAGTAGCTATACATAAGGTTTCTCAGTCGGGAATAGTACGTACGTGTGTACTTAATAAAGCTTATAATCTACCACTGCTCTCTTGGAGTGTTCAAATGATTAAGACAAATAATGTGGTTAACAATGACCCTTCGAGGCTTACTGAGCAGAAATATATATATATATATATATAATCATGATCAGACGTGTTACAGGTGTGCTATGGCACTATGGCTGGTCTGACAATGTCTGTGCAGTGTGGTCTTAAACAGGTAAATTTAGGTCATGAATTCCACTTATTGTTCTTTTCTTGCTTTACCTTTTCCTCTTGTGTTAATTGTGTTGATAATACAAAGCGGCCTCCGGATACGAACGGCCTTCCTGAGACCGTCTTAGAAGTCGATTTTGTAAGTGGTAACGTATACGTACGGGGACTTAAGCATCACTTAGCCATATATTTAACATTTCCAAATACATCGTAAACAGAACAATACTGGAGTAACAATCTATAGTTCCTGCGTTCGTTAATACAAACAGTTTCCTGTAACCTCGCATTTCTAAATTATTAGGCCTTGTAGCAGCTCGTTCGTAAGTACAGATGTCTGTCACTCAGACGTTTTTTTTTTTAACCTGGAACAGCTGATCACCTTGGATTTACACTGTCTTTCTTCTGTCATTTGAACTGTTTATATGTCGCAGGTAAAATGTTCTTGTCAGTATTACTAATGCGATGTTCCTCCTATCATATTATTGTACTCACAGTCTCATAATTCTCTGCTACTTTGTTATCACTTCAGAACTGTGAACTTACTGTACTAAGAGAATCTGAGATATGCACGAGTGGAGATGCTTTCAGCATAAACGACGAATGTCACTTTTGCTGCTCCGACCTTGAAGACTGCCGCCGCCAGATGGAGTTTGTGCAAGAAAGTATTTACACGCGCGAGCGTTCGTTTTCACGTCTTAGCTGATTGTCAATCGCAGCTTGTAGTTTTTCAGGATATAAAATGGACACATATAATACACTCAGGCAAATCTCTCTTCCCTCTCAGGCCCATCCAGTTCCTTAAAATTACACACACACACACACACACACACACACACACACACACACACACACACTGACACACCCACACAATATAAGTAGGTATGTATTGTCCAGAGGCAGACACCCTGGAGTGTTAATTGATTTCTTCCTTCTCGCGACCTGCGGTGTAATTAAAATTGTTACAACTTATGCTAAAGGAGGACCGTACATGCAAAACCACTATTCCCACAACAACAAGGGCCGCCGTAATGTGTAAATATTTCTACTTCTAGACTCCTTTTCGATACAAACATATATTTAGTTTCAATTTTAATGCATTTATAGATCCAGTAGTATATCCAGGAGATGTTTGTATTTTTAATAACCTGACTAATTTTATGGAGGAGATGCTGTGAGTGCACTGTATCCACCTCGACCCCAACTTCCCTGCACCCATTTACGGCGAGTATTAACTGTCACCTGCTGCCTGTCTGCACAGGGATAAGCTCAGCCAGTGAAGTGCTTCACTGCCCCACGTGTTCCGTTGCCACCAAGGATCCCATGGATTGCTTCCACAACCTGCAACCCTGTGACCCTGATGTCAAGGTCACTCTGCTACCGCACTGTTATAATTAAATTGATCCGTTACTTCGCATTATTGACAGAGGTTTCAGCTATGTAACATGTGCAATGTTCACGGACCTTTGAACTCAGGGAGAATCTTATACGAGTTCGTACAGTTTATAACATTTGCAAACGTGTGTAGTATGTATAATATAGGGTGTCCATAAAGACCGTGTGCAGTTTGAAATAGTTGTAACTGGGTAAGTATATGTGTGATAGAAAGAATCTGTGAAAAGGATTAGAAAGAATAAATACTTAAATTTTGTATTGTTCTTGTATTAATGTTCAGCATGTCCACAGTCATGACCAAGACAGAGGGATATACGTTTCTGTAGTTCTTAGAAAAGCATTTTCAAGCTCATTTTCAGTAATACCAGCAATCACATCAGTTATCCTAGCTTGCAAGTCTTCGAAAGATCGAGGTTTGGTTGAATAAACATTAGTTTTGTCCCCATTAAAAGAAATCAACTGGTGTCAAATCTGTACAAGACCAAAAAAAAATGTTCCACCTCTTCCAATCTATGAATTTCTCATGTAGAAACTAACATGCAAAGTGACAATGATCTTGTTGAAACACTGTAATCTCTATCAGTCCTAATTCAAGTAGAGGAATATAGTAATTTTGCAGCATTTCTAAATACCTATCATCATTAACAACACCCTCTTCAATAAACGAATGGCCCTAGTAATCGATTTTTTTCTCAAAGAACACCTCACATCAACTTTGGGAGAATCTTTTTCATGTTCAACAGACGCATAAAACTTCTAAAGACAAGAAGAAGAAAAAAACTAGATACATCAAGCTTTCTAATTTTGTTGACAACTTTTATCACATATACTTACAAAGTTACAACTATTTTAAATTGCACACAAACTTTATGGACACCCTGTATGTGTATGCGTGCGGACACAGAGTGCATGTTTACACTAGGTGCATTGAAGTGTACTTTATCTGCTAATAGTAATGCGGTATTGTTGATACATAGTTTGCATATTTACAACAGATGCGTTTACAGCTTTGGTTGAAAGTTTTCAGAAAAGTGGTACTGCTGACTGTATTTAAATTTGTGTAGGTGCGTGCTCGCTAATGGCTTATGTTTTTACTGTTTTAATTGCATGCTCAAACGCAGTGCGGTAGGAAGAGTCTTGCATTTTTTATCTGTCTTGACAGGTGTGTTCCGTAGAGTGGACTGGAAAAAAAGTGACTGGAGGGTGCGAGAAAAACTTATTGGTTTGTTCACTTTTTCATGACAATAGATTTTCTCCAATTTTCATGTCTTCGTGTCCTTTGTACGATTGTTTTCCTTGACGTTTTTAGGAATTTATTTCTTGCGCTCTTACATACTCTTTCATGATCATGCTTACCTATATTTTACCACTTTTCCAACTGCTTTTTGTTTGTTCTTTTCTTGGCTCATTCTAAAATTTCACCATCATCGTTTTGACATGCATTACTATCGCCGACAGACCTAGGACACATCGGTGGGCAGTTTATAACTATTTCCATCATCAACGAATTGTTTTGACTAGAAAAAGGTTACGTTTACAGTAAACTTCTTTTCTTTCTTTATTGCTATTTTTGGGTTTGTGGTAACAGCTCTGCAGACTTCACGAGAGCCAGAGCTGGGGTCACTGCGGCCAGGACTCGTCGCAGCCTAACTCTTTCTGTGCCCGATGCTGCGATAGCTCGCAGTGTCTGCTGGACGCTTTTCACATCAACACCACCACAGCCGCATCCACCACTAGCGGCTTGACGACGACCACCACAGACGCAGTGACGACGACCCAAGTTGTAAGCTGCAGCGGTATGTTCACCTTCTGGCCAACATCCACCGCAACCAGCACTACTGAGTTTGAGACTACCACAGAAACATCTACCACTACTGCTACGACTACTACAACCACTGCTGAAACTACCACTACTTCTACCACCACCACCACGACTGAGACTACCACTACTCCTACGACTACTATAACCACTACTGAGACTACCACTACTCCTACGACTACTATCACCACCACAACTGAGACTACCACTACTCCTGCAACTACAACCACTCCCGCAACCACCCAGTGGCTGTGCATGGACATCAGCTCCATCGACTGCACTATACCTGGCTTCTGCGATGTGAGCCTCGGCAAGGTGTACTGCCCTCGAACCTGCAACAGCTGCGAAAGTGCAGGTAACCAAAGAGCTTAATTAATATGAAAACGTGGTGCTTTATATCTTGAAATTTTCCGTCTTTTCGCTTGCTTTGCACATGTGTCTGCACTTATGTGCATGTGTCTTCGATCCTTTGGTAGACTTCAGCAGCCAGTCAGGCAATCAGGGAACAGGGGACACACTGATATAGCCTAGAAGTCAACTAAATCTGCAAATATTTTAGAACTAGCATGTATCCTAATGTGACTGTACACCCGCCATCTGCGCTTAAGACCAGACGAGCTGAACGTTGAAAAGCGTCATCTTTTTGCAGAACTGACCACGCAGTCCCCTGTCTGTGAGGACAACCTCATCGGCACGGTTTTCAAATGTACACACCTTCCAGACATCTGCTCCCAGGCGTACGCGAATACGTTGTGTCCTCGCACCTGTGGTTACTGCAGTTAGAATGCTTGTACACTCTTGTCTACAAGTCTTTAAATCATTATACAATCTCTTGAAAAATGTACTTGGATCCTTAAATTATTGCACGATTTTAAAGTGTCCTCAAGTTGTTAAATCATTGCACTATCTTTTCAGAAATGTCAGAGGGTGTTAAAATCAATTACACTAGCTCTAGAAAAGTGTCCACACATTTTTAAATTGTTACATGGTCTGAATCTGTTGTTTTGCCAGCCTGAGTCTATTGGGCAAGTCTCAGTGACTGGTGTAATAATGGCAAAAAATGTCATCCTTGTAGCTAGTGGAATATAATTTCTGTGCTGACATTTGTCTTAGAAATGAGGAAGCATTTATAGGTCTTGCATTTCACTTCCTCACTCACAGCAAATATTTTTATGTGGTGTTTTTTTTTAACAATTTCATCTACCTCACAGTTTAAAATATCAACAATTCCGATCAATTATAATTGAGTATTCTCCCCAGTTTTGCCATAAATAATACTGAAGTCTGAATATGCTTGTTATAAAGGATTTCATTTAGAAAGAAATCAGTTCATGTTGTACCCCCAAAGAACCCTACGAATTACATCTTTATAAATATGTAGAAACAATCTGAGCATATTAACAGTGGAAAAGCTATATGCTTCCAAAAAGAACATTCTGATACAACACTACAATATCACAGTTAAATGCAGAAATGGATGTCGACGCAAGCCACAGAGGAAATGCATTTCTCAAGAGGAAAAAAAGGGCCTTTTAAATATATGCAAGCACTTTGCAACACCCATTTTTACATTTAACAACCATCCTCTAGTTTTGATGAGTCTGTTGGTTCGTTAATGCAAATATACTTGCTCGTCATAAAAAGTGTCTCAAAAAAAAGCCATATTGCAAGCTGAGTAAAAGCTTTCTTCACTTAATTACATGCTGAAAAAAATGACTGAGTATCAACACATGACGCATGCATGTGTACACATGATGCATGCATATGTGTGCATGTATGAGTGCCTAAAAACAATACAAAGCTCCAAACATGATGCTCAGCACACTTTCTTCAGTGCAGTCAGATATTGGAATTCTTGAAGACTGCTTATGCCTAGGTCTGAACATAGTTCAGGACTGTCAGAACGTCCACTTTTCAAGCCACACAGCAAAGATTTCCGACAAGTATCATCGCATCTGGTTTCTGTATGAGACTTGTAGTAATACCTGTAAAATCAAAATGCTGAGAAGAATGATAAAATATACATGAATTTTTAAACATTTTGCACTTGTAATACTCACAATGCACAGAGGAGTACTTTATATACTGCACATGTGTGACTGTGTTTACACCTCCATAAGTTTAAAATCTAATACTACTTAAGATGCAGACACACAAATAATAGGTTTTGGAATTTACAGAAATTCAGTCAGCTGAGAAGGAAAGCTGTCAGAGCACATTAAACTCCTCGCTCAGTTTTAAATGACCCAAAATTTCACTGCCTATAGCAAATTGACATAACAAGAATGACCTGTTGAAAGTTTGAAGAAGTGTGTCATTGTTCTTCATATTTGTGATCAGGTTGTCCCAGTCCTCTGGAAACAATGATTTCATGCTATAGGCTGCCTGTAAAAAAAAGTAAAAAATAAACTAAAATGAAAACCTGAAAGGAAGACTTCAAACCATGTGAAAGAAAGATCTTTCAAATCTTGGGGTGACAACAATGTAGGTAACAAAATTCTGAAGTCCTGAAGGGAAATGAGTATCAACACACTGGGTCCTGCATGTAAGTTCAGCCAGCATGCGACCTTTGCATGTTCACACCATCCCAGCCTGAATATAAGGCTGAACCTCTATTGTTCAGTAGGAAAGAATGTTTTATCTCAAATTAAGGTACTTGTCGAGCTTGATGTAAGGAAATACTGAAGCATAACCACTAGGGTAGCTGGTAGTGCTCCTCAGCTCGATGCCTAGCTGGAACATTCTTGCCAGTGAGTTAATGAATGTTCAGTTTTCTTGATAAGCAGGTCTAGAACAGGTAATTGTAGCACCTGCAATAAATGTTTCTGAGACCATGCATAATCATAGCCTTCACATAAACTTTTACAGCAGAAACACTGACAAATCTTATTGAACCCAAGCATGACTGGCTGAACTTATATAAAGAGTTATGGCGAAGAAAGTTGTGGGTAAGGAAAAAGAAACGTGCATATGAACGGACTGAAGGGATAGCAGGGGAAAATGTAAACTAAATTCATACTTATGTTAAACAACTGAATAAAAAAGTACAAATCTAAACATTCTCGTGGGGAGAAAATCTTGTCTTACCTTAGCCATGTACTCAAGCTGCCATTCAGGGCTGGCTGCAGGCTGTGCATTTGCAGCTGTGAGGTTCAGTATGAAAGTTGCATGATCAAGAACTTCCTGAAAACAGATGCCAGTGCTTCTGTAATGTTCCTCATAAATTTGTATCTCAAATGCCATCCAATCACTGACATGCACCACCTGCACACTACTCACCCAAGAGCTGCCTGTGTAGTTGCCATCAACAATAAAAATACGGTAACCCATGTTCAGGTCAGAGAAGGGTGTAACACTGGGGCTGATGTATGCCACATTTGTAGGTCTCTTCATTGTTGCTTGATCGTAGAAAATTTCAAAATGATCAAAGTGTGTGTGGCCAAAGAACTGTCCTGTGATTGTACTCTCATACCTAAAGAAAAAGGAAATGTCCACATTCATTAGCTGATGTTAAAGACCACTTCATCAACCTAAATCAATCTGCAGTGACATACCCAAAAAATGTCAAACTGTTGAAAAGTTTGTGGCCCCACGGAACGCACAAAAAAATTTGTTTCCATCAAAACTTAATATACTTTAAGAGTAATTTACACAAAATTATTTCTTAAAAACATCAAACCCTCCACCCGCTAAAAAAAACAAACAAAACCCCACTAGTCTACAAACCTGTCAATGATCATGTAGTAATTGTAGCTCCAGGCTTTCAGGCAATCAGAAACACCTGGTGGTATATGACCAATAATATGTACCTATAACAAAATGTGTAAAATAACGCTTTTTATGTACCTGGCAAACAGGCACATATAGTGCGTAGAACAAATTGTCACTGGACACCTCTAATTTGGGAAGAAAAAAAAAACAAACATGTCAAACTTCAAACTGCACTGCTTCAACAGATTACAGAAAATAATACCAAAAACCCCCAGAATTCCTTACCAAAATATGACAAAGGACAGGCCTATAATTAAACTTTATATCAAAAAAAGTTCTCCATTACTAGCTCTTTTGTTGGGAAACAATTTACCTTTTCTTTTTTATCTTCAGCAAATTGTAATGTCTGTGCCAGCCACTCAAGCTGCCCATTGGGGTCTGTAGCATTCAGCAACAGCCACCTGTAAAATCCACCACTACTTGTAACAGACCACATGCTCTTCCAATGCAGAAGCCATTTATCTCCACAAACATACTTTTATGCTCTCATGATCTTTCATATACATGTGGAAATTACAACAAAAGCATACATGCACCTGACAAAATAACTACATTAAATTTAGACACATTTTACAGAAACATCAGCATACCAACACCTACCAGTTCTGGTCATTGCAGTCATTCATGTTGAGGGAAATTATTCGGAAACCAGGAAATGGACTAACAGTGTAGAAAGCTCCCCTGAAGCAGTTAAAACACACAGCTACATAAATGTTACGTTTGACCTCTGACTCTGTAAGAAAATGCATTTATAAATTGGAATAATCCTTTAACTTTCATGCAGTGCAAAAGTACTTTCATAAGTCAGCATAACTTTCATAAGACACAATGACACAAACTCTCACTCATTAAAGACTGAAAACTATGACTCTTGTGCATGAGAAAATTTTGACAGATTATTTATTCTTATATTTTTTTTTTTATTTGAGTAGTTCCTGCTTCTATTCACATGTAACCCTATTTCACACATCTGGTGAAAGTTGTCACAATCGCTGTTTTCCCGCGCTAAAAAAGTGAATCCCTCAGAAGAAAATCTCAAAGAATCCTCTTTCAAATTTTAGATTAACAGCAAAGAAATTCACTTCCTCTTTGATCTCCAAATTTTAGGCTAATTCGTTTTTTTTAAATACAACAACATTGCCTGCAGTTAATTAAATAATTTAAATATCAAATACAAATATACAAATACAGCTGACTTTCAAAAGATTAAAGAGTGTTGAAGTAATGTCGGTGTGGAATTGTTCAGACAAAACAGATGCATTCTATTCATCAATGCTTTTAATCTGCTGAAGGATGTGATTTTAACAGAATAATATGCAACAATGTCAATATCTAACATAGCATTATATATGGTTTATAAGAATACATATTACATTCATAGTACAGTGGTACCTTGAGTTACGAATTCAATTTGTTCCAGAGCCGTGCTCATAACTAGAAATACTCGTAACTCGAACAAATTTTCCCATTTAAATAATGGAAATCGGATTAATCTGTTCCAGCCCTCTGACAAGTCCCCAAAATTTTTTGGTAACCAGTCGATTCGACTAGGGTCGTTTCAACTAAGGTCCATTCGACTAGGGTTGTTTTGACTAAGGTCGATTCGACTAGGGTCAGTTTGACTAACGGTCGTTTCGACTAGGGTCAGTTCGACTAAGGTTGGTTCGACTAAGTCGTTTCATCTAATGGTCGATGTTTTTTACTGTTCCCATGTGTGCGCGTCAATTTTTAAACTTAGGGACGGTTGGATGCGTCGCCGGTATCAGGCATTTGAGTACTTGTTGAGTGTGGTTGAGAGCGTGCATGTGAGAGTGGAACGTGTAGAGCCCGATTGCTTACCGTGACAATTAGCACTATTTACATGATAGATTTAAATCGTTTATTAACATTCAAATCACTTCAATTTTTTCCATTTCATGCGTCCTATAGATGACTCGACCGTTAGTCGAACCGACCGTTAGTCGAACTGATCCTAGTCGAATCGACCTTAGTCGAAACGACCCTAGTCGAATCGACCGGGAACCAAATTTTCTTAATTATGAAACAGTTCATGTTTTTAATTAAGAAACACACACGTAAAACTTGAAATTACACAACAAAATAAATAAAAGAAAAATGTACAAAATACAGTAAGAAAAATGTATAAAATATGGTACTGTAATCTTACCTTGGCGACAGATAAGCGCGGCTAACGGAGAGCAGCTGAGGAGAGAGGGAGGGAGGAAGGGAAATTGGCATGGAACAAATCATGATACAGCCCTTTCTTTCCCTTGGTTACAATTGCACTTTCTTTACTTTAAATGATCCCAAAGCTCAGCTGTTCGTAACTTGGAACAACGTTTGTAATTTGAGCAGAAATTTTGCTCGAGTCGCTGCTCGTAACTCAAAATGCTCGTATATGGAGCAGCTCGTAATTCGAGATACCACTGTATAGACATAATAAATCCACAATTCTAACATATCTGTGTAACGTACTGTCTAATTGTGGAATAAGTCTCTTCAGGCAGCCAAGCTTTCCAGGACTCAACAAGAGAATCATAAAGCCAGGAAATGGACTGGTTTCCAGTTACAAAGCTTGGAGGGAAGCTGAAACAAATGCATGAGGCATAAGGTTATCTACCCTGAGCCTCAAAGAATTTTCAAATTAATCCAATATCTGCCACCCTTAATCAATAGTTTCCTTGTAAGAACCTGTGAGAAAAATACCTTGTACACAAAAGAGATATCATTTACACTTATGCATTTCAATCTTGTTCCAGGCAAGTAGCTAAAGAAATAATGCAACATCAAGTTTTTTTATACACCGGCAAGAGCAAGATACATGACCAGCTTGTCTGTTAAAAGAAATGTCTCTTTCAAGTAATGTTCTTAATATTACTTCTTGAAAAGGTCATGCTCCAAAATATTTAAGATGTTTGACACCAGCAAGCACTGGATATAATACAGTATAACGCCACTAACTTTGAGGTCAGTTTTTTAAAGACTTAAATACAAGCAGTCATTTGTACTAACTACAATACTTATTTAGAAATTTACACTAAAGATATAAGGACCATAGAGCAGCAAATCAAACCTGTTGACTGGGGCACTCTCATGGTTACCAAGAGCAGGAAAAATCCTTTTGTTTGGAAAGTACTTGACAAGAAGGTCTGTAAGGGACGACAGGAGGGAGGTCTGACCAGCTCGAGTCTGGTTCCATACGTTGTGGGATGGGAGATCCCCAGTCCAAATGATGTAGTCAAACTGCAAGAAGAAACACAAGCATGCATGTGTGACATTAAATTCTTTTATTTTTTATACTAAGTTTATTAAACACAAACACATTAGTGTACTCCACATACATCTCATACTAATGAGTAGATAAATGGTGCAGATTTGCATGAATACCTAGTTAAAGGTACATTCGTCTAAGAGGTACGATACTCCAGCATCAGGCACCAATGAAAAGACCAGTTTGCTTCCCAACAACACCTCATGAGAAGAACTATTGATTAAGTTACATCAGTCCATAGGCAACAGGTTAATAATGTGCAACGTTCAGGGGTGGTCTAGGCAGTGAAGGAGTATACTGCGTCTTTGTTTTACACACAGTGTGTTTTGGTTTTTGTCGCTGCCACACAGGGATTAGGAAAAATCAGAAAGTTTCGGTTTTATTGTATCTCACGTGCAGTCCGGGCAGATCTCACCCTCTGTCCAGGTGGACAGAGGTGGGTATATAGGCCCGACCGTAACCAGCCCAGGAGGGGTGTGTGGGCCCGCCCGTAAACAGTGCTGCTTTCCATCGTCATTGGAGCTGGTCTATCATCGCTTGGGCTGTCGACATGTGCTTTGGATTTGCACCATCATTACTGCTGTTGCTGTGACATTGGTTGTAGCAGCGGGTGCTGTTACCAAAGCAGGGTGCTATTGTAACAGCTACCAGTACTGGTGGAGTGGCTATTGTTGGGACTTGGAGACAGGCATCAGGAAAACTCTCTTCCGGGGTCACAGAGGAACATGCCAAGCTCAGGGGAAGGCTGCCGTTAGAAACCTGGGGTTTTGACAGCTGGAGCTGGTGGAAGAAAAGACGACCTGTGGTCCTACTAGATGGGTGATGGGATCACCGCTATCTTACCAGCAGGAGGGGAATGTGTCTGCTTATCTCATAGGTGGAGGGACCGTTACAGCAAGGCCGAAGGACTTGACCAGTGCTGTATGCTATTCTGCAGCTGGTATCCTTGTCGTCCTGACGAACGTGACACGAGGCTTCATATTAAACACCGTGGCAAACAAAGAAACTAAAGTAAGACCTTTCTAATTTAACAGAAGGTTAAGCGGAGAACTGTGTGTGTGTGTGTTTAAACCTCCTTCTAGAGTGGTTAGAAATTAAGTACCCGCTGGAAGAATTCCGGAGGACTGTGTGTTTTAAACCTTTCACAGGTTGTGCTAGGGCATAGCGGTGTGCTGCTGTTCTTGGTTAACGTATTTATACAGGTGTGTGCTGGGTGCACGGAGTTAAGGACATCTGCATATCTTGTATACCTGGTATGTCCTTTATGTTGAGCTTGTACTGCTTGTAAACATATTTGAGTGGGGTATTATTTTCATGATTGTTCTGTTGTAAAGATAATTGTGATGCTAGCTTAACTACTTGTAAGAATACTGGTTTATTACTTTGTTTGGAGAAGTTTCTTGTGTATTCTTTGCTTGATTAATTTTTGACATTGTTTAATAATTACTTGTGTCTCCTGGAGGGACGCTCTACACCAAAGTGATCGCTTGTTGTTGATCTTTTAGAAAGAATGCGCATGTCTGTGGATGGTCCGTGACATAATGCACATGCCTTAAAATTTCTTACAGTCTGGAAATAGACTCGGAACAATAGTTTTCAGTACACAAAACATTAAATGCTATTACTGCTGCATACAACCTGGAACTGTGTCAGCAGAAAGGTAAATTTTAGGAGATTATTATGAGAAGCCTTTAAGTATATTTTTTGCTACCTGCTCTTGCTTAGACACCAGATGACTGAAAAGTCCTTCCAAGGTCCATGGTGGTGTGTCACAACTGCGGTAGTCTCCATAATGACCAGCACCAGGTGTTCCTGGTGCTAATATGGAATAAGAAATAAGTCTTATCAAACTGGTGACATTCAGCATAGCCCTTCTTCAACCTGTTACATGAACTACTGTTTCATGTCTGATTAGTGATCTTCCAAAACCAAAAGCTTTGATACACTTAGAAGTAAGCATGCAGTCTCATGTATAAACACACATTATACAAAGCATGGATGCATGCACACACACACACAACCACACAGACAATAAAAATGAAAGCATGTCATACTGAAAAATTTCACATTATCCAAATTTTTGTCAAGCTTTACCTGGTAAGCCATCATCAGCATGGCAACACAGCGGTTCATTGCAGACAGCATTTGAACCAGGCTGGTACACCTTGTCTAGATGAATGTCTGTCAGATGGAGGACTCGTACAGATGGGGAGCCAGGCTAAACACATCATAAGATAGTTAATTTTTAAAAGAAACTAAAATTAGCAGCATATGCTGTTTCATGTAACCACTGAACAGTTTTTCAAGATGCACCATTTATGGCAAGCTGTGATTAGTTCATAAAATTCTGCCTTAACACTCACCTTTGGTAATGTGTGAGGAACAACAGGAGGCTTTGGTGTGTTGGGCAAAGAAATATTCCACCCATTAAGAGGGTTGTATGGAATGCCACAGTCCTTTCCCACCAGAACTCCACACACTTCCTCTGGGCTAAGTGCCAAATCATCCAAAACAGTAAGTACTTCATCCTACAGAAAACATTGAAAAAAAGGATTGACCTGAAAAATAAATCTTACTGTTCTTAGAAATAATATAGTAGCAATTAGAACTGAAGCAATGAGTTATATAGATATACACAGAATTGATGCCTGTTGCTTTTAACTTATGATTACCAACAGGTACAAAGCAGTCAACACTTATTTTCAACTAAAAATACATTTTCTTTAAATAAAAGTATCCATACTCTCCATTATCATTATTACTACCAACATCATCAGATCTCTGCTGTCACTGTTGCTGTGATGATTGCATTCAATAAATTATTCAACATATATTCAATTAATCAATAATCATAACACATAATTAACTATAAATATGATAACAATTTAAACAAACTAGCAAGCTTTATTTGAACACTTCTACAGCTAGGTGTTCTCTAGAAGTTCTATACACAAGTATGTTTACCTGGAACACACTGACAATGCCAATGCACACTCTCTTATCTTCTATACCAAAAAAGATGCAGACTTGTGTGGCAATGTTGGCAATCTCTTCTTTGGTTGATCCTTTTGCCGCCTGAGTCTGAACAAGGTACACTATCCCTTTGCATAGAATACATGTCATCACCCGAAGTTTCGTCATCACCTGCAGCTGAGCTTCCTCTGAAGTTAAAAGCAATTTTTTCTGATCTAATACAGAATAAACTGATGGGAGAGAATATGATTCTTGTTCTGTAGACTGCTGCTTCGAGGAAAAATCAGAAAGGTAGTTGGGTTTGGAATGTTGAGAAACATGGCCTGCCTTGATGTCCATCATGCTCTTGAACTTTAACGGCCAGGATGAACTTGAATATAGAACATGAAGAATTCCAAAGAGGATAAACATAACATGGTTTAAAAGGCTCTGTAGATTCATGATGATATGTTCTCAAAATCTGCAACATGAAAGTTAAGAGCAAGTGAATTGGTTTTGTATATTTCTGAGATCATCTTGCTACAGACTATTATAGGTTATCCACCTGTGCAATAAGAACCACTTAAAACATAATACAACAAAGTGAATGTGTACGCTGGTGCAAAGAAGTATAGTTGATTAGCTTATCCACCACACACCTTCTTTAATAACCTTCACATAATGGAATTTGCACGTTTTCATTTTTTCACTAAGTCTCTAGGTTGTAGGTTACTAAGGCCATACTGCAGATCAGGTTTCTAAAATCAGGTTAAAAAATGTCCTTTTTTGTGTTCGATATAATTTTACTGCTACGATGACATCACTCAAACTGAATTTCAATGGTAATGACATAAAAAAATGGTAGCATAGAAAAACTAAAAAATGCTCTTACTCATGTCCCCAATAAACCCAGTCTTGACAATGTTAATTAAGATATATGCAGAGTTTTCAAGAAAGCAGAATAAACGTACAACAGTCCTCATAATATAATAGTCCAATTCACTGGTATAAAAAAGATAGAACCCATATTAACAAAAAAAATCCATTCCTTATCATCTTTAACTTCATGGATTTCTTACTCAATAAAATTTTTAAAATGCATCTCATGTTCGAACAAAGAGGGCTATTTCATCCACCTTCTTTAAAACAGTCCTATTTTGAAAACCTCGCCTAAATAGAAAATGTATTAACTTCTCAGCTTCAAATGATAATCTCCCTGGTCATTGCTGAATGAATCACTTGATGACGATGACACTAATGCCACGCTATTGTGTGTCTTGTCAGGCCACCTAATCTGTTGATAACCTGCTAAACTTCTATCACTAAACCAGATAATAGCTTTGATCTTGAACTTGGCTAAAAAGCAGAAACGCCTACCATGCTGAAATGTCTTAAGATTTTCCGAGCTGTTTTGCTTATTGAAAACATTTTTCAGGAGATATTGTTTTGGCACAGATTTTTGATATAGGGGGGCAACGTGACGGCCATAACAGAAATGGCTCGCGGCATTTGTCGTCTGCTCGCTCCACTCAATTGCCCAATTGTACCTAATAAACTAAACCTAACCCTAACCCAAACCCTACCCACAAACCATACCCCCAAACCTCTGACAAAATAACATAGACCAGCCTATGACGTCACGTTGCCCACCTATATCAAAGTTCTGCAATTTTTATTTATCACACTCAGTTTATCACTTTATGATTGTATTATTACTTTATGCTTCTACAAAATGTAGCATAAGTCACTGACTGTATGCAGATGTAAAACTACTACAGCTCAAAAATGTAAAGACAAAAAATAGCCAAGTGATGCACAGTAAAACACCACGAAATAAATACATACAGTATAATGTGATCCTGCCCACAGAATTTGTTATGTAATTGTATTATATTCCATTTCGATTCTCCTGTTGTAAAAAATCACTTGGCTCTAAACTCGTCAGCAGCTCTCTAAAGGGAGACCAATCTGTTAGAAACTCTTCTACCTGATGAAAACGTTTTTGTCTCTGGTGTATGAAACTTTCCGCGGAGGATGAAGTTAGGATTTCTGAGGCAGGTACATCTTGTAATACAGGCAGTCCTAAACACTTTTGTTTTCGTTTTAGTGTTTAAGCAGGTTCTGTCCATTTCTCTGGAGAAAGCTGCTGGTGTTTATGGTCAATGCCACTTGTACTTCTGTCCGAGACAGAGTGTAAACAATTCACAACGCTGGTTTGTAATGTGCAATTACACTAGAATAATGCACATTTTAGACAGAATTTCTCACTTTTCTTTGGATTGCTATTTTAAGTAATAAACTGTTTATGCACAGAACAATGTTTTTATGCACAGAACAATGTGACCATCTTCCATTTGTTTTGGTTGACGTTACTTATACAGGTAGTACACGTCTTTGAAGGTGCAGCAGAGTTTTTAGTTTTATTACTTATATTTTATGTTTATTTTATTTTGTTGAAATAATATATAAATATGGATGTATCTTGTCATTGTTAAATTAGAAAAATCGTTTGCATCAGTTTCCACATATTTCAAATTCAGTTTGTATCATCATCATCATTTGTTCCTTTATTTCTCATGTTTGCAGAAATATTTTTGATAAAAAAATATCATTGTTTTCAGTACATTATAAATGTCAGAACAAACTCTGAACATCGATGATGAAGCATGCAGGTCTGCAGATAATTTTGAGAAGAACCGAGAAGACTATGAAAAACAAACAGCCTTCATATGTGATGGAAAAGATGTGAAGGAAGGAAGTGAAAATGTGCCTTCCCACAGAGAGTTCAAAGAGGAAAAGGAAGAAAATCAACAGATTCTTTCACATAGAAAGATTGCAGAAGAGAAGGAAGCCAATGAACAGATTCTTTCACACAGAGAGATCACAGAAGTGAAGGAAGAAAATGTGCAGGTGCTTTCACACAGAGAGATTATGCACGTTGTGCAAGATACTGTTGCTGGCCTTATATCGGTAAATAACAAAGATTAAGATGACTTATTTGTGACATTGCCATCCATCAAATAGTCTAGAAAGCTGTCATTGCCTATATATGTGTCATTATGAAGGGATTTTTTTTTAAACTGTGGTTGATATTTTTGTTCCTTTGGCATTAGTTGTTTGGCAACTAACCAAAGCTAAATGACTAGAATCCATATAAAAATTGATCACTAGAAAATGTTTTTTCTTCTAATAGAACATTAGATGAACATGTATGTGAATGGTTAATGGTTTTAGCCATTATTGAAAAAGTTTTTACAGTCATATATGTTTATAGTACAAAAATACATGAATGGTTATGCTGTGAAGTGTTGATTATTGTCATATTACTTACCAAACTATTATTAGATATCAAAGAATTGACCTAAATTGTAATTGTACACTTCCTCTGCTTTGCTTTATGTTTGTCGCTCACATTTTAATAAATATTTTTAATTGCTTATAATTTATTTTTCAGAATGACCCACTTCTGAAGGACCTTCACCCTTATGTGACCCTTGAGGAAGTGAACTCAATGATAGCCTTGGAGTATGGTCAGGCAATGGTTGTCAACGTACGACGTGGTGATGGAGATGTCATGTGTTAGTATTTTAATAAGGATTATTGGAAATTTGCAAATCTTAATGAAGAGTTACATTTCTCCCTTTCTTCTGTCAATAGCAAGCTGAAAAGTTGAAATTCCACCATCTGGCAGGAAAAATGGTTCAACCCAGGGAAGGAAAATGAGGATACTTGTTGGTTCAGAAAAAAGCAATTATTAAAACATGACCATTAAAGTAGCCAGCACCACATTTGCACCTTACATTCCTCCCTGACTGGAACCATTTTTTTGTAACTTTTGAGAATTGTTGTGAGATTTCTTTGAGCTTTTAATATTAGTTTGCTACCTTCAACATGTAAAAGTACAACTTCTGAATTAATTTTTAAACAGAATTGATAAAGATATTTCTTTGAAAGGATTCTTTCTTTCTGATTGCAGCAGTGGTTGTTAAGCAGGATGCCACTGTGCTGGATCTCAAACATGGAATCAAGCGGTACATCATGTTAAAGCTGACTCGCAGTGGAGGGTCCATCGGCATTAGCTGGTAGGAGGATTATATCATGTTTGCTACTGGTGTTATTACCACCTTTTTTCAAATGAGAGAGTGCACTTAACTCTTTTTACTCTGTCTATTACTGCTACTTATGCAAAGATAGTGTATTATAGTATAACAGGTATTTTTATGTGAATAATAAAATGAAGTCATGAGATTATGAATAAAATAATATGTTAATGGTGCAAACGAAATAAATTAGCAAAAATGCAAGCTGTAAGAAAAGTTTATAAGTTATGTTCAGAAAAACTGCAGTCAGTGGGTTTTTTATGAAATATGTTTTTTTGGTTGAGTAATAACTAGAGAATAATAACAACAAGAAAATCAACAGCAGAGGACAATATTTAAAGAGTAATGATCCATTGGCTAACTGGCTAAAGGGGGACTGCTCTCCTTGTCTTTTTGTGTTTGTTTGTGGATGTACAACATGCTTAGTGCTTCAATAACACCACTTATCTTCTGGATTGAATTTCTGTGCCTGCACTATGCTGCTACTTTTTTATGGACCACCGTGTCAGTAGCATAGATTTAACTTTCTGATCTCTTTTCTGCTGTTGTTCCATGAATTTTCTCAACTGCTGATGCAACTACTACACCACTCATTAGTGTTAGAGCTATGTATGCAGTCTTACATCTCTGATGCCATTGAAACTTGGGGTCTTGAGTGTGTTCACACTATAACTCTTCTGTATTTTCTACTGGCTCTTTGTGTTAACTCAACCTTACCTTTTCCACTCGCACTGTCTGCCACTCGTTTTTATGCTGAGCTGGGTTGTGTGCAGGTTTTTCTGTCATGTTTGTGGCTGTTGATGTGTCTTAGCCTGTTTTTTTGGTGACGTGTTTTGGTCTGTGTCACTATGTTATGTGAATTTTGTGTCTTTCTTTGTGCATTAGCCTTTCTTTTGTAAAGTGCATTGAGCACTATATAAATTCCCTGTTTTTTTATTGACACTTTGCTGATCATGTTCTTGGTGTCTTTTTTTTTTTTCTCGATCGCATGTTCTTGGTGTCTGAAAAGTGATCCTTTGTACTGTACTAAAATAACTTTTTTTACATCAAGAATGGAAATAAAATTTACAAGATTATATTCTTGCTGTTCTCCTTTCCACTGCATCACTGTCTTTAGTGATCTCTTTATGTACATAAACATATTACTACGCAAGAAATGGATGTCTTTGTTAGCATAAATTTTGGTTTTGAAACTTTTATCTGTGATGCTGGTCATAGGCCTTTATCAGTGATATAAACAGTACTTTTAGACAGTTTGTATGTAATTTCCTACAGGTGCAACCTGACTTTAGCAAGCTAATGTCAAGGAATCTAGGAAACTGTAAACAGGTTTCACTTATGAGAAGGATGATGTTACTTGCTAGTGATAGGCTGATAAGGTAGGCATTCAGTTTCTTGTATTTGTATCTTAATACACAGTCATTTCTTTTTTTCAACAATCCTGACACTCATGTGGGCAGAAGGAGATGGGGTATGAGATACGGTATTAGAAGGAAATAATTTGGTATGCTTCCATCTCGCATTGTTTCTGATGATCATATAAACAACAGCTCTTAACATCAATTTACAGGCGGTATACATGGAAGCGGTACTGGCTGTACTATGCAGGGGAAAAGCTAATGGATGACAACAAGCCATTAAAAGAGTGAGTTACCTATTTTTGGTTTGTTCTTGTGTCATTCATTTGAACAAGCATTTTAAAGTTTATAGTTTGATAGAACTTTAAACTTTGCAGTATTTTGATGCATTGATAGGTCTTTTCTGTCACTTATGGGTGGTTACTTCTTTTTGTTGTTGTTGAAAAGGGTCTTTGCTTTCGTAGGAGATTTTACCAAAAAGCTAATGTGCTACAAATGTTCCTGTGTTACAGATATGGAATACGAAACAAAGATGAAGTGACCTTCATGAAGCGTTTAAGAGAAAAATAGTTGGCACCTTTATTGATTAAACAGGTAGCAATAAATACAATGAATAATATCATCCCTTGATAAGCACATAGATGAGAAAGATGAAAAATATGTAACTTTATAGGGCTCTGATATGTTTTTTTGAAAGTATAAAAGATCCATTAGGGCCGTGACATATTGTCTGCAATATATAACTTACATTTACTTTCTATGTCTCTGAAAGAATTTCATTTTTGAGGAGAGTGGAAAATGTTGGTTAATACTTATATAGAATTTGCTGAAATGTCCTATTTGTGATGATTAGTTTTTATGTAAGAAACATCAAAAATTTTAGAGAAATTGATTACATTTTATTGTTTCTAAATTATCACCTGCCATTGACAAACAGGATAAATCCTCAAAGTTTCAGTGCATCTGCATGGATGCTTGGGCTCCTATGTACTTATAGGTGTATGTGTTTATTATTGATCATGTGTGTGTACTTGCACATGAATGTTTATGTGTATCATTCATGCATGATGTATGGATAAGAACAGAATCACAACTTAGTGATTTCTTGTACATTTGGAAACTACTCTTTGTGTGCCTGTTAACAACGCTGTCCATGAAATTTCAGATGGGTTTGCAAATAAAAATGTGGTTTATAAACATTGTTTTGTGTCACATTAAACCAATATAACAAGATTTTTTCCTACATTGCTAAAAATTGTACATAGGATTTTTTTTCTTCAAAAAGAATGTGCAGTAAGACCTCTACATACAAGTGAACCAATATATAAGTAAATCAAGATAGAAGCCAAAAATTCATGGAAGTTTTATTATTACCTACAAGTGGAAATTTGATATACGAGCTCGTCATTTATGTGTTGTAGCATAAAGACATAAAAAAAGAATGTAGTCTTAGTGAAAATCTAAATGTTTCAAGTTAAAAACATAGTAGTGTTGTCTCATCAGCTGATTCATGTAGCACCTGTCTGCTCTCCAGCTCCATTCCTCCTCCCCCACCATCTGCCTACCGCCGTTATCGAATGTCTTCGTCTCCGCCAAGATTGATAAATATAACCTATTCTTTATTATTTTATTATTCATATTATTGTGCCATGAACATTTACTATAGTACAGTACTGTATCTTATACTGTATTTACATAACAATTGTTGGAGGGTGGAATGCATTAATCCTATTTATGTGTGAAAAATAGTTTTAATATATGAATTTTTTGACATGATAGCTTGGTTGTGGAACGGATTAAGCTTGTATGTAGAGGTACTACTGTACTTCGTTTGTGTAACACTGTAGTACTTTAATATGTGAATAATTGTGTTTTTTTTCTTCTAGTAGATTTCTTTTTAAAAATTAATTTTAAATATGGCTCACAATTTGTTGTTGTTCAGTTCCTGTTTGTAAGCTTGCGGTCTTTTTTGGGGAATTTCTGATTTGTCTTTTATTATTAGTGGCTGATAGCTGTCTGCTGATATTATTTTAGTCAATGTATGGTGGATGAACATGCCATGATAACTCATGTTTTAATTACCCTCTTGGTCAAAGTTACCTCCCTTACACAATAGTTCGTACCTGCACGGACGTGTACAGGTGGATTGCTGTCTGCCGAGAACAAGTCCGTGGTACCTGTGTGTAGAAATAGCTCACGGCCACAAGTTTAGAACAGACATTTTCTAACAGGATTTCATTAAGTGTTAATATATTATAATAAGTCCTTGACTGTGTATGAATTCAAGATACAAATTAAAAGTACCTTGCCGAAATCGCATTGTGGAGTATGCGATGACGCTTTTATTATTATTATCATCATATTATTATGTCATTGTCATATGAGTCTACCAAGCAAGTTAAATTTGAAGTACAGTGTATATGTTAATTTAAGAAGGCTTTCAATCTAAAGGAGAGAGTGGATAGGTGGCGCAGAGGTGAAGCTCTGCCTC
Source organism: Marisa cornuarietis (assembly GCA_004794655.1). Classification (NCBI taxonomy): domain Eukaryota; kingdom Metazoa; phylum Mollusca; class Gastropoda; order Architaenioglossa; family Ampullariidae; genus Marisa; species Marisa cornuarietis. The sequence continues at coordinate 2,081,937 of SMMW01000054.1, forward strand.
TGGTCATCAATATGAATTCTAGGACCATATAGCCTACTTGATACTACTAATATAACTAAGTATTGAGGATCTTGCCTTGGGAACGCTTTAATATATCCTAAAGTCGCCTGCTTCCGGGGGCTGGCTGTTCTGCCGTGATTTAATTGCTGTCGCGGCGTATAAAACGCTTAATTCCAAAGCCCTTCCTCAACCTAAGGTAGCAGGAAATCCTCCAACAAAATAGGTCACTATTTAAAACGCGGGAGCGCAGCACTTAAGCAGCCCTCTAAAATAAGCTGCAGTCTCCAAGTATGTTCATGGCGACGGTCCCTCCGCGAGATTTTTTTTTTTTTTTAGGTGACCCGAACTTGCCTCTTGGCTTATTTCCCTTGCTTGGTTAACTCCCTTGAAAATTGGATAGGGTATTTTTTTTTTTTACGAAGCTGCACGAGGGACGAACAGTTGGAAAGTGTCGTCTGCTACAGCTGTCCTCGGTGTGCGTGAACGCCCGGCGTTTTGTGATTACGCAAAGAGACTGCAGTGGGTTCCAAAGGTACGTGGATGTGATAACGTTTAGCTGTCACACACGCTGAGCAAACCCTTGTATTTTACAAACGAGCAAGTGCCATTCACGTAAACTGGGCTGAGCAGGTTGATATAGCCTCGCACACAATAGAGCTGGGTTTGTTTGTTTTAGAATTAAACTAGTTTCGCAAGAGACGTGCCTTATAACTTCCACTAGTGTCGTTAATATAAGGACGCTCTAAGCTGAGTCACGGAAAGAAACTTCGACAGGTGATCGAGACCAGTATGCAGTGTTCATGGTGACCCGGAACAATACGTTCCCTCCCTACTCTGTTGGCCTAAGGACGTACAATAGTTAGCAATGAGGTACGTGACCACCCGAGGTTCTAGGTCGAGAGGTACAAGGAGTGGTGTGCGTTTTGAGTCATCGCAAGGATCGTTTTGTACGTTTGACAGTCCGGTTTTAGGACTATAGCGACAGTGTTACAACGGCGAGCGTGCGACATCCGATGGATGGCTGACAGATATCGTAAGTAAGCCACTTGCAGCTTATGATCGTCCGTCGTGTGACATTTGCAGCTTAGAGATAAGGGCTCGTGGGCGTCTTCATCCCCACTCATGTCTGCCAGCATGTTACTTTCTTTCTCTCTTCCCTCCTTCCTGCCGTCTGTCAGTCTTTCGCCAGTCTGCCCATTCATGCATTTCATGTATGTGTTACATACACCGCATTTTCCAGTAGTTGCCTGAGAAAAATGTGAAGGTGTTCATAGTGTCTTATGTAGAAACTAGACGATTATTTCTCTCTCTCTCGTTAACGGGTCTTCTTAAGATAACGTTTTTTCTCTCCCTCTCTCTGTGTGTGAGAGAGTGTGTCTATAAGTGCTTGTTCAAAATGAAAGCCTTGCGCTTGAAAGCGGAGGCTGCTGCATTCTGTTTTTCTTTTGCATCGTCTGTGACTGACATATGGCCTTCATTATATATATATATAAATGAAAGTCTTGAAGTCGCTTCGTTGGTGTTCACAGACTCCATCCAGGACAGACGGACATAACGCTGAAAGAATTACAGATAGGTAGGTATGCAGGCAGGCAGAGAGGTAGATGGAGTTTCCCTCCAACCTCTCCCTCTTTTGGTACCCTCCCCTCACTTCCCATTGTGCACATCAGTTGCGCAGTACTGGCCACTTCTTCGGACTAACCAGGTTATGCGATGCTGGCTGTTTGCGCTGTATAGAGTGCAGCTCAGTCATCATAATATCTACAGTGGTCCGTATCTGGCAGGACAGACACGTGACGAGGAGCGGGAATTGGTGATGGACGGAAGCTGGGCAAAGTAGCTGACTGACACTATCGTATCTAGAAATTGTTGGTGCAGCGGGCGAGGTGGAGGTCAAGGACACTGTGCAGGGATGAACGCAGATCAGAAAGATGAGCTATCACGGTGACAGAAGAACTATTCCGTAAAAAGCCGACTTCTAACGTTTTTGCAGCATTTGGGAGTCTCTCTGCTAACCACTTTTTATTTCTGTTAACCATTAATTTACTCAATGTGACATGAGTTCTATGATTCTAGCTGTAAATTGCTTATTTTCTTCATTTTTCAGTTTGTTTTTTTTTGTTTTTTGTTTTTTTGGCGTTTAGGTAGGTTAACTCTGGATCTGCTAATACTATTAAGTAACAAATTAAGTTTTCCTCCGCCTTTCTGGTTTGAATCTTTAAACTGTGAGAAAGCGATATGCAGACTATCAGGGCTAAAACTCCTGCGATACAAAACAGTTGTATCACGTGATCATAGTACAAATCGCAGACTTTTAAAACATGGGAGATAGAAAATGTGAAATAAATTGTGCAGCATTGTGCTTCAGTTATGAAACTTAAAAAAGTAAAAGCCGGAAACAGGGCATTCGAGCTGAACGGCAGAAAATTGCAGCCTAATGTTTTCAGAAAATGTCAGCAGCTTTGAGCTGTGATGCGAAAAAAAAAATCGTGTCGTCTTTCCGCGCACGAAGAGCCCTATACATGTAACAACTGAAATTTCAAGCTCGAAATGATACCAACGTAGCTCGTGGAGCCCAGACCAGAAGCGTGACGTCAGCTCACTCCGCCTCCTGTTATATCGCCTTGATGACGAAAAGACTGTTTGTTCCATACAACAGTCGTGACATTGTTCACATGTCTACTTGCTCGGCATCACGTGAACGCGAGAGACTTCCTGCTTAGGTCGTCAGGACTCGAACCGCAGATAGCACTGGCGGAGCAAGACAGTGGCATCTTCAGGAAGAGTGAGAAGTCTCAGTGAATCGCATAGTTCCCGAGACGACTGTAGCCGCAGCCGTTTTGTAAGGGTCAATTAAGTTCACGTTCTATTAAAGGCATTCAAGAGGTACAATATTTTCTATTGACTGCATAAAGCTCAGTTCCATTCTGTATCCAGGTGAATGCTTCCCCCTCTCCAAACCCTCTCTTTGTGTTCTTGAGATAAGCACGTACCAACATCATCATGCACAACACAGAAAAGGTCAACAACACGGACACGAAATTAACGGTTCGTGCATTATTTTTCAGGCTAAAAAGAAATCTGTGATGTTTCTGTGCACAAACATGAGGTCACACGTTTGACCTATTTATGACTGCCGGTTTGCGTCCAGCGAAAATGGAAGTGGGATGTTCACCCCATTTTTAGGCACAATTCACACAGTCATTAGAATATCACTTTTCACCATAATAGGTCTTTTAAAGATATATATATATATAAAATGATGACAGTTTTTCAGAACGGACAGAATCTTTTCAAGTGTGAATAACCTTCTCTTACTTTCAAAAGCACTTAATTCTTCCTGCTAATTAGATTCCTGTATGACTTGTTCGCCAGTTATTCAGTGAAAGTTGTTGCGTTCAGTGAAAATGTACATGTCGAGATTAGTAGCTGACCGAGCAGTGTAGCTGAACTGGTAAAACAGTACTTTGTGAAAGCGTATTATTAAAAATCAAGGTTTTTCCGCTTTTCAGCATCTGGTCCTGGTCCACCCTGCTTTATTGCTTGGGCTAGACACTGGAAATGGTCAACGTGATCGCGGAAGAAAGCTGGCAGTCCAAGAGGTACAGTGATGGGATTCGTGATCACTGAATAGTCGAGTCGCTGTCAGATGGAACGTTTTCTACTGTGTTAGGACGACGACCGCCAAAACAATAGCACCACAATGTCAGCCGAGAACTGGGAGAGGTCTACTTCGCCTCCCGGCAACATCTCTCTTCCTTACAACAGTACCCTGCTCCTGCAGCTAAGCCACGAGATGGCGCTCCGTATTCTCCCGGTCCTCGTCGTCCTCGGCACCCTGATGGTGATTGGAACGGTCGGGAACGCGCTAGTCGTTTACATCTTCGTGTGCCGCTTGAAGGTGACCACCCAGAACTACCTCTTCGCCTGGCTGGGCATCTTAGACTTCATCAGCTGCACCGTGGGCATCCCGTCGGAAATCGCCGACATTTGCCTGTACTACGCCTACGAGAACGTGGTGGCATGCAAGATCATGCGCTTCTGCCTGACCGTCCCCCCCGTGGCCTCCGTCAGCGTTCTTCTGGTCATCGCCGTGGACCGCTATCGCCGCGTGTGCAAGCCCCTGCACGTGCAGCTGCATATACAACACGCCAAGGTGGGCGTGGCCATCGCTCTAGTGATAGCTGTCGTGTTTGCGCTGCCGGCCCTCAGCATCTACGGCCGGCGCAGCATTGACACCAAGGTCGAGGGCGTGAGTGGTTTCGACTGCTCCGTTCAGGACAAGTTCCAAGGTCGCCTGTACCCGCTCCTGTACGAGATTATCTTCGGAGTGGCTTTCCTCTCCTACGCCAGCGCCCTTGTTATCATGTACGGGAGAATCTGGTGCGAGACGCGCCGCCACCGCCTGTACCTAGCGCGCCACTCCTTCTCCATGGCCCCCCTCTCCTCCTCATCCCCCACCGGGGACCGGGACAGCGACTCGCCGGCCGCCAACGACCTGCCCGAGGAGGCGGATGAGGATCGCGGCCGCGACCGCAGCTCCTCCCAGGCGGAGGTGTACACCCGCATCCGCAGGTCGCTGAAGGCCCAGAAGATGACTGTCGTGGCACTGGCCGTCACCATCGTCTTCATCCTGTCCTACCTGCCGCACCTGAGTTTGATCATGGTACGCTCCGCCATCAAGCACTTCGACAGCGGCCTGTCCACCAGCGGCCTCGTGGCCTACAACATCTTCCTGCGCTCCTACTTTGTCAACTCCGTGGCCAACGTATTCGTCTACAGTTTCATGAACAAGGAGTTCAAGGACAATTGCAAGATCGTCGTCAAAAGGACCTTCGGCTGCTTCCGCCGCAGCGATCCGGTGTAGCAGTCTTATCGCGAGAGACGATCGGGAAGCGCTTCGCGTGCCCTTGCCAGCTGTGACCAGCGTGAACGAAAGTTGATACATTCATTCTGGATAGCACGGTGCTGGGGAGCGAAATGTGTGTGTGTGTGTGTGTTTAAGGTAAACCATATTCGCACTTATAAGGGCCTGCAATGCAAAGTTATTGACGCAATCATTAATGTCATTCTGAATACTCTGTGTGTGTGTGTGTGTGTGTGTGTGTGTGTGTGTGTGTGTGTGTGTGTGTGTGTGTGTGTGTGTGTGTGTGTGTTCTTTCTCGTCGTTTATACCAAAGAACAAAAACGTTGATATAACGTTAGACTCTGATCTCGTGGTTAGAACTTTGAACAAAAATTCTGCTCTGGACGAACACAACAGCACGGATGCGACAAAACGAATCAGGAAAGTGAACATGGGCAAAGAGAGATCTCTCAACGATGTGATTTTGGCGAACACTACGTATTTCGAATTTACGAAAAAAAAAGAGCAATAACATAGGATAGCAATAGCATCTTGCACATGAATCACCCAGAGTGTATCAGAGACAACCATTCTGCTGCGTTTGCCAACATATGTTAATCGTCTTGTCGCGAAACATGAAAGGGATTACGACCAGGACTTGAGGACGTGTGATAAAAGTACGGTACCGCTAGGACGTGTGGAATCGTGCAAAGAAGGAAACAAGTATTAGTCACGTGGAAGTGCCGGGGGCACTCGCAGTGTGCAATGTCGCCAAAAGCAGCTTGTCAGCAGCTTACTTATGCCTTAGATAATTAATTGATGTGAAGGTTGCGAGCGATAAGAAACGCTCTTTCGTAACTGAAGCTGGTGAGCTACGCTTTCATAATGTAAAATTATGGATGACTTAAAAACAAAACTAAATGCTGGAACGGCTGAAAAAGACAAGAGTAGACTCTGATCCATCTTTATTCTAGATCTGATTTTAGCGCAGTTTTCGTTGACTTCATCGACGGTTTCTATTCGCCTTAGAGAGCCTGTTTACCATACAACTTTTGTAGGGATAATTCAGGTACTGTCTACATTTGTAACCTTTGACCTAGGTTCTGGCCAGTACCTAATGCACTCTTGCTGCTGTTATTATAGTGCAACTCTAATAACAACAGCAAGAGTACCTCAGGTGAGAGTAACATGCCGCACTTTTCAAAGGATGTTTTTGGATGTTGACCGTCGTGTGCCTAGACGGTTACCTTAAGACGGACTGCCGTTCTGTTGCTGTTAAATGGAGTTCTTTTTGCTGGACACTATCATGTTTTGGGGTCTTCTGCTGTCAATGCCAGTTATCGCTATGACTGTGCAATCATAAACACACGTGTGTTTTTTATATTTGTGCCTACCTATATGATCTCACCACATTTTCTTTCTTTGATCGTGTTATGGAACTGCTACAAGTTGCAACAGTTTGCCTCAGACAATAACAGTAACTTTTATGAAGTCAATAGAGTGTACTTTAACCCATTTTACAATATTTAATGCACCGTACAACTCTGGTGTGTGCTCCCTTAAAGTCTTTGAAGCGGAGTCAAAGCTTTATGTCTCGGTACACTGAGTGTCATGCTATCGCCGCTCTTAAATGCTGATGCACTGCTACATTGAGGAACAATATCTTATGCATTCAGATATTATCTTGTTTGGGATCATCATGTTTGGAATAGCCAATGAATTTTTTCAATATTTCATCACAGATGCTGCTGGTTCTGAGGTGTGTTGTTCATAGATCGACTGGATTTGATTTGAATAAGATCGTGGGCATGCACGACGGACGAGAAATTAGGCGACATTCTTGACCGTCTTCAAACCTTTACGTGGTGTAGGGTGTGCTTTAATCGGCTGGCCTACATTTTAAGCTGCTATCAGGAAGATTGATTTGAAGCTTAGAAGAGTATTGGTTATCGAGAGTGGAGATTACGCTGAAGGTTAGATTCAACTATCTATGACAAGGGATGTAGCATCTCTATCTCTCTCAAGCACGGAAGCAGACTAACGAATGAGGTAAAACACAAACTATCGATATCTACAGTAAAATTTCGCAGTGGATAATTCTCAATTTCCCTGTATCAGTTTTGCCGTTTATGTATGGATCATGCCAAGTTTCAATTAACAATAGAATATTTGACGTGGCCAGGCTATCCTGCGATATCTAGCAGATCGGAGCAGATTATTATTATTATTATTATCGGCGACTGCAAAGAGCTCTTCACTGGTATATGTACATAAGGAAGCTATTTAGCTCACTTGAAAAATACGTCTTCTTGGCCGCTAGATCTTTAGCATGTAGCTACTTGAGTAGGCGTTGGTATTAAGGGTGGGGTAGGACAGCAGTGTCACGACGAGTGTAAGAAAAGTTTGTACGGCCAGACGGAAGAGGGCGTCGTTTTGCTGAGTACCGATCATCAGCTTGTAGCCGATGTGTGTGTGTGTGTGAGAGAGAGAGAGAGAGAGGAAAGCGATTAATCTGTGATTGAAGAGACTAGACTTTTCGGGTAGGATTATCTTCTAACACTCTCAAAAATAGGGAGCAATGAGAGAAGAACGAGTATGAGAGAAAGAGAGCTACCATTTATTTTCCTTCCTTTCACCATCGAAAGAGACAGAGAATAAACGTCATTCCTTAATTATCCAGGTTATGGCCCAATTTTAAGGGAGGGAGAGATAGAGTTTGATCTGTGGGCGAAGAGAGAATGCGTAGTTGTGTTTCTAACATCGCGTGTGTGATTAACTTCTTCAGGAAGACATCAATTTTACTGATTATGGGAAGTGTTCTCCACGCGATCCCGGCACGCTACCATGCTTTTTGAGAGAGAGAAATGAGAAAGAGAGAGATAGCTGGAATCACACGGCTACATGGTTTCAGCCCCCTCCTCGTCGCTTAGCTATATCGTCCTTTTTCTGTAGAATGTTTATGAAAACCTGCCCATAAAATCCGATTTTTGCACGTAGCTAGAGCTTATCCACTGGCATGCTTAAAACTCGATAAGTTATGTTATGCATTGCCAGTAATTAAAGAAATTTTGAAATGTTCCAACATATCCAAAAATTTGCCTCCTTAAAATAAATTTTAACTGCTCATCATACACCTGCAAAGTCAGGTTATGTAGTATGCATTAGAAGTGATCTCGTTTTGTTTCCAGCGCACGGTTTGAAAAAAAAACGAGTGTTAAAGTTATACAGTAAACGTTTAGGATTTTTTCCAGTTAAGATGTTAAACGGACGTTAAAAGAATGTTACTGCATTTAGCACTTATATACAGCTTATAGTTAATCATCATTTTTTTTTAATTTCCAGAATCTCATATTGTTAGACTCTCCAAAATTTGATAACTCGTCATAAATGGCTGGCAGTTGTATGCGATCGTTAATTTTTTCTGTTAAAAAAGCACACTCACATTTATGACGATTTTTACCTGAACTGTATATACCCTTCAAACTCAAACGAAAGGTGAGAGAGTTTAGCCAAATTATCTGCATAGCTGATATCAACCCAGAGCGAAAATGAGTTTGGTGAGCTCTCACTAACAGTGTTTGACCATAATTAACCATTCTGCAACCCTGTTTTGCCCTTCAATTTCCTCATGGTTACCATGGCTTCAGAATTAAGTAATGGAACTTTTTCCCCAATGCTTAGGTAAAGTTCACCGACATATTCATTTTACGTCAATCGAAAAGATTTCGCACTTCCCTTTCAAGTGGTGGTTTTTAAGTGAAGACGATTTCATATTTCTAGAGAAATGATGGATTTAATCAATAGGTAGATGAAAGTAATGATATGAATAAGAGACAAGTAATGTATATTGTGATAGGAAACGAGAGCCTTTCTAAAACATTACTGGCAAACTAATCTAACATGTCGCGGCGAAAACTCCAAACCCCTGTTTCTTAGTTCCCAGAGACCCACAGCACTAACCCCAACACCCACCATCCTTTTGGAGTGGCTATTGACACTTTCATTAAAGAAATTGCAGCGTTGGTTTCCCTTCCATATGCGACCCGAAATTTAAGTCCCAGCAGCATCCTGGACAAGCTCCAATAAAGTACCCCAACCACGCCGCCAGCTTTGTCTTACGTAAGCGCAAAACCGATCACGTGACGCCACATCCACCAGCTGCACTGGTTGCCTGTCAGTGCCTGCATTGACTACAAGGTGGCATCGCTCTGCTACCGTTGTCTCCGCAAGCTTTGCCCCAAGACATCTGAGTTACTAACATCTTGTCACCCAAGTCGGTGTCTTTGACCTGCTCATGCTGAACTACTGCGTGTGCTGCGGGATATCATACGGGATCAGTTCGGCCACTGGTCATTTTTCTTCCTCTGTCTGGCCCCATTGATACTTCCAAGTCTGACCTTACAACCCACCTTTTCAGACACTGATAGCTTTCTTGTTTTCATGCTTTCCACGCCTTGCGTGTGTGGGCGCACTTCTCTGAAGCCAGTGGGTGTGTGTGTGGTGTGTGTGTCTGTGTGTGTGTGGTGTGTGTGTGTGTGGTGTGTGTGTCTGTGTGTGTGTGGTGTGTGTGTGTGTGTGTGTGGAGTGTGTGTGCATGTATTGTGTGTGTGTGTGCATGTATGGAGTGTGTGTGTGCATGTATGGTGTGTGTGTGTGAAAGAGAAAGCGAGAATGATATTGTAAAGCTGATTGCTTATGTCACAGCGCATTAAACTTACCACTGGCAGGAAAGTGCACTATAAAAATGTTTTATTATTATTATATTATTTCTCATAGAGAGTTATCGAAGCGCAAAAGGAAGCCAAAGGAGGAGTCCTTAGAGTGCACAGCAGTGGGTAGAAAAGAACTCAGCAAGAAATGAAATAATTTTTACCCCTCCAAGATGTGCTCTGGTTTTATGCTTGCAACTTCGTACAGTTAAAAGAAATGGCTCAATGACAATCAGCTTGTTCATGTAGATTTCGCATGCGTTTATTAAAGTAATAAATTATATGCTTGCATCTTTATGCGAAGCTGATTGGAGCACTTTCTGCTTTTAGGAGATATATAAATTGACGACGATTGGTGCACTTTCTTACCCTTCTCTTGCCATTTTAATTGCAAATTAGGCTTAAGTAAACTGACATTTCACATTTAAGTATGTGTTAAATTTTAATTAATGAGAGACATACGTCGTTTGGTTTTATGCCAGTTGAAACCTAAAAATGTTTTGCACTTTGTGCTTGTTTACCAGCAGACTAAAATTTTATGAAAGCAAATTTGAAAGACTTTGCAAGTTGTACGCAAACTGATTGCAATCTTTTTGGCGCTGCTTTTCACTGAGTTCACGACTACATGACATGAATTTTAACTGCTTGACTCGGCAGGTGGTCCTGTTCTTTAAACATGCTTTTAACTTTTGTTAAGTGAAATCAATGCCCCACGACATACAAAAAAGTTTCTGCTTTGTTGTGTTGTATGTGTTGGGTGGGTGTTTGTTTATCTGCTGTGCCGTGCATGCGTATGTGTGAGAGCGCACGTGGTGTCGCAAGTATGTTAAATGGCCGTTCTACACAATTTTTTTTATAAAACAGCTTTATTATCTATTTGCTCATGCTGGTGACTTTATATTGAAGTTTAAAATTGAGAATTGAGAATTTTTGCTCGCTCTGACTTGCGCAACGACCAAGTTACATCCTGTTCTCCAGTTATTAGCCCGTGGGAACTAGTTATGGTAGTGTCGTAGTCTGCAGTCACTTTCATGGGATCTAGAAATGTAACTTAATCTTGGATTTGATTCCCTGCTGATTGGATCTTGCAAACGTTAGTTTGTGGAGGGTACAGGGCAACAGCTGCGTCCTAAATACCCTGAGTGTTATCGGACCATGATAATGACTTTCCACGCCATGAAAACACCCATGATCGATATAAATAAGTAAAAAGATCTCTTGGTAACCAAACTCTTGGAGAGTACATGCGTAGGTTAGATAGAGAGCTTTCTGCAAGCACACACACACACACACAGAGACAGACACGGATGTTCCACACAAGTATACACTTACAAAAGTGCGTGCGTGCACACACTGTCACACATACGAGAAAGAGCTGGAGTTCAACACGCTGGGTGTACCGCACGCGACGAACCACACAGCAGTGTACTGGCCTCACGCGCATATAATGACGCAGACTGTGCGAGAGCCTGACCCTGTGTTTCGCCTAGTTGCACGGTCGATCGGCGATAAATACAGCTTTGTGAGAGGTTGGTGTAGCAACCTTCTTCTCGTCTTGTGATCTTTCGCGGAATCCCCGCCATTCCTGTTGGGCATTTCCAGCTCATTACAGTGATTAATGGATACGTTATGCAGACAAGAATGATGAAGGTGAGTGCATCAGTTGATGTGATATTCTCTCTTGCTCGCTCACTGTCTCTTCTCGCATGTGCGTGAGGTTGTGTGTGTGTGTGTGTGTGTCTCGCCTGCGAGCGCAAGCATTTGTGTGTGTGTGTCGTGTGTGGGTGTGTGTGGGGGTGTCTCAGTGTACTAAATATACATCTGTTCAGACCGACTCAGGAAATGAAAACAACTACGTATCAGGATTCGATACGACCGGCACTGTGCTAAATATAGCTTCCACTAGCTTATGGTGCATATCTGATACTGGGCTGCTTAAAGCAATGGCCTCTACTTTCCATGCGTATTACGCACCCCTACATTTCCATGATAAATATGGAAAAAAAGATACGAAGATCCTTCTGCAACCAAGCTCCGCAGACTTCCGCAATGTCTGCCTCTGTCTCTTGAAACAGCAATCAGTATTCAGCAGATGTGCTATCATTAAACGGGTAGAACTGCAAACAACAGCTGTGCTGGTTAGGTTTTCTGAAAATATGACGCACAGTATGAAAAAGTGCGATAAGCAGGTTTTCACAGGAAAAAAGGAAGAGGGTTGCATCTGTGTGTGTGTGTGTGTGTCCTTTATGGTAGTATAAATACAGAGCACACCAAACAAAAGTAAAAGCAACCCTTTAACAGTCACTCAGTGCAGATTGAGATACAGTGCACCATTATATACTGTCTGTGTGCATGTTGACACATGTGCAAAATACAGTTGAAACGTACGACTTCTAGGTAAACTATGCAAACCACGGCGATAATGTCCAAAGGATTTATATATTACATGTTTAGTACCACAGTTGAAAGTCACGACCATTCTGGATGTTAATTCTATTGCCGTTACATATTGCTGCGAAGATAAATTTAGCTGTTTGACACAGCTGACTTAAATAATCTCGTATTATTGTTCGTTTTATCTGCACAGCAACAAAACAAAGATCAGACATGTGTATTTGAAAAGAGGGGATTTGGTGTTTGGCTGGTTGGTTGACGAAACCTCACCTGCGTCATCCTTGTTCATTTACAGTGGAACCTCAATTATCCGGTCTTCAACTAAACCGTGCATTCGGTTATCTGGGATTGCCCCTTTCCCCCTCCAAAAACAAAAACAACACTGTGGCATGATTCAACGGAACTTTCAGCAAAAGGGAAAAGAGTTCTATGTGCATGTCTTTGGTACTATAATTGACATAGCCGCCAACAATTCGGACGGCAAAAATGTGTCACATCTTGGATTTTCTTAGAGGACGGGTTTATGAGAATTTGTCGACTCAAGGCAAAAGGGTTGAAGGGTTAAAGGTTTAGCATCTATAATCGGATTTAAACCCGTCAAGTAACACACCAGCCAAGGCGTCCCCTTTAGACATATAATCTGATGTAGAACATTCTCCTTACCTTTTCTCTAAATTCGTCATCCAGTTTCAGCAATTGTCCTTCGTTTCAACGCTTTGCTTGGAAAGGATTGTGCAACACCACTGGATACACACGGGTTACAAGCCACAGTTACTCGTTCAGCAAGATGCAGGTGATGGCCAGTCGAGCCGCAATAGCAAGACCACAGACGTAGAAGACGACACGTAGACAAAACTACTGGCACCTAAAATAATAACACAAGGCAACGTTTCAAAAAACTTTTTAAACAACACATCTTAAGGTAGTTTTTTTTTTTTACTGTAGAATAGTTATAGTAGCATTTGCGACGTAAAAACATGCTCGATTATCCGTGATTTTTTTTTTTTTTTAAGATTATCTGGACGACAGGTGCAGGTGATTAAGCTGGACAATAGCAGTTCCACTGTACTGAAAACCAGCACTGCCATTTTGAAGAGATTATTAGGACACTTTCCTTTGCACATGCGTGACACTGACACAATGTATATATGGTGAGTGTGTGTGCATGTGTGTGTATGTATGTGAGTATGTTTGATGTCTTTCGCTTCTCCTTAGTTGACGCTTATGTTTCTTGTATGTTTGACTCTGTGTGTGTGTGTGTGTGTGTGTGTGTGTGTGTGTGTGTGTGTCGCTCTCAAACTAATGACGTTATGGAGAAAATCTGAGTCAGGTAGATTTTTACGTCACGTGACATTTGCGTACTGTCGTGCCCGCATTCAGTAGAGACGACGTTTTACGCAGGCGACATTCGTTTCAGCGCTTCGACAAACAAATTCTGTCCTAATGGCAAGTAGCTGCATGAAATGGTATCTTATGAACTATTTCTTTCGCTTCTCAGTTTGCCCTCTTCATCGATGCACTTTGTTCACGTTTGCTATGGTATCATCCTTAGCTGACGCTTATGTTTCTTGTATGGTTGACTGTCGGTTCGCTTCTAGACCTTGGCTGTCCTGGCTTTCTCTGCACGTGGCATCTGTTTACAGGGCTGGCTGCCTTGGCGTGATATAGCCTTAGTTGCTGGCTCGGCGTAAAACACCAATTTCCCTCCTCCCCTCGTTTAAAGTCCACTGAGCTCGCCTTCAAACAGGGAAATCCGCTCTACAAATTATTATTATTATTATTGAAGGGGTATGGACGAAAAGCTACGGTGTAAGTGGATCTGAAGTATTTCATGATGTAGTTGATTTAGAATTAGACCATTGGTTATGTCGACACTCAAAGTAAAATAGACGTGAATCCGTTGTTTTGCTGTTAACACTAACTTCGATAATTTAGGACGTTATAGACTCTTTCTTCATTGATACCATTGATTCAGGCTCAATGGTTCAATACTTTTCTGCAAAAGGCATATGAAAGGACTAGTGTGGCGCACAATTTTGTTTCTAATGATTGGATAAGGCTCAGTTCAAGATACTATTTCTCCAAATCTATAGGTGAATACTCGCCTTCCTTTCTCGAGATACATGCCTACAAAGGTCACCATGCACATGAAGAGATCAACAACACGGACCAGGATCGTGCATGGATACGCATTCGTTGTCAAGGCCTTGGCCAATGAGAAAGCTGGGAACGTATGTTAATTATTTGTATCGTGATATCAGTTTTATCTCTTCTGCATGATCATGTCTGTAGGTGTATATCTCGAGAACAGAAGAGGAGTATTCCCGTATATTTGGGGAAATAATTTCTTGCATTGAGACAGCCCAATCATTTGAAGAAAATTAACCCCACTAGTTCTTTTGTCAGAACTTGTTCACAGTCTTTTTTCCCCTTCATAGTCATTGTTACACGTTTAGAGTTTGAAATCGAAAAAATAATTTGTTTAAGTGCTTTTAATGAGTTTGACATCCTCGATGTTGGATACTAGTTTGTTAACGACAATGACCGTGTCAGTTAAAATAAAGTTAAACAGATGTGGATATTTTCCTGTGTTTAATTCTTGGAACTCTATGAATAACCTGGAAATCTAGACGCATACTGTGAAAATGCACTAACACTTGTGTTCAGACGAGACACCCTGTCCTACTGCTGACAGCCTTCGTCGCCTTCAAGTCAGCCTTTGGTGCAGATGACAGTTGCCCGAACCGCAAACCGGACGTCGGCTGCAACCTAGACGTCAGTTTTGAGGACGTGGAGGTTTTCTGTAATCAGATTCCAACTTCTTCTGTGGCCTCGGCTCCAACCATCGAATGGTCCAACCACGTTACTTACTCGGTATGTACGTAGACTGCTACCTGTACATCATGTATGACCTGTCATTCTGTCGTATATTTTTATTTTTATTCGGTTATTTTTTTCTTAATCATTTTCTTTCGTACTTGGATCTTTGGATATTTATTGATGTATGAGTGACGGATAGAAGGGTATGACCCACTTAATAAAAAGCATGCGAACGACGTGTCTAGCTGTTATGTCTGCGAGCCTATCGCCAAAAAATGGATGTTTTGTTGTTTGAAGAGAGAGTTCTTTGTTCTTCTCATGGTGGATCCTGACGCCCCGAGACCATGTCCAGCGCCTTCTGGCTACTATCTACACTGGCTTGCGGTGGCCAGTGTCACAGTAAGCAAATAATATACCGTGTTGTGTATTGTCAGAGTTGTGCTTCTAAGTAAGTTTAAAGCGATGGTTAGTCGCTGCGCCGGGCATTCGTGGGGAAGTCCCTTCGTCTCCATAACTGCGAAACGGCGCCCAGAAAATTGTGAACATTTATTTGATTTATTTTACTTATAGTGTTTCTACCACTGATTTAACTTGACCCCAAAGGGCAAATCGCTTCTCGCGAAGTCTGGACACCACTTTAAAACGATGGAAATAAGGCACGTGTCCTTGCAACCATCCCCCTCCTATCTATGCTGCCCCAGGACAACGACAATTCTCTCTTCACAACTATAGCCCCTGGTGTTCCCCATCTGAGACTTCACAATAAATGAGCCCATCGACATCAGAAATAGGACTGACAAATTCTGAAATCGACCTTTTTTTTCTCTTCTTCACGTTCACGAGCAGTGAGATGCTGATGCTGATAATGTAACTTCAGTATAAGTAGACAGGTTGCGAAGAGTGTCGTGTGTTGATGAATGCGTTATTTTTCTTACAGGACTCAGGAGTCGTTAGGACTACTCGCACATATGTCAGTAAGTACTTTTTCATCTGAAAATTTGGCACTTTTAGGTCAAGTAATTATGATCTGGACGGAAACGAGAAAAAAAAAGAAAAGAAAAGGAGATTAAAAACCCCCAGAAAATTCGCTAATTTGTTATTGATCTCTGATTAGCTGAGTACAGCAAAAGTGTTGATGAGATATACAATGTTTCCAGTCACACATTCGCACCTCAGGGTGCTGTGGACATTTACAGTATGGTCGACACTGACGAAGACCGAAGTCTTTATATTCCTTAATCTAATGATACAATATGTACTTATTATAAATAGCTAAGACTCTATAGTCTCTCAGGTATAGATCGGAATGCAGGCTTCCACTCAACACACACACACACACACACACACACACACACACACACACACACACACACACACACACACACACACACACACACACACACACACACACACACACGTTATTTTCCTCGCCCGCTCGTTTGCTCGAATTCACAGGATATAAAATACATCATGGCGACATGGAAACACCAAAGTGAACTAAGACTGATACTCATGATGTGTTTTGAAAGAAACAACTATTGCAGTGTCGTTAATATTTCTTTTTTTCTAAAATGCAGATTACGTTCCACCAACCCCTCCACAAGGAACACACCGCTACCAACTGCTGATGTACAGACTGTCTTCGGGTTCTCTGCCGAACGGAGCTATGCCCGACAGGCGGTCTGGTTTCAGTTTGGAGAACTTTAAGGCAGCTGTGGGTCTTCAAGAAAAGCCAGATGCAAGCTTCCAATTTCTGTACGAGCCTTAGATTTGGCGAACTTTTCCAGGGCAGACGACTTCCGCAAGTTTGCTTGAGGCTCACTGGTCACGCGCTATAAGTGAGGACGAGCGCTGATGTTAATACTATTAATACAAAATTCATTTTTATTTTGAACTGGAATTTTGAAAGCCTTTTGACATACTAACGCGTTCGTCAAATCTCTGCGAAAATAAACTTTCAAGAAAGCGGATGTGTCATTTATTTATATGTTTCTGTACCAGCTGCTGCTGCTCTATGTGTGTGTGTGTGTGTGTGTGTGTGTGTGTGTGTGTGTGTGTGTGTGTGTGTGTGTGTGTTTATCTGATTGTAAAACTCGGTATGAGATGTGTGTAGTCTGACATTTTTTGCCTTCATCATTCATTCATTTCATCCGATAACTGGTACCAAAAGTAGCAGTCGTAGGGAAGATAAGATGGATCGCAGCAGAGGTGAACTCGCGCTACCGTCGCCGGTCTTGCACCCACGTGAGAAAGTTTCCCACTGGACAGTCGCTCCACTCCTTTACTTTAGTCACCCAGATTTTCTTCTGTTTGTCACGTTATCGGAGCACCGTCATTTTCTGCTGCTGAACGGTAGCGAGAAGAGACTCCTGGAGACCTACTATAGGCTGCGTATGATGTTATTCGTCTTTGCTCCCTGTAGGAGATCGGGAGGAGTCTCTTGAAGCATTTCATTTCGAACGCTTGGATCCTTCGCCCCGATTCCGTGAGCAAAGTTCGTGTCTCGCAAGCGTACAGCCCTCACCATGACTCCGTCAAAAACACAGCATGACAAGAAAGTAACGGACGAAGTCTGAAGGTGTACACAAAAGGTGCATAACAAAAAGGAAATTGGCGATGCCATGATGTCACTTCACAGATCTACAATGTAACAAGAAAAAACCCCTTTCATATTAAAAGCCGTGACGCGAATTACTAAAGACTTCGTGCGTAAATGCAGCGCTCCAGACGGCAATCATGGCGGCTTGTGCAAGGGAGTCAACCACTAGACTGTACACAATGTACGATGCCCGTTTTTTTCCACTTGAATGCGATTTAGGAACTTTACACTTTTGTTTATGTGCAAGGATAATTGTAAAAAATACTCTTTTTAACAAAGAATTATCCTCAAATTTTTCATTCTAAGTATTGCAACAAAATATTACCCTAACTTCATCTTTCGGAGGGAAAAAAAAAGAAACTTTTCTTAACAAACATTTATGAACTATATGCAAATGAAGCGGCAGTGGAGTGCTCGCTAACAGCAGTTTTTAGTCGCCATCGCCATATTTACATCCACCGTCGCTGTTAGGTGGCGAAAACTTCCGGAAGTGGCTGTCATGTCTATCTTTTTGTTTTGAAATGCATTGTTCGTAGTAATTCTATGGTTAAAGGGAAACAACCACTTCTGATGCGACTTTTTTAAAAAAAGCCCTTCTTGTTGAGCGTTTGGCAAAGTTGTGCGTGAAGATCACACGAAACCAATGGTTGAGGGTAAGGGTTTGACACATTGAAATATCGGTCAACATGCTGAGTTAAGTTCAAACTTGTTTGCCAATACGTTTGCCATTATATTTGCCAATATAAGGGGACATTACTGCAATTCAGAGGTTTGACGCTTCGGCATTTTGCCCATGTTCAATGTTCAGATTAATCTAGAACTCACTACACATTTCTTAATGTCATGCATCAATAAAACTGGATAAAATGTATTAAAAATAACAAATCAGCCAGCAGTAACAGCCTTCTCTCGAAAATGTTTAGAGAAAAATGGAATTGTGAGTAAACATATAATAATCTATGGAACTAAAACGCCATGATCTGAGCGTAAAGGAATATGCTCAGCTTTCATTGTTTGTAATATTCATAGTCGTTTATGAACGTTAAAAGGAAATAGTTCTAGACTCGTTTTTTTATAAGCAATGGAAAACAGCTGGTTTAATTTTTTTTCAAAAGCAACAACATAAAGTTAAATGTTCGTCATATTTGCAAAGGTTTGTTTTATAAACCTGCTTATACTCGATTTAATAACAACGAAAGTCTTTACAAAATATTTACCTTTTACTTTACTTTTTATGAACTTTCTCTGCACTCTTCTTTCTCGGAACAGAAGGTCGTTCACGACAAGAATATACAATATATTCACAGAAGCATCTTGACCTTTCCTTAGTTTTCGATCATAATGCTTCGTCAAAAATGAGTGACGACATAGATTACGTCATCCGTTTTAAAGCCTTACTGGGAATTAGTCCAGTTCACCATTTTTACATCCTAACCCTGCCACTGTTTCCGTTTACTTAAAACTATCACCTTGTCATTCGAAGCAGTGTGGAAGCCAGGTTCTTCCAGCATTGCGTCGAAGAAATGAGAAGGCGATTCCTTCTTTTCTTCTGAGCCTACAGCCTCGACATTTCGGAAGGGCAGAAGCGAGCAATTCAAACCAGTGAAGTTTCCTGCAATCAGTCAGCTTACACCATGGCTGCCACGGTAACTAGTTATTCTATGGTATTTGAGTATTAACTATTGCCAATGAGTCAGTCAGAACACACTAAATATTTTTTCCATTTCTTAACAAAGCCATACCTCAAAGAAACACCATACAGCTCCCTTATTCATTCATTTGTTTGTTCGTCCGTTGACTCGCACCGTTGCAATGGGGAGCACATGAATAGATGCGGCAGTTGACAAGGTCCACAGCTCACGTCTGTCCGCCAGTTCCTCTGTCGTCGACCTCCCTTCAAGGTGCCTCGAAGAAGAGTCTTTGACTGAATGTCTTGCCGGGTCAGCAACTTGGTATACAGTCTGCCATCTTGATGTTGACATAGAGAGAGACTGACGTCCCTTCGACCAACTGGCTGGAGGGGGCCAGCTCTCTGTTGTTTTGTCTCCTCCGCGGATCTTCTTCGACGTTTGGCGTATTATGATCATCTGTGATGTTTATTGCGCTGGGTTTTTGATTTTACAGTATTAGGAGCCTCCTTCACATGCGCTTAATGTGTTCAACATTGTGGACAATGCTGTTTTCCATGTACTGATTTACGAACCATATATTTTGCTACATGTTCTGTAGATTAGATTTTGGATCTGTGCGTTTCAGCAATGTTGTGTGTTTCAAGACTGTTGTCGCGTTTGCTTCTTCAGTGTCAGGACTGTGCTCTGTTCTCAACTGTGTTGCTGTAAAAATTCAAATGCAGTATTCCGACGAAGGTCAACTTCACAGAAATGTCCAGTCCTGGATGGAAGGAAGTGAGCGTAAATATTGACAAGAACTATTCAGGTCATGTTGCTCATGACGTTATAGTTATCGATGCTCTAAAGTCTGAAACCTACAGCGTGCATATTTCGATGACCATGTACGTGGTTATTAATACTTGTGTCCACAGCATCTGTGCACCTGAACGGCTGAAGCAAACTTCCGAAACGTGCCTTCACCCTCAGAGAACACACTTTTTCACCTTTGACCTCTATATCATGCCTTCGGCAAGGAAGGTTCAACAAGGACGTATATTGCATATATGCTGACGGCATTCATCCTATTTTCAACTTAAATAGCTTATTAACAGGGCTCACAATCAACTCTTTGCTTTTGAGACCAGCTGTGTGTTTTTTATCTTTTTGTATAGCGCTTTGAACCTGCCTTTGATGGTGGGGTAAAGTACTCAAAAAATCATCATCATCGTCGTTGCCCACACTTCTGTTTCATGTACCACATTCTGACCTAGCTTTGTGTCAAATGCTAAGCGTATGATCCTATATCAGCGTGAGTCTGCGTTAGTCGGTTCATTGAGTGTTTGGTTTTCTGCAGAATGAAATATGCCCTGGTTAATAACAGTCATGAACATGACAATGTAGCGAGCAGCTGCTCTTTTGTCCGATAAAAAGCGCAGAAATAAGAGATGTTTGACGGTGAAAGTGTCTTTAATTGTGCAGGTGAGAATTGGATTGCTGTTGTTAGCGGCCTTTGTCGCCATGTCGTCATATGGTGCAGAAAACGTGGTTTGTCCTACCAAATCGAACGTCAACTGCACTTTACAGATCATGTACGAGAACAAGAATGTTCCCTGCGATCAGATTCCGGACATGTCTGTGAATAATACACCAACCATCAAATGGCCCGGTTTGCCCAGCAATGTACGTAGACTTGGCCGGTTTTACAAAATCGAATATGTGACCAGAAATTGTTTTGTTGTTTTTGTTGTGTTACATTATTGTAGTCACGTATTCCAGTATATGTGTCTGGTTAAGCTTTGTATATCATTTTCTGCCTCTATTTCGCTTTATGATAAGAGATATATTTTTTCCAGAAAACATACCCGTTCCATAATTAATTTGGCTATTGATAATTCTGCTTGATGGGAAAGCAAAATGCAATGGGACGCTGTTGGTTTACAGAAATACGACGTCTTTTTCAAGGGCTTTAATCTCTGGATTTCATGTCCCATTCTTTGTAAATCTGTTTCCTTTTTTTCGTGCGATCGATGAGCCCACGGGCACACGTGCGGGAAGAGTTGAAGCACAAACATGAAGAAGCTGGGCATTGATGGAATATGTGCAGCCTTCTCATCCCAATCCAAACTCCACACACGCACACACACACACAGACCTCCTGCCAGCGACTTCTGTTTTCCTATTGACTTGCCGATAACTATATTATTCTATGGTTTAACCGTTGCTTTGTTTTTGTTTGCCTGCTTGCTTTCTTCTATGTGTGCATAGCGCAGTGAAAAACGTAAGTGACTTAGTTCTAATGTTTTAGAGGCTAGATTTTTATTATGATCATTTTTTAAATTATGCGTCTAAGTTTGTTTCTTCTGGATAAATTTTGTGCTTTTATTTTGTAAGTTCATTACGTCGACACGTTTACATCTAAGGTTACTGTATAAGTTTGTATGTAGGGTAGGTTTACTTAGGATTAGGATTAAGGTTAAGGTTGATTATATGTGTGATAACAACATATGAAGAAAAACCAAGGGCAAAAGTATTGTC
Organism: Marisa cornuarietis; assembly: GCA_004794655.1. Classification (NCBI taxonomy): domain Eukaryota; kingdom Metazoa; phylum Mollusca; class Gastropoda; order Architaenioglossa; family Ampullariidae; genus Marisa; species Marisa cornuarietis. Next base: position 2,103,450 of record SMMW01000054.1, read on the forward strand.
TTAGTAGTTACAGAGCGGCGTCCAGACTTCGCGGATGTTGCCTTACTCGTTGAGACGTAGTTATTAATCAGTGGCACAGATGCCCTGGCATAAAAATAACGTAGAGTAATACCCGTGGGGTCTAGACAGTGCATGCGTCGTGACTACAGAGACAAGACTTTTTCCTTTACCCCCCCCCCCATTTTGCATGCAAAAGCGCTATGAGTTAGATTTCCTGATTTGCTGAGGATTGCGATTTTTATTGTGGGTTTTGTGTTTTTTTTTGTTTTGTTTTCAAGTCGACTAATAGTCATTTATTAAAACACTTTATTTTGGTATTTCAAGGCAAGCATGCATAAGTACCTCCTGGCAATACTGGATCCTGACATATCTTCCATCTGCTCGGAAAATGATAAATACTATCTCCACTGGTTGGTTGAGCTCAATATCACAGTGAGTGCACTTTGACACCAAAATCTAGAACCTTCTTCCTCGCTGTCATTTCTCCATTTCGCCTTTCTCGTCGTCAGTCCCTTTGTTCGGACTGGACAACGTGACATTTGATGATCCACCCCTCCTCATCAACCCTCGCACCTCACTACCAGTTATCGGTCAGCAGAGTCTCTCTCTCTCTCTCACACACACACACACACACGCACACACAGAGCGTAAGAAACTTCTGAGGGTCAGCCATGTAAACAGGTGTGATCTAGCACAGGTGCGTCGGGGCTGAGATCCATACCTATGACTGTCACTGTAGCGGTGACAAGCACTTAGCCAGTGTGGCGCCAACCATATATCTCTGGACTGCTGCCTGTTAGGTAGTGTTAACCGAGACCAACTCAGCCTCTCGCGAAGTTTTGAGAATGTAAGGTATCGACGAACCATTTAGCAGTTTAATATCCGGAATCTCAATAAATTCTTAAAGTCAACAATACTAATGAGTTATTTAGTTACTTTTTCTTTCTTTTTTGTACATAAGTCCTCTACTCGATCCCTGCGACTCACAACCAATAAAAACTCAACAAACCCCAAACTTCCATGTCTATGCAATAGGTCATAAGGCTTGAGCCTTTGTACCTCCGTCAACACGAGAGTTTGCATCGCATCTTTGATGTTGATAGACCGGAAGAGAATTTGTGCTTTGGGCTCGTTCTAGAAGTTAACGTGAAAAGCAGTCCAGCAGAGATATACATCCTTGCGACACGGTGTGCTCTACTGACTACAGGTGTATTAGTGCGCTCATACCACAGCTGCTTGGGAAGTGCTGTACGATGATGTGGCGATGCTAATGATGTGTTGCTAATAATGCCTAACTTCATTGACACGTATGTTCAAATGTATGGGGCGCCAAGAGGCGAATTTTCTCAAATTTGCTATTTCTAGCTATACATTGCAATGTATAATTAATTATAGAATGCAATGTACTCGGTAAAAACCGAAGTGTTTCATTTTTATTTTACTCAGAAGTTGCTATCCAATTCATTATATATATATATATATATATTTCAATTCTTTAGCTATAGAATGCATTCTAGCTATACATTTGAGATCTATATTTATATATTGCATTCTATAACTTCTGACTTGAAATGTATACGGAACGAGGCAGGCTTTTTTTCTCTCTAGCTATACATTCCAATGTATAATTATACATTGCAATGTATAGTTATACATTGCATGCATTTTATACTTATAGAATGCAATGTATAGCTATAGAATGCAATCTATAAGTATAGAATGAATTGTATAAATATAAAATGCAATCTATAAGTATAAAATGCAATGTATAGCTATGCATTGCATTCTATAATTATACATTGCAATGCATAGCTAGAAATAGCAAATTTGAGAAAATTCCCCTCCGGCGCCCCATACAAATGTACCGTGCTACTAAAAGCGTTCTTTGTCTTACAGAGTGCTGACAATGTGGTGATAACGTTCACTTTCACAGGTAACTATGCAGTTTACGCTAGAACTTTAACTTCGTGACCCTGTCCCCATGGCCAGTACAGGGTTATTGTACACCCTAAGACACATACAGCGCCCCTTCTGTTTCTCTCAACCCAATCCAAATCAGCTAACACGTTCAACAATAAGTTTGCTTGTTCTAATTGTTCGTTCTAGATTGTTCTAGATTAAACTCTAATTGTTTCGCTCTTTCCTTGTCAAAATAGAATTCTTACATTTAACTGGCCAGCAACTCCGGAGGTATTACGAACGACAAAGCAAATCAATCAATCAATCAATCAATCAATCAATCAATCAATCAATCAATCAATCAATCAATCAATCGTGTAATAATACTGGAAAGTTTCTTTCCTTTCTTTGTTATTATTACATCAGCACAAACACAAAGACCCACGCACACCTTCCCAAGACCAGTGAATGCCGAAATATGAGCACTCACTTGAGAGTGGCCACGTGTAAGTCGTATATCGATATGAACAAAATACACGTGATACTGATGCTGACAAAATACTGATCTGTCTTTTCATCTCCTAATTAAGCCTTTCCAACTTCTATCCTCCATGACTCAAGCACATAGGCATACAGCCGCGTGTGCGCGCGCACACGCACGCACACATTAAAATTCAGTAATTAAATAAGTTAAAATCTAAAAATTAATAAACAAACCTTTTAAACCATCATTAACCAGACTCCATTCCTATCACTTCGTTCTGTGGCTGCTACACGTCAACTCCACATTCCCCGCACTACGGTCTGCTGGCTGGTGTCACGATCACAACTTTCGCACGAGACATTTTCTAATTATCAACATTTGGTTATACGTATCTAATTCTTGTTGTCTAGGCTACCCGTCGTTAAATTCGAGTTCACCATGCATCTAGTTTTCACTTAATCGAAATTTTCATGCTCGCATCTTCTGGTGTTATTTATTTCATTTATTTACATTCTAGACAGATGCTGCGAAACCTGGTCTCAAAATACTCCTCATTTCGCCGTATATCAAGATAACCATGCCATCTTGTCTGCGCATGCGTGTCTCTAGCCGGTCGTCTGGACTCTAATAATAATAATAGTGAAGATTTTTATAGCGCATATTCACACTCATAGAGAGCATGCTCTTAGCGCTTAAAACGAGGAAGAGACGTGGACTAAGTAGATACAGAACAAAGGGGACGAAAGAAAACAGCAGTACAGACGACGAAACAGAAAACAAAAGGCATCAAGTAACAGGAACAGAGAAATATAGTGATTCTGCGAGAAAGATGGGTAAAGTAGCCAGAGGGAAGGGGGGGTAAGAAGGACGAGCATTGTGTGGACTGTGTTAGGAGTAATGCTCAAGGAAGAGGTGCGTTTTCAGTGCAGATTTGAAAGATTCAGTTGTAGGAAGGTGGCGGATATGGAGAGGAAGAGAGTTCCATTGTTTTGCAGCACAGTAGCCAAAAGTCCTGTGACCATATGTTGTTGTTCTGGTGACAGGAACAGTTAGGATACGGTCGTCAGACGAAGAACGTAGTTGTCTGGACGGAGAGTAAGGGATGAGAAGTTCAGAGAAATAGTCAGGACAGGAGCCTGCAAAGAAATTAAAACACAGCACAGACAGTTTGCACTGAATGCGAGAACGAATGGGTAGCCAGTGTAGAAAACGAAGGAGAGGAGTGACATGGTCCCGTTTCCTTGCGCTAAGCACCAGACGCGCAGCGGAGTTCTGTACTCTCTGGAGTCTCTGAATGAGGTAGTCAGGGCAGCCTGCCAGCAAGGAGTTGCAGTAGTCAAGTCGAGAAAGAACAAACGCACAGACAAGAGTGTTGGTGGCACGTGTAGAGAGAAAGTGACGGATAGCACTGATCTTACGAATCTCATAATAGGCAGACCGACAGACAGATGCTACATGTCTATCGAGTGTCATGTCATCAGTGACAATAAATCCCAGATTCCTAACGGATGACGTGAAGGTGATGTTGCTGTCGCCCACCTTGATGTGATTGGGCAGACTGACGAGTGAAGGTTGATGTCTTCTTCTATGGCACAAGAGGGCTTCCGTTTTATCATCATTTAGTTTAAGCTTGTTTTTTTACCATCCATCCCTTGACATCGCTGATACAAGCTTCTATAGAGCTAATAGCAGAGTGAGACTCAGCCGGCGGAGTGGAACAGTAAAGCTGCGTGTCATCAGCATAGGATTGATGAGAAACCTGGTGAGACCGGATGCATGATGAAAGGGGCTTAGTATACAGGATGAACAGAACTGGGCGAAGTACTGAGCCTTGGGGAACACCACAGAAAAGTGAAGCAGGGCGAGATATCTGACCATCAACTAACACAGTCTGGGTCCTATCAGTGAGATAGGAGTTGAACCATGAGAGCGCAGGTCCAGAAATCCCGTAGAGGGTGTGGAGTCTGTGAAGAAGCAGAGAGTGGTCAATAGTGTCAAATGCAGCAGACAGGTCCAGTAGGGTTAATGGAGAGACATCACCACTGTCAAGAGCAGATAATATGTCTGTTGTTACTTTAATAAGAGTGGTCTCGGTGCTGTGGAAAGGTCTATACGCCGACTGAGCTTGTGGGATAAGATGGTGCTTTTGTAAGTATGCCCAGAGCTGTGTCAAAACTATTTTCTCTATGATCTTAGAGAAAAAAGACAAGTTGGAAACTGGACGGTAGTTGTTCAGGACATTGACGTCAAGCGTGGATTTCTTTAGAAGTGGCCTCACCACCGCATTTTTGAACAAAGATGGGAAAACACCTGACGACAGGCTGACATTTACAATATTTGTGATGGCAGGAAGTAGAGTATCTAGGCACTCGAGCAGAAGGCTTGTGGGCATCGGATCCAACTCGTAAGTTGTTGGTTTAGCTTTTAGAATAACCGCTTTCACATCGGTCTCAGAGACTGGTAGGAACTTGGACATGGAGCATCCTGGGCGGACATCACAGGAGATGCTGTCATTGGTTCCGTGCGCTTTACGAATCTGATAGACATAAAGAGATAACGTTTTCGCAACCGTTAGTCGCGACAGTAAAAGCAAAACTAAAGGACCACAAATCCACTTCAACAGAAGGGACACCGCTGTATTCAGTTTTGACAAGAGATGGGGCAAGCGGACTTTGTGATTTCAATCGCTTTGTTATTTAACAAAGTAAAGGACACAAGAGATATGTAGCTGCAACTGAAACTTTCTCTTTTTCCGCTTTCTTGTTTGGCTCTTTTTTTCACCTGACCATCTCGACACTAATAAAGACAGGTCTGTTTACATCCTCTCTCTATCTCTCCGTCCCCCCCCCTCTCTCTCTCTCTCTCTCTCACACACACACACACACACACACTGACACACACACGCGCGCGCGTATTTCAAATAACACACATGAGATACTGTTTACAAATTACAAACAAGACTAACTCCAGCTCAGTTTGTCGATGTACGACACATTGTTTCATTTTTTCTTCTAGGTGGAGAGTATCAACCCCCCTCACCGCCCGCAAACCAGACACACCGCTACCAGTTTCATCTTTACCGTCGCTCTCCAACTATCCCTTCTGTAGCCCTCCCTGACCGAATCATCAGTTTGAACAGCATCAAAGCTTTCACTTTGCCAGAACTTCCTATTGCGTCTTTTCAGTATAAGTACGTACAACCCAAAGCTGCCCCGACCCGCCCCAAAGATAACCCGAACAACTCCACATCTGACGTGACCCAATCCCCACCCTCCCAGAAAGGGAATGGCGCAGTCCAGCATGACCCACTTTTGTGTAACTTCCTGATTATAGTATTATTTAAATATTTCATTTGACTATTACCTGAAGAACTCCCGATATATAATTATTGACTAAAATTGCTACACCAACCGCGCAGTTTTTTCAAAACTTTTCTTATCGAAAAGATCAAAATTTGATATTTTGCAACACCACGGTGGGTCACATTATTTCTAAAACTAATCACCGTATCTTGCAGCAGCAGCTTGTAGTGAGATAAAAAAAAAGTAAGTTTGGTTTCTTCATTGTCTAAGGAGGTGAACTTTTATTTTTTTGTGCAGAAGATTCGGTAAAAATAAATGCATACAAAACAGGATCTGAGTGGTTGTTGAATCAGTTTTCAGCGTTCAAAACACTTCATGCAGCTTACGTTTCCATTCCACCACCAAATTTTCTGTAGTTAAAGGACAAGGCAAATGAACTGACAAGTTGGGCTAAAATGGGAGATACCGACGTCCTGGACTGATTCCTAGCAAACTTTCGGGTTCCAAAAGAATTTTTACTTACAATCGTATCTAAAGCGCAGCTCTGGGACAGTATCAGGATTCAGGAGTCTTCTGTGTTTTCTTGACGTCATGGACACCCTCTGGCGTTCACTTTCAGTTTCCCAAGAGAATTCGTCGAAACCATGCATCGTAGTTTTCGAATCAGACTAAAGCTGAGCAAAATTGTGTGGTAGACAATATCTGTCTTGTCAAATGGTTCCTCGCAAGTCACAAATTCGAGTCATAAGGTCACGATTTTTTTTCTTTTCATCTTGTTTTTGACATGATTGTAAGTAAACGGTATGTTTGAAACCCGAAATTTTGATCAGAAACAAGAAAGAAGTCGGCCGCGCTTCAGAACCTCAGTATCTTTAATTCAAGCCTAGCTTGCCATTTTATGTGACTCTTCCCTATCCTCATTACTTTCTTGTTTATGTCCATGTTTTGCTTTTTATATCTTTTGTGAGTGAGGAAGTGTGCGTTCTTCATCAAGAAGAAGCGTCATGTTGAGGTTACAGGATAGGCATATTTGGCTGCGCAATCAGCTGGTATGGATATTATTATAAATACTGTAGGTGGCGAGAAAATGTTTGCGCTGTAACGAGTGACATATCTGTTGAATGTGCTCTATAGCTTTGTAAATTAGATTTCTCCACTGGATAAAGGTAAACGGGTCCCATAGCCTATAGTGGTCGCTTAGTGGGCAGTGAACCTTGTTCACTGTGTCTAAGGCCATTCCAGTGGCGTAGGAAGATGTTCAGCGCTGGAGGGGAGGGGGGCCAAACTCCCTGCTGACAGTGAACGGCGTTCACACTCGCACATTACGTAAAAAAGGATCGGGGGAGCGGTACGTGTACGCACGCACGTACACGGTGATAGCATCACAACACACGCTGCTTTAGTCTTAAGGTAAAGCATCATTAAACAAGAAAAAACAAACTGTACCCTGACTCCCTTGGCTAACACAATCACAAGAAATGCGATAAACGTTATAATAATAATAATTATTATTAAACATATTAATCAACGTTTGCAAGTCAGTGGGCCAAAAACTGTATCTTCGGTGATTTCTATGGCCATCTACCAAAATACAGACACATATATACAGACCAAACAGTATAACACACATAACTTATGTTGAGTATAATACAACAATTACATAATCTTAATAAGGAATACGAATAAGCTGCAACGTGAAATAAACTGATAGGAGAGATATTATGCAACACACAAAGAGGGATGGTGTGTGCGAATCATCTGGCGAATGTCCCAACTTTTTGTGTACAATAAAATTCCCACATATATCCAGTGTAATGTTTGTTACCAGCCACAGTCGGTGATGATAAAAGAGCGCCTTGTGTTGTTTTACTTATACACTTTCCACTGAGTCATAGCAATAATACCAGTCTCTCACTAAAGAAAAAGTATGACGAGACCCTCTTGAAGATCTTCATTCATGTTTGAGCAGCTCAAAAAATACCAATATAAGGACTCTGAGAGTCTCTACTTTACTTAGGTGTAGTCAAAGCCGCCAATTCGCACTAAACCGTTGGTGTCTAGTAAGATAGACGGACGTCGTCGTGCTTTGCTAGCTTTTCACAAAGTGTAAGGTTTCCTTTCTGGTTGGCAAGACTGGAGTATTGGTATGCAACTAATTCGTTACTGGCTTTGCCTGTTCACGATGGCCAGTGTGGCCCCTTTAGCTACCAGGTTGTAAGCGAAAGCAGATAATTTTAGGTCTTTAGAAAGGAAACGTGGCGGCAGCGAGTGGGTGGGGGATGTTTTATGCTGGTCAAACGCCGCCGCCAAAGAAAAGGGGTAGCAAATGGGGGAGGGGGGGTCGGAAGACCACACTCGATGTATCAATGTACCAATGTACTGGTCTTTCTTCGATCAGGCTTCAACCCAGCCTGCAATTAGCATGGTAAACAATACCATGTGATTGTCCCTGATCTGATGTCGGAGGTGAATGAGGTGTCCTCCCCTTACCTCAGGGCCAGCTTTTGTGAGGGTGATGACCGTCTCCTCTCTCTACGTCCCCTTACCTTTTATGGTCACTGATACAGAAACAGGTAGCATGCGCGTCTTTGCTTTTGGATTAAGTTCTAGTAACCATTAAAAGTTATCTGCTCTCCCTTATAGACCAAACACGTATCTTAATGATTTCATAATTATGTATTGTGCATAAATGTCTTTTAAATATGTTAATACACTAAAAGTAAACTACAATAAACCCTAACCCTTATGTCTTTGATGCCTCTGAAAAAAATATGTAGTTGCCAATTTGTATCTTTTTAAAACTCTGTGTGTGCGTGTGGGTGGGAGGAGGGTAGGTTGGATACTGTTTCTTGTGAACTGGTGAAGGGAGAACGTTGATAGCTGAGATGATTAAAGGGCCCCTGTTCCCAGGATGACCAGAGTACGGGAGAGGACGGCAAGGAAAGGTGACAGACCGCCGTGATTTATGAGCATCTCCCTGGCAGGTCACTCACCCAAAGCTAGGGAGAAATTTACCCGTAGGTCCCCCATTCCGCATTCTCAGCAGCGGCAGTTGATTCCAGTTATCCCCCTTGACATTCTCTTTTTATTTTTTTTTTCTTCTTTACTTATTTGCTCTTTGTGAGGAATTTAATACTGGGGGGCGGGGGGCAAACAGATATTCCTTCCCCCCCCTGTATTTTCATTGAGGGGGCGTCTGCCCCGCTGCCCCCTGGTTCCTACGCCACTGCTTTCATTTGGAACGCTCACCCTCGGTCGCCGTTATATTTCCCCTGATAAATCATACACATTATTTCTACTAAACAGCCGCTAAAGTTTTCCAGTCTCATGCTCGAACCGATGTTCTTCTTCACAGTCAAGCGCACTAACCAACGCACTTTTAGAGCCTCTAGATGACAAAGAATATCAAATAGACAGAAACAGAATCATACGTTTCTAGAAATCAAAGCGAGACGAACGTGGCTTTAGGTGGTTGTTAAACTAATGAGTGCTCTTGGACCAAATAATGCTATTATTAACGAAGCTGCACCATCATTAATCTAAAGAACGCTTAATTTAGTAGAATATTATTTAATATAGCTGTGGTTAGAACGCTGGTGTCCAGTTTGAGAGGCGGGCGCCGGTTTGATACCCGTGTAGCGCAGCAAACTTTCTGAAGTCGACACAGCAGGCAGGAATGGGTACCTGACTCCTTATAGAGGACTGGGGAAGGTAAGGCATCGAAGGAGAGGAGATGGGCACGTAAAGGAATATGATCAGCTTTCATTGTTTGTAATGTTCATTGTCGTTTATGAACGTTAAAAGGAAATAGTTCTAGACTCGTTTTTTTATTAGCAATGGGGAAAGCAACAACACAAAGTTAAATGTTCGTCATATTTGCAAAGGTTTCTGTTCCAAACCAGCTTATACTCGATTTAATAACAACGAAAGTCTTTACAAAATATTTACCTTTTACTTTACTTTTCGTGAACTTTCTCTGCACTCTTCTTTCTCGGAACAGAAGGTCGTTCACGACAAGAATATACAATATATTCACAGAAGCATCTTGACCTTTCCTTAGTTTTCGATCATAATGCTTCGTCAAAAATGAGTGACGACATAGATTACGTCATCCGTTTTAAAGCCTTACTGGGAATTAGTCCAGTTCACCATTTTTACGTCCTAACTCTGCCTCTGTTTCCGTTTACTTAAAACTCTCACCTTGTCAATCGGTGCTGTGTGGAAGCCAGGTTCTTCCAGCATTGCGTCGAAGAAATGAGAAGGCGATTCCCTCTTTTCTTCTGAGCCTAAAGCCTCGACATTTCGGAAGGGCAGAAGCGAGCAATTCAAACCAGTGAAGTTTCCTGCAATCAGTCAGCTTACACCATGGCTGCCACGGTAACTAGTTATTCTATGGTATTTGAGTATCAACTATTGCCAATGAGCCAGTCAGAAAACACTAACTAGTTTTTCATTTCTTAACAAAGTCATACCTTAAAGAAACACCATGCAGCTCCCTTATTCATTCTGACTCGCACCGTTGCAATGGGGAGCACATGAATAGACGCGGCAGTTGACAAGGTCCACAGCTCACGTCTGTCCGCCAGTTCCTCTGTCGTCGACCTCCCTTCAAGGTGCCTCGAAGAAGAGTCTTTGACTGAATGTCTTGCCGGGTCAGCAACTTGGTATACAGTCTGCCATCTTGATGTTGACATAGAGAGAGACTGACGTCCCTTCGACTAACTGGCTGGAGGGGGCCAGCTCTCTGTTGTTTTGTCTCCTCCGCGGATCTTCTTCGACGTTTGGCGTATTATGATCATCTGTGACGTTTATTGCGCTGGGTTTTTGATTTTACAGTATTAGGAGCCTCCTTCACATGCGCTTAATGTGTTCAACATTGTGGACAATGCTGTTTTCCATGTACTGATTTACGAACCATATATTTTGCTACATGTTCTGTAGATTAGATTTTGGATCTGTGCGTTTCAGCAATGTTGTGTGTTTCAAGACTGTTGTCGCGTTTGCTTCTTCAGTGTCAGGACTGTGCTCTGTTCTCAACTGTGTTGCTGTAAAAATTCAAATGCAGTATTCCGACGAAGGTCAACTTCACAGAAATGTCCAGTCCTGGATGGAAGGAAGTGAGCGTAAATATTGACAAGAACTATTCAGGTCATGTTGCTCATGACGTTATAGTTATCGATGCTCTAAAGTCTGAAACCTACAGCGTGCATATTTCGATGACCATGTACGTGGTTATTAATACTTGTGTCCACAGCATCTGTGCACCTGAACGGCTGAAGCAAACTTCCGAAACGTGCCTTCACCCTCAGAGAACACACTTTTTCACCTTTGACCTCTATATCATGCCTTCGGCAAGGAAGGTTCAACAAGGACGTATATTGCATATATGCTGACGGCATTCATCCTATTTTCAACTTAAATAGCTTATTAACAGGGCTCACAATCAACTCTTTGCTTTTGAGACCAGCTGTGTGTTTTTTATCTTTTTGTATAGCGCTTTGAACCTGCCTTTGATGGTGGGGTAAAGTACTCAAAAAATCATCATCATCGTCGTTGCCCACACTTCTGTTTCATGTACCACATTCTGACCTAGCTTTGTGTCAAATGCTAAGCGTATGATCCTATATCAGCGTGAGTCTGCGTTAGTCGGTTCATTGAGTGTTTGGTTTTCTGCAGAATGAAATATGCCCTGGTTAATAACAGTCATAAACATGACAATGTAGCGAGCAGCTGCTCTTTTGTCCGATAAAAAGCGCAGAAATAAGAGCTGTTTGACGGTGAAAGTGTCTTTAATTGTGCAGGTGAGAATTGGATTGCTGTTGTTAGCGGCCTTTGTCGCCATGTCGTCATATGGTGCAGAAAACGTGGTTTGTCCTACCAAACCCAACGTCAACTGCACTTTACAGATCATGTACGAGAACAAGAATGTTTCCTGCGATCAGATTCCGGAGATGCCTGTGAATAATACACCAACCATCAAATGGCCCGGTTTTCCCAGCAATGTACGTAGACTTGGCCGGTTTCACAAAATCGAATATGTGACCAGAAATTGTTTTGTTGTTTTTGCTATGTTACATTATTGTAGTCACGTATTCCACTGGTTGTGTCTGGTTAAGCTTCGTATATCATTTTCTGTCTCTATTCCGCTTCATGATAAGGGATATATTTTTTTCCAGAAAACATACCCGTTCCATAATTAATTTGGCTATTGATAATTCTGCTTGATGGGGAATGCAAAATGCAATGGGACGCTGTTGGTTTACAGAAATACGACGTCTTTTTCAAGGGCTTTAATCTCTGGATTTCCTGTCCCATTCTTTGTAAATGTGTTTCCTTTTTTTTTCATGCAATCGAAGAGCTGAAGCACAAACATGAAGATGCTGGGCATTGATGGAATGTGTGCAGCCTTCTCATCCCCATCCAACCTCCACACACACACACACACGCACACACACACACACACACAGACCTCCTGCCAGCGACCTGTTTTCCTATTGACTTGCCGATAACTATTCTATGGTTTAACCGTTGCTCTGTTTTTGTTTGCCTGCTTGCTTTCTTCTATGTGTGCATAGCGCAGTGAAAAACGTAAGTGACTTAGTTCTAATGTTTTAGAGGCTAGATTTTTATTATGATCATTTTTTTAAATTATGCGTCTAAGTTTGTTTCTTCTGGATAAGTTTTGTGCTTTTTATTTTGTAAGTTCATTACGTCGACACGTTTACATCTAAGGTTACTGTATAAGTTTGTGTCTGGGGTATTGTTACTTAGGATTAGGATTAAGGTTAAGGTTGATTATATGTGTGATAACAGCATATGAAGAAAAACCAAGGGCAAAAGTATTGTCTTAGTAGTTACAGAGCGTCGTCTTGACTTTACGGATGTTGCCTTACTCGTTGAGACGTAGTTATTAATCAGTGGCACAGATGCCCTGGCATAAAAATAACGTAGAGTAATACCCGTGGGGTCTAGACAGTGCATGCGTCGTGACTACAGAGACAAGACTTTTTCCTTTATTTCCCCCCCCCCCCATTTTGCATGCAAAAGCGCTATGAGTTAGATTTCCTGATTTGCTGAGGATTGCGATTTTTTATTGTGGGTTTTGTGGGTTTTTTCTTTTGTTTTTAAGTCGACTAATAGTCATTTATTAAAACACTTTATTTTGGTATTTCAAGACAAGCATGCATAAGTACGTCCTGGCAATACTGGATCCTGACGTATCTTCCACCTGCTCGGATAAGGATAAATACTATCTCCACTGGCTGGTTGAGCTCAATATCACAGTGAGTGCACTTTGACACCAAAATCTAGAACCTTCTTCCTCGCTGTCATTTCTTCATTTCGCCTTTCTCGTCGTCAGTCCCTTTGTTCGGACTGGCCAACGTGATATTTGACGATCCACCCCTCCCCATCAACCCTCGCACCTCACTAACAGTTCTTGGTCAGTTAGCTGCAGTCTCTCTCTCTCTCTCTCACACACACACACACAGCGTAAGAAACTTCTGAGGGTCAGCCATGTAAACAGGTGTGATCTAGCACAGGTGCGTCGGGGCTGAGATCCATACTTATGACTGTCACTGTAGCGGTGACAAGCACTTAGCCAGTGTGGCGCCAACCATATATCTCTGGACTGCTGCCTGTTAGGTAGTGTTAACCGAGACCAACTCAGTCTCTCGCGAAGGTTTGAGAATGTAAGGTATCGACGAACCATTTAGCAGTTCAATATCCGGAATCTCAATAAATACTACTTTTTCTTTCTTTCTTTTTTGTACTCTACTCGATCCCTGCGACTCACAACCAATAAAAACACAACAAACCCCAAACTTCCATGATGTCTTTGCAACAGGTCATAAGGCTTGAGCCTTTGTACCTCCGTCAACACGAGAGTTTGCATCGCATCTTTGATGTTGATAGACCGGAAGAGAATTTGTGCTTTGGCCTCGTTCTAGAAGTTAACGTGAAAAGCAGTCCAGCAGAGATATACATCCTTGCGACACGGTGTGCTCTACTGACTACAGGTGTATTAGTGCGCTCATACCACAGCTGCTTAGGAAGTGCTGTACGATGATGTGGCGATGCTAATGATGTGTTGCTAATAATGCCTAACTTCATTGACACGTATGTTCAAATGTACCGCGCTACTAAAAGCGTTCTTTGTCTTACAGAGTGCTGGCAATGTGGTGATAACGAAAACTTTCACAGGTAACTATGCAGTTTACGCTAGAACTTTAACTTCGTGACCCTATCCCCATGGCCAGTACTGGGTTATTCTACACCCTAAGACACATACAGCGCCCCTTCTGTTTCTCTCCTCCCAATCCAAATCAGCTAACACGTTCAAAATCAATCAATCAATCAATCAATCAATCAAGCAATCAATCAATCGTGTAATAATACTGGAAAGTTTCTTTCCTTTCTTTGTTATTATTACATCAGCACAAACACAAAGACCCACGCACACCTTACCAAGACCAGTGAATGCCGAAATATGAGCACTCACTTGAGAGTGGCCACGTGTAAGTCGTATATCAATATGAACAAAATACACGTGATACTGATGCTGACAAAATACTGATCTGTCTTTTCATCTCCTAAAAACCCAAGCCTTTCCAACTTCTATCCTCCATGACTCAAGCAAGTAGGCATACAGGCGCGTATGCGCGCGCACACGCATGTACACATTTAAATTCCGTAATCAAATAAGTTAAAAACTAAAAATTAATAAACAAACCTTTTAAACTATTATTAACCAGACTCCATTCCTATCACTTCGTTCTGTGGCTGATACACGTCGACTCCACATTCCCCGCACTACGGTCTGCTGGCTGGTGTCACGATAACAACTTTCGCACGAGACAGTCTTACGATATTTTCTAATTATCAACATTTGGTTATACGTATCTAATTCTTGTTGTCTAGGCTACCCATCGTTAAATTCGAGTTCACCATACATCTAGTTTTACTTAATCGAAATTTTCATGCTCGCATCTTCTGGTGTTATTTACATCGTTACATTCTAGACAGATGCTGCGAAACCTGGTCTCAAAATACTCCTCATTTCGCCGTATATCAAGATAACCATGCCATCTTGTCTGCGCATGCGTGTCTCTAGCCGGTCGTCTGGACTCTAGACACGAATGACTAAATGACTAACTCGAGCGAAAGTTCAGTGACAGTCTTTGCCTACGCTGGTCCCTCTGCTTGAAACACTTTCTCCCTTCCACTCCGACAGGCCGCCTCTTTGAGCGGTTTCAAGCAGCTACTTATGACTCAACTCTTTAAAATGAAACTTTCTCTTTTTCCGCTTTCTTGTTTGGCTCTTTTTTTTTCACATGTCCATCTCGACACTAATAAAGACAGGTCTGTTTACATCCTCTCTCTCTCTCTGTCCCCTCTCTCTCTCACACACACACAAGCGCGCGCGCGCACGTATTTCAAATAACACACATGACATACTGTTTACAAATTACAAACAAGACGAACTCCAGCTCAGATTGTCGATGTACGACACATTGTTTCATTTTATCTTCCAGGTGGAGAGTATCAACCCCCCTCACCGCCCGCAAACGAGACACACCGCTACCAGTTTCATCTGTACCGTTGCTCTGGAAATTTCTCTTCTGCCCTCCCAGGCCGAAACATCAGTTTGAACAGCATCAAATCGTTGCTCACTTTGCCAGAAACTCTTAGTGCGTCTTTCCAGTATAAGTACGGAGAACCCAAAGCTGCCCCGACCCACACCAAAGATAACCCGACCCACCCCATAAATGACCCGACCCACCCTATAGCTGAGCCGAACAACCCCAAATCTGAAAAGACCCAAGCCCCTTCCCAGAAAAGTAATCGCGCAGTCCAGCATGGCCCACTTTTGTGTAACTTCCTGATGATAGTATTGTTTAAATATTTCATTTGACTATTACCTTACATTAAAAACAAACTCTCAATATATAATTATTGACTAAAATTGCTACACCAACCGCGCAGTTTTAAAAAAAACTTTTCTTCTCGAAAAGATCAAAATTTGATATTTTGCAACACCACGGTGGGTCACATTATTTCTAAAGCTAATCACCGTATCTTGCAGCAGCAGCTTGTAGTGAGATAAAAAAAAAGTAAGTTTGGTTTCTTCATTGTCTAAGGAGGTGAACTTTTATTTTTTTGTGTGTGCAGAAGATTCGGTAAAAATAAATGCATACAAAACAGGATCTGAGTGGTTGTTGAATCAGTTTTCAGCGTTCAAAACACTTCATGCAGCTTACGTTTCCCTTCCACCACCAAATTTTCTGTAGTTAAAGGACAAGGCAAATGAACTGACAAGTTGGGCTAAAATGGGAGATACCGACGTCCTGGACTGATTTCTGGCAAACTTTCGGGTTCCAAAGGAATTTTTACTTACAATCGTATCTAAAGCGCAGCTCTGGGACAGTATCAGGATTCAGGAGTCTTCTGTGTTTTCTTGACGTCATGGACACCCTCTGGCGTTCACTTTCAGTTTCCCAAGAGAATTCGTCGAAACCATGCATCGTAGTTTTCGAATCAGACTTAAGCTGAGCGAAATTGTGTGGTAGACAATATCTGTCTTGTCAAAATGGTTCCTCGCAAGTCACAAATTCGAGTCATAAGGTCACGATTTTGTTTTCTTTCGCCTTGTTTTTGACTTGATTGTAAGTAAACGGTATGTTTGAAACCCGAAATTTTGATCAGAAACAAGAAAGAAGTCGGCCGCGTTTCAGAACTTCAGTATCTTTAATTCAAGCCTAGCTTGCCATTTTATGTGACTCTTCCCTATCCTCATTACTTTCTTGTTTATGTCCATGTTTTGCTTTTTATATCTTTTGTGAGTGAGGAAGTGTGCGTTCTTCATCAAGAAGAAGCGTCATGTTTAGGTTACATGATAGGCATATTTGGCTGCGCAATCAGTATTAACTGAGTTCGCTACACCCTTTGCTTTGTTTCCTCTGCCCCCTTTTCTATTTTGCTGTTATGTAAATTGTCGTCTGCAATGCAAATGATTGTAAATGATTGAACTTGTGGAATGTTTTGTAACGTAAACATCTGAAATAACAAAAACAGTCAATGCGCGCGACAAGATACTGAAAGTTTTCTCTCTCTCTCTCACACATACATATTTCAAGTTTACGATGCAGATTGTCCTCTCTGAGACAAATTATCAAGTGTTGTTATCAAGAACTTTATCCTTTACTGCAGAAGATGCAGCAATCTTTTGCTCTTTTATCTTCATAGAGTCCGAGGCTTGATGTCTCAGAAGGAACTGTTCCTTGAAGAAAATAATAATACATGTCATACATTTTATAAAATTCATTATTCAAGTCAAGTGATTACTCCAAGCGCTAACAATAATTTTAGACAGGACAACAGTGAAATCCACAACAGGAGTGAAACACCTGTCCTCCACTTACTGTAATCATGGCATCTGCTGTCCAAAGTATTATTTTTTTCAATGGGACATGGCCTGTTGTAGTCCAGGCAACCAAACTTACGTCTTAATTGCTTCCTCAGGTTAAAAGAGATAGCTGAGAGTTATATGGCAGAGCCAAAGCGCTGCGAATGTTTGTAGCATGTAAAAAGATCAGCACCAAATCAAAATTGGCACTCTGCATATGTAGTCATGGCAACCGCGAGCTGCATATCTGCTACACAACTGGTATGGATATTATTATAAATACTGTAGGTGGCGAGAAAATGTCTGCACAGTAACGAGTGACATATCTGTTGAATGTGCTCTATAGCTTTGTAAATTAGATTTCTCGATTGGATAAAGGTAAACAGTTATGATTCCAGTTATCCTCCTTGACTCTTTTTATTTTTTTTTTCTTCTTTACTTATTTGTTCTTTGTGAGGAATTTAATACTGGGGGAGGGGGCAAACAGATATTCCTCCCCCCTGTATTTTCATTGAGGGTTCCTACGCCGCTGCTTTCATGTGGAACGCTCTCCCTCCGTCGCCGTTATTTCCCCTGATAAATCATACACTCATTATTTCTACTAAACAGCCGCTGAAGTTTTCCAGTCTCACGCTCGAACCGATGTTCTTCTTCACAGTCAAGCGCACTAACCAACGCACTTTTAGAGCCTCTAGATGACAGAGAATATCAAATAGACAGAAACAGAATCATACGTTTCTAGAAATCAAAACGAGACGAACGAGGCTTCAGGTGGTTGTTAAACTAATGAGTGCTCTTGGGCCAAATAATGCTATCATTAACGAAGCTACACCATCATTAATTTAAAGATCATTTAATTTAGCATAGAATATTATTTAATATAGCTGTGGTTAGAACGCTGGTGTCCAGTTTGAGAGGCGGGCGCCGGTTTGATACCCGTGTAGCGCAGCAAACTTTCTGAAGTCGACACAGCAGGCAGGAATGGGTACCTGACTCCTTACAGAGGACTGGGGAAGGTAAGACATCGAAGGAGAGGAGATGAGCACCTAGAAAATTGATCTAACACCTCACTCCCCAACCACATGAACAACGTCAGGGGACGACCTTTACCTTTCACTAGTAATGCCTTCGTCGTTTTCAAAACCTGAGGGGTAGTGCAGTATACAGAGGCAAAATATGTTCTAAGAGAAAATTTAATTCTCTTTTATAAGCGAGAACAGGTTACAGTGACTATCAAATTATTTCACGCGACATAATTTCAGTAGTTATGAGAGTAAAATAAACTAAACGTTAACCAAAGCTCACCTAGCAACAGAGGCTTTAATTGTAGTGTGGCTGTTGTTGACAGCGAGATAAAAAGAACTCTTGTTAGGGGTCAGCAACAGCTGTGATAAAATCAGGTTCCGTCCCTGTCCACATCTTCGACCAGAGAGACTACTAGTACATCAAGAGCAGGCAGGCACTTGGTCAGTGGTAATGTAATCCCGCTTTCCCAGCAACCCTACCAACGATCATGCTTATGTTGAGGATGCCAGGTGAGATGGTTGATGGAGGGCTGCCCCTAATTTTTAAAACTCTCCAAAGTTTGAATTTTTCTATATATCGATAGAGGCGGATAAACAGAATTTTCTTTCTTCAATATATAAATTTAAAAACCCATCGGATTTGTCTTTGGTTTTGTCACATGCTTTGGTTTACGCAGTTTGGCTTGATGTCTGTTGTCATTTGCATTCACGACAAACTGTCCATGCTATGGTTTAATTTCTTTGCAGGCTCTTGCCAGAACAACCGCATACGGTCTCCAGATCTTTAGTTACTGTGCTGCAAACAGTGGAACTGTCTTCTCTATCCGCCATCTGCCCACAATCGAATCCTTCAAACGTGCACTAAAAACTCATATCTGTTCCACAATCATTACTCCATACACCAATCAACATATGGTCACAGGACTTTTGGCTACTGTGGTGGAAAACAATGGAACTCTCTTCCTTTCCATATCCGCCACCTTCCTACAATTGAATCTTTCAAATCTGCACTGAAAACGCACCTCTTCCTTGAGCATTATTCCTAACACAGTCCGCACAATGCTAGTCCTTCTTACCCCCCCCTTCCCTCTTGCTACTTTACCCATCTTTCTCGGCAGAATCACTATATTTCTCTGTTCCTGTTACTTGATGCCTTTTAATTGTTTTCTGTTTCGTCGTCAGTACTGTCGTTTTCTTTCGTCCCCTTTGTTCTGTATCTACTTAGTCCACATCTCTTCCTCGTTTTAAGCGCTAAGAGCATGCTCTCTATGAGTGTGAATATGCGCTATACAAATCTTCACTATTATTATTATTATTTATTATTATTATATAGTTGTCAATATAGGTTTAGTTATAGCCTAGTCCGACTTCTCATCTTCCTGTGCACATGTATGACACTGTCCATCCTTACTGTTTGTTCCCTGATTCCTATCTTTGCGTCTTCTACGTTTGTCTTTTATTACTTGTCTGCATAGCTGTTTCTTCTTCGGTTCTTTGTATTTTGTCCATGTCTCCTACTTGTCTCAAGCGCTGAGAGTATGTGCTCCTTCGTGAGCATGATATTATACACTATATAAATCAACCGTTGTTTTTATTATTATAATTATTATTTCCCCAATGGCGGAAAATGGGTTCAGACCTACCTGCTCCCTGTTCTGGTCACTTTGAACAAACAGTTTATAAACACTATATGAGCAAACACTGACACGGCGTGCAGTTGCAAGCATCCTTGATGTGTCGATTCCACATGCACCGCTAACAAAATGTCCCGGCAACAGAACGTCTAGCAAAAACTGTGTAGACAAGGGAAACAAAAACAAACAAACAAACAACAAAAACTGAGTAGACAAGGGAGACAAAAACAAACAAACAAACAAACAAACAGAACGCGGCAGAACTTTCATATTAGGCCTGTAAGGTTTGATGTGAACGAGAGTTACTTGCCCTTACTTGAGGTAAACAAACACGATCATGACTAAGCGGCTGTGTGCTGTCAGTGAGACAGCATCGCATTTTTAAGCATTTAAAAGCTGTTTTCACACAATATTTTCCTGTGTAAAATGCATTGTCATATTCTGTGGAATAATCTACATATATTGTGAACTCACTTTTGTTGAACAAAACACTTTTGTGACTTTTGAAAATGAATCAAGGCAAAGAGATAACTAACATAAGATTCAAGGAGAGTTTTGTTAAGTCTTAAGGTAATGAATTTGGACAGTATGGAGTGCTCGGGTTCAATGCTTATCTACAAACTATCAAGCTAAATTTAATTTTATGGTTACTTTTGAAAAGATACGTATAGCTTGTTTTTCACTTAGCACACTTTTATGCTGCTTATTTGTCTCTTACTTTTGTGTGTGTGTGTGTGTGTGTGTTGATAGAAACACACAGAAACACACAAGATATTCATTTACACCTATAAATGTTAGTCAGCTTTTTTTTAATTGTCACTTGTATTGTTTGAGAGAAAAAGCAGCATCTCATGATGCTACAGATCTCTTGTTCAAATCATATATCATCAATGTACTGTTTTTATGTTCTATTGTAAAAGTAGCTGTCTAGGAAATGTTAAAAGATAATTGGAAAGAAGACTGGAACTTAGTTCCCATCTGTTTGAATCCTGTAGTTAGGATAAACTAACCATTTTTTTGTTTTTGGTTTTGATATGGATTATGAATCCTTTTTTTTAAGTTAAGCTTTAGCAGGACTATTAAAATCATTTATTTTTAGAGAAGATTTGTACTCCTGTCTTGTATCATAACATTTTTTTACAATTAATTTTAAGATTAGAATGTTCTAATTGAATGTTCATTCACCACTTAAAAACTTATGAAATCCACGGGTCAGTTTTAATTACAGTAGGTTAAAAGTTAGGGTTCTACCTTATTGTCTCTCTCTTTATATATATAAGCTGACGGTTTCTCCTTCCTCCAATTATTCTGAGAAATAATATCCAGAAATGAACAAAATTTTTCCTGAAGTCGCCTTCCCCATCTTCTTCGAATCCTTCCTCCACTTTTTCTGAGAAATAATATCCAAAAATATACAGAATTTCTCAACACAAACAACCTTGTCACTTCTGCATCCATCCTAAACTTCTTTCTGCTATACTTTCCAGACTCTGCACCTCTCAACCTTTCCTTGAATTCCACAATTGGACCACAAATTTTCGCGAAATTTCCACGCACACTCGCCATCTTCAATCCTCTCGAATTTCTATCGTCTGCTCACATCAAATCAAAACTTTTCCGCGCCAAATGTCACATGACTAAAACCAGCCAATAATTTAACGACTAAAACCAGCCAATAATTTAACACAACTCCATGTCAATCACTATCACGTCACTCGACCAGTCCTTAACATTTCTCCTCTACAATAAAACCTACCCCTAACCCTAACCCTAACCCACACCCATAACCCTAACCCAAAGCCTAACCCCACTTCATAAATCACACACAACACCAACCAATGCCCAACCTCACACCCCTCTCAAATATCGATCCTACCCGGTCTCCCCTCCCACAAAATAGCACAGCCCGCCGTGACCTAGTAAAACCACCTATGAGGCCTGTAAGGTTGACGTCATCACCTGCGAGTGACTTCCCTTACTTGGGGTAAACAAAGCTGCCCACGAAACCGTCAGCTTCGTGAGATTCGAAAACTATAAGCCCAAGACATTATTAAGCTAGTGTTAAAAAAATCTCAATGCACCCTATGCTAAATATGGAAATAAAATAGTAAGTCATTTGCATTTTTTTCATTGTTAAAAGTCCATGTGTGCTAGTTCTGTTACTTGTCCAAGTGCAAAACTATGTCAGTTATGTTTACAACAGGTGATGAATGAGCCGCATGTACTGAAATCACTCGATCAATTCCTTAACAACGCCTTTGCACGGGTCTTCATTAAGCTCATTTTCATATTAGTCTATTTCTGTGGTATATAAAGATGACAGTATTTTATACTATGATATAAATATCTTACTTGAAAGATCTATATTATCCATCCTGTTTTGTGGAAAAATATGTGGTGACAAAAATTGGATGAACTGAATTTTAGATGTAAGCTAAGGTCTATAACTGTGTGTGTTCTTGTTCTGTACTTTCAACAAACATTGATAATCAATATAAATTTAATATAGCATTATTTATAGTTCATCACTGTTTAGATTGTCATATATAAGCATAAAAATCAAGGTATATATATAAAGAGAGAGACAATAAGGTAGAACCCTAACTTTTAACCTACTGTAATTAAAACTGACCCATGGATTTCATAAGTTTTTAAGTGGTGAATGAACATTCAATTAGAACATTCTAATCTTAAAATTAATTGTAAAAAAATGTTATGATACAAGACAGGAGTACAAATCTTCTCTAAAAATAAATGATTTTAATAGTCCTGCTAAAGCTTAACTTTAAAAAAAGGATTCATAATCCATATCAAAACCAAAAACAAAAAAATGGTTAGTTTATCCTAACTACAGGATTCAAACAGATGGGAACTAAGTTCCAGTCTTCTTTCCAATTATCTTTTAACATTTCCTAGACAGCTACTTTTACAATAGAACATAAAAACAGTACATTGATGATATATGATTTGAACAAGAGATCTGTAGCATCATGAGATGCTGCTTTTTCTCTCAAACAATACAAGTGACAATTAAAAAAAAGCTGACTAACATTTATAGGTGTAAATGAATATCTTGTGTGTTTCTGTGTGTTTCTATCAACACACACACACACACACACACACACACAAAAGTAAGAGACAAATAAGCAGCATAAAAGTGTGCTAAGTGAAAAACAAGCTATATGTATCTTTTCAAAAGTAACCATAAAATTAAATTTAGCTTGATAGTTTGTAGATAAGCATTGAACCCGAGCACTCCATACTGTCCAAATTCATTACCTTAAGACTTAACAAAACTCTCCTTGAATCTTATGTTAGTTATCTCTTTGCCTTGATTCATTTTCAAAAGTCACAAAAGTGTTTTGTTCAACAAAAGTGAGTTCACAATATATGTAGATTATTCCACAGAATATGACAATGCATTTTACACAGGAAAATATTGTGTGAAAACAGCTTTTAAATGCTTAAAAATGCGATGCTGTCTCACTGACAGCACACAGCCGCTTAGTCATGATCGTGTTTGTTTACCTCAAGTAAGGGCAAGTAACTCTCGTTCACATCAAACCTTACAGGCCTAATAAGAAAGCTGTTCCCAGAACGCAATGAAGCAGGTATAGCTGTTAAAAGTAATAACATTAAAGCTAAACAGACAATCTAAACAGACATAACGTTGATAAATTGGTCACTGCTTGCATGAAGATCACGTCACCAAGCCCGGTGAGTTCAGATCACATTGTACTTGCTGTTACCAATGGAGGCGTCACGTACTGCACGTCCAGGTCTAGGCACGTCCCAGTGTTTTTGTGCCTCATTCACGACCATGTCACAGGAAGATGTTATGAAAGCAGAAAGCTTAACTCATTGTTTTTATTTACAAGATCACGCCTTTGCTACCAACAAAGACAAAGGTAAATGTTAAATGTACAGCACAGAACTCTTACAAAAGTGAGAATAACTTAGCTTCATGCACTTTGACTGAAAAACTGGTTTATAAACTCATGAAACAATTATACCCCCCCCACATTTATTTCTCTCCATGACAACCACATAAACTAAAATAGGCTGTGTACTGATACATACTTGAATGAAATAAATATCAAACAACCTCACCAACCATTCTGATCAACCACTCACATATCTAAAGTATTCAGCTGCATTTAAACTTGCAGATTTCCAGGAACAATGAAAATAATAAATTAATTAGTCATCACTGGAAATCCGAAGGATGGCTGAAAGATATATGAAACGAGGGCAGGGAGTAAACATAATTTTAAAAAAAACCTTGTACTTCATTCTGCAGAACATCTGCTTGAAATTACAAACGCATGCTTTAAAATCTATGTGGAAAGCAAAAAATAATTGCAAAATATTAGACATTTAAAATTTTAACACAAAGCCAATCTAGATGTTTAATATAATGTTTGTTTGGGGTATTGTATACCAGACGTTTTTAACAATCATTTCAGACGGGACAACAGGATCTTGAACATGATGAGGTCTTCTTAAAAGATGTTAATTCACACCAAAGCCAGTACAATTAAATAAAAACAAGCATTTCATTAGTGATAATAACAGAAAAAAAAGTTATACAGGTATGAAGACTTTTAGAAAAATGATTTTTTTTCTGCTTTTAATTTCCCCTAAAGTAAAATTTTATTTTTGCCTCTTTTCACATATTTTGATTTAATTCTATATTCCTTTTTAGGCCATTGCTTAACTAAAAATTCATCAAGCAATGAACTGAATTATTGAAGGAGAAAATCACACGCATGTGAAAAACATCTAAGAGGTGCATCAAGTGAGATGTGTGAGATTGTCTCAGCGACATCATAGCAACCTTACCCAATATTTTCATATCACAAATAAGGGAAATATGTGCCATACTGTGCACATTACATGCCCTCCACCCGCTCCCCAATGAAGGTGTAGCTAAGGACTATGAGACTCTCAGGTCTGCATTTTTCTGCACAGTCCATATTTTGTGCTTCTTTGCACAAGTCTTACTCCGTGCTTGTTTTGCAGACTACATTCTGCATTATTTGTGCAGGCAATATTCTGCACAGTCCACATTCCTGGCTTATTTTTGCAGTGTTCTGCACTTGTCTGCACAGTCCATATTCTGTGCTTATTTTCACAGCCCATACTGTGTTCTAGTTTGCACAGTACATGTTCTGTGTTTGTTTGTATGTTAAACTCTGTACTTGTTTTGCACAGTCTGTATCCTGTGCTTGTTTGCATAGTCTATAGTTGGTGCTTGTTTGCTCAGTCAATACTCTGTACTTGTTTTGCAATCCCCATTCTGTGCTTGTTTCCACAGTCCACATTATGCACAATGTGTTATTTAAGACTCACAGCTATATCTGTTTTGACAAGATCTCTGGTTCATAATTATGGCTCTGAGATGTAATGTTACAGTTTCATTGTTTACTTATTATTTTATTTTTTATCTCCCTTAATGGTGTAGACAATAATAGAGATGAATAATATAAACTGCATCTGGAGAAGGCTTGACTACACACTTTCAACAAGATGTGGTGCTAAATGCACAAATGAGTGTAATAGTTCTAATCAACATCAGTAACAAAAGCAACAGATTTCTTTGGATCAGGTAGGGCAATATGAGTTCTATGCACAGCTCAAACTCCATGCACAAATCCATTTATTTAGGCAGCTAGCAAGCTGCAGCAAAATTCCTACCTCATCGTAAAATGCACATTTGAAGAAAACTTTTTTTTTAACCTATATTGAGATCCTTCAATAGTGCTTTGTAAACTTCCAATAGCTCCATTTCTTGTTCTCCACTCTCTAAAATGTTACTCTGTCCATGTCTAGCATTCAGAAACAAGTCTGCATTAAACAGCTGGCTTATGCTTTTCATTATCTTCAGCACAACTCTATATGTCATCAGTGCAGTGAATGTATCCATGCTGACTGGCAAAGTGCTGCTTCTGTTTGTATATCTGTACTTAGCCCAGGCTTACAGCACTATGCACTGCTAGTTGAGTCAACTGCTCCATCCTCTTCACTATAATGAAAAAAGCAAATTATTTACGACAGAGAAGTGGTCAGGGCCGGTACATGTACTCCCTTTGACATAATTCCCCACACCAAGAATCTGTTGAACATGACTTTATTTGTCCATTTTATTTACCTTTTGGAAGGTTTCTGGTCCTTTTTTTTTGCACAAGAAAAACACAATTATCACAACCTTAACTGCTGTCACACTCCAAATACTGCTTTCACAATGCAAGTTCTGTGGATAAGGAGGAAACAGTCTAATACGCTACACCCAAATGTGAGTGAACAAAAGGCCAAGCAGTTCTGGTCACGATCTGTAGTTCACGTTTGGACAGGAATGTACAAGTGTGAGGAGATAAACAAATCTCGAGATGTGCTCCCCTTGAGTAATGAAACAGTTGTCCCACCACCACCCCCACCATCGCACCTGCTTTTACACCTGTACATTTGAATGTGTACAGGTGGGTGAGCAGCTGGGAATGATGTATGAAAAAGAATATCAGAGAATATCAGTTACATTGACTGTGTATGAAAATTATTTAATCATACAATGTTGCTGGCCTACAACACGTACCAACTGGGTGTGAACATGTCATCATGGAGTAAGTACAGTTGTGTGCTCCATCTTGGTTATAGACTGCTAAAATCGTTAAGGAAAGCCCTCACATGAAAAAAAATATTCCCCCCTTTGAAAGTGATCTCTGACATCTTAACATATGCTTTCAACATTAAAATGAGCTGTTTACAGCACACTGCACTGGGATCTGACACCAAAATCAATGTTTTATACGGCTGTTATCAATGTCCTTTTTGGCAGCTTGTAGATCCAGCCTTTCACAACATGTGCATTTGTCAGAATCTTTAGCCTGTCACTGAAAGGAGATAACAGTTGACTGTCATTTTATCACTGGGGTGACAATATGAAAGGTTTTGTTGGTTTATCATGACAAAGTGGCTGGCACTTTGCCACTGGGATGTCTGAATTCTGACTAATTATGTGTAACAGGAAGGCCAAATGAATGACTTACTAGTCTGTTACTGAGATGTCAGAAGGTCAGCTTCTGTTTCAGGCGGCTGCATTTCCACACTGAGAGTCCAGTCATCCCATTCACCACTTTTGCTGCCCAGATTTTGTTCCCCACTTTCTGCCATAGCTCCATCCTCCATGTCATCAGAGGTGTTGTCCTTCCCACTGTCTCCCATCTCCTCTTCGCACACCAACAGTTGTGGATCATCAGAATCTCCATCATTCATGAGGATGGCTGAAGCAATGTCCTGGGAGCTGCTGCCATGCAGGTGGTTGGAAAAGTAGCTCTGGACTTCGGAATCCATCTCCTCCTCCTCTTGCAGCCTCATGGCTAGGATGTGCTCTGGCTGATTGTGGTGATGGTGTGATTTGAAATCAGCTGAACCTGGTAGATCATGATGAGAAGATGGCTGGTGGCGGTAGTCTGTGTCTGCTGCTTCTTCCAGTTGTGGCTGTGCACTTGAACACGGGGTGCGACTAGTGTGCAAGGAATGATACATGGACCCTATACTTCTTTCGTACTCAACACCAACACTTGGTGGTTCATTTTGATATCTGGAAAATGTGTAATCTTGCTGCTGACTGCTACTTGACAGACCTGTTGTTGACACCACCATGGAGCTACTACAGTAGACGCTAGCAGTTGGACTGACCACTGGTGCCTGATAAGGTGACAAAGCTTTCTCGGGATAACTTGAGTCCTGGCTTCTATGAACCAGCTGACCCTCAGTTCCAACCCTACTCTTTGTTGGTACATTTTTTATTGGCCATTGATCTAGACCTTGATTCATAGTCACTTTGTCGGATGCAGGATTAGTCTTCACCACTAGCATGACAGGCACCGTTGTAAGGTTTTCACTCTGAACCTCATGGCTCCTGGTTCTGTCATCAAATATATCATCATCAGTATCATTGCTGTCACCATCTACTATGCTGTCCACAGCTGCCAATTCCTGATCTCCAAGCTCAATCTCTTCTTGACGACAGATAGTTGGCCGCCGTTCATGACCTGTGCGCTCTGAACCCTTTCTTTCACATGACTGCTGTCTCCTCTCAGTCAAGGGCTCCCTCATGTTAGGTGAATTAACTCTACTGTTGTTATTCTGTACAATATTTGCTCCCATCCTTTCTGTGGTACTCAATCTGTGCTCTTTTGGATCCACCTGATTTCTATAGCCTTGTGTTACATCTTGGAGCATCTGAGGAGAGTTAACAGTCAAGGTAGGAAGCTGGAGTTTTTCACGATAAAGATTTGAAGAAACTGCTTCACTGGCTGAAACAGCTTCTGCTGCGATGAGACCTTGGCTGACCTGCACACAGACCTTTGTACTGTCTGCAGGCAATGGAGACACAGGCCCAATCATGCTGAAGTTACCCTGAGAAAACTGCAAAGCTGCTTTCAAAATTGAGCCAGAGTCAGTCTTTTCCATGGCCACTATCCCTGTTCTTTCTGAGCTTCGCATGAGATCTGAAGAAGCAGAGATTTCTTTTCTCTGCAACAAGTTTCCCATCAGAGATGCACCTGTGATAGCTCCCTCTAAGCTGCGAGCACGCTGGAATACTGAAGGAACCACCAAGGAAGAAGACCTCTCGGCTGGCTTTTCGCTGTCCAGAGCCCCTTCACTGTACAAAGTGTCCTGCCCTTGCAGCTCTGTCAGAGACTTGGATTTGGCCAAGGCCACATAACCACCTGAATTCGGGGATACAGCAAGCCTCTTGACATGATGTACAGGCAAGGAAGAAAAATCTCCCTCAGGTGACCTTGAGCGCTTGCTTTGTCCCCCACCCGAGTTAAGGGAAGGAGCCACTGCTGAGGATGAGGGTGCTAAGCTCTGTGTTGAACTGGACCTAGTCATGCTGGGAATTCTGGTGACTGAAGGTGCTCGCAGTAAATGCAACGGCGAGGATGTGCCAAGGGCTGACTGAGTGATGGGTGAGGATGGGCCTGGGTGGTCAAAAGAAGGTCGCATTATTGATGTGTTGGAGTGTGAAGCTGTGTGGATATGAAGGTCATCAGACAGGGCAAATGTGTCCCCACACATGCCACAGATGTAAGGCCGCTCCTGCATGCAGTGGTGTAGAAAGCTTGAATTAGATTTTTTTTAATCAGCAATT
This sequence comes from Marisa cornuarietis, assembly GCA_004794655.1. Taxonomy (NCBI): domain Eukaryota; kingdom Metazoa; phylum Mollusca; class Gastropoda; order Architaenioglossa; family Ampullariidae; genus Marisa; species Marisa cornuarietis. The sequence goes on from SMMW01000054.1 coordinate 2,132,358, forward strand.
TCAAGTGTATTTACAAATTTTATTACATTTGATACAAAAATTAGTGAATGAGTGCAAAGAAATGCAAGTATGTATGAATGCATGTGCATGCATGAGTGTTTGTGAATGCATGCATGCCAATATGTGCACAGTGCGGTCTAATTTTAAAAAACACTAGTACATTGCCAACAATAATACACTCTCTTTCTCTATGCATAGCTAATTCTGAAAAAAGGTCTGCTAAGAACATACCTGTCTGTGTGTGTGAAGATGAGTACGTAGGGACTGAGCATTTGTGAAGCCTGCATCACAGTATTCACATACATGTGGCCGAAGCTCAGGATGGCACAGCATGTGCGCCTAGGAGAGAAGGGGAAAAAAAGAGATGTTAGTATCAAGAGCAATAAGGCCATGGAAATAAATACAAAGAACAGACAATGAATGCCCACAGACAATGTCTCATTATTTTTCCCTTTAAAAATCACAGACCTGAAAATTCTCTCCCCTTGAAGATTGATAACTTGACAATAAGCTGTAGATTATTTCCTAGATTCAATTAAAGGCAGATAAAGTAAATCATCCTGAAAATTCTGCTGCTTGATCAGTCAACATATTCAGGAGGGAAGTGAGACATTAATGCTTGGTTTTTGCATTCAGTGGGAATATATACCCGCAACATCTTCAGCTGCTGGCTGCAGGAAAGATGCTTATCACTAACCTTCATCTCAGCCACTGTTGGAAACCTGTCTCCACACAAGCCACACACAGCTCCTTTCACATCTGCTGCAAAACTGGACTCTTCTTCAAAAACAACTGACAATGGACTTCTTCTCATGCGGTCACTGATAGTTTCTTTGGCTTTGAGGCCTGAAATAAATATAGATCTTAGGTAGTTGTTTTTTTCTTTTAATCTTGGTTTAGAGCTTTCGTTTGGTCTCAACATAATAATGCAAATAATGATAGTGAAACAAAGCTTTACCATATATTTTTTAATAAGAAACAACCACATTCTTGTCATAAACAGTTATTTGATGCAGAGTTGGAATTATGTAATGCAGGAAAGGATATGAAAGGTCACTTCTGTAAATAAAAACACAGACAAATGCAGAATCATGTCATCCAAGACTAGTCCATTAAGAACCATCAAACTAGAAACTCAGGAACGAATAAAGTTTTTTGTTTCTTTTTGTAAAGAATATAATGTGTTCTGGTTCTGATAACATACTGCTAAAAATTTAACTTCAGTGTGAAATGAATTCTCATCAACGATGGAAAAATGCCAGTGAATGAATGACAGCAGTTACAAATTATGGTTGTAGATTATGTAGAGCTAAGGAAAAAGGACACAACTAACCACGCTCCTCCATTTCTTGTTTGACTTCGGCATCTGCAGCCTCAAAGCCACAAGATGTCTCCTCCATCTTGTCAGAGTTGCGTCTCTCTATGAGGGCAGTACTTCTCACAAGCTGTGAAGTAGATGAAGCTTTTAAAGACTTTTGGACACAGAGAGTGAATTCCGATTCTGGCATCAAATCTGGTGATTTTTTCCCTGTTTCAATCCGACTTTCGTCGATCACAAGATGGCAGTCACCATCAGGGTCAGAGTCTACAGAGTTTAATGTCACAAGCTGCAGCCTAGGTTTCTTTGCTTTCATCCCATGGTCATGGCTGCTCTCTCCTGAGTTCGATCTCTTATACTCTGTGAAACCAGGATGAGTAGTTTTTAAGTCAGCTACTGATTGTGAGACTCTCATGTTCTCTACATTTGTAATATTTCTTCGCACAGGGTCTAGCTTTTCAGGAGAGCTTACTGAAGAAGCCACTGAAGACAAATGAGAAACCAATCCCCTTGACTTGGCATATTCCTTGTGTGCTGTAATCGCAAAAGAATGTCCACTCTGCTCCCCAAATGAAAGGCCATGTCCAGTTGGCTGGATGGACGTTTCTTTTGAAGGTGAATTCGCCTCTTCATAGTCTTGTCTCAGTTTCTCATAGGTTCCAACAGGTAGCATTCCAAGCTGTTCCAGTGTGTTAACATGCTTCTTAGAGCGTAGGTGGTTGGCAAGCTCACTCTGGTCTTGGAATATCATGGTGCAAAATGTGCATGCAAGCTGAGTCACCACGGTTGGCTCCTTCTTTCGAACTTCTTCTTCCTCTCTGTCTCTGACATCCTCTGATCTCTGGCTGGAAAGCATTGGTGGCTTCAACATGGCGGATGCCAAGTGACTTTCTGCCATTTGGTGCCGCTTCAGCAGCGCTTCCAAATGGAATGTCTTATGACACACATTGCACTTAAGCTGCTGCTGGGGTCTGTCCTTGTCAAAATGGGTGCTGCGATGACGCATCATTTGCTGGCTTCCTGAAAATATAGCCTGGCAAATGTCACATGAGATGTTAAGGCCAAGTTTCTGAGAAGTACCCGGTGCCTGCTTAGAAACAGAAGCCTCACTGATCACACAAGCTATCTGCTGAGGGCTAGGGGATTCTCTGGAATTTACACCTGAAAATAACCTTGATTTTGTTGGCGAACTCTGAACCCTAGCTCTCTCAGCCAGCGTAAATGATGACATATTTTCTGTCCTGGATGGACTTTGATCTGCTTGGGTGGTGGATTCTTTGGATGACACGGAGGTCTTCTCCCGTAACTCATTTGAGTCGCTTTGGTCTGAGAACCAGCTCGACCTCTTCAGCAAGGGGGAGAAAGATGATGGGGCAGTGTGGGGAGAAAGCCTGTGGTCTGATGACAAAGATGTCCCAGGTAGCACAGCTGAAGTGGTGGCTGCACTTTCTTGTTGCTGGGTATTCTGGCGCTGGAAAAGTTCCTGGAATGGATTGTTGAACTGGAACGGCTGGCCCGACATTGGCGTCGACAGCATGCTCGGCACATTTCCAATGCCCTCACCGCTGCTGCTATTTCCACTACCAGCATTGTCCCTGGACGACCCAGCAGCAGTGACTGTGCTAGTCTTAAGAATAAGCTGCCCCACTATAGGCCCTTGGCTTGTTGGAGTGTAGCCAGGGAATTTATGGGCAGACATATAGGCAGGCAAGAACTTCATCAGTGATGGGCTTGGAGGATTGGCCAAGAGCGGTCTAGTGCTTGCACTCAATGTCAATGCTGCAGTTGATGTTCGTGCTGCTGCCGATGCAGCACTGGGTGATGTAACATCCACAGCTCCAGGAGATGGTGGTTTTAGGAGAGACAAGTGCCGCGGTCGTGAAGCCAAATTGTTTGGTGGTGAGGAGCTACCAGGTGTAAGTGCTGATGCATACAAGCCTGAGGATACAGCAGCAACTGCTTGTGAAGGAGCTGAAAATACTGCCTCACTAAATGCAGAGGTCAAAGAGGGGGAGGTTGCTGTTGTTGTAGCAGTTGTAGTCAGCCATGGTGGAGAGGGAGACTTTGGCTCTGGCTCATCATCAGACACAGAGTTAATCTGAAAAAATTTGAGAACTATGGTTATTGCTATGATCTCATGCAGTCTCTGACATTCTTTAAAATGGTTCTTGAAAAACACAGGAAAAAAAGTTGTTTCAATTTAGCTGTAAAATATTACTTTTAGTGCACCTGCTGGATAGTTTGGCTATTTATAACAATTGTAGGCATGCTGCGCTGCGGTTTTCTGTAAAATACTCCTTTTCTGTCAGAGACAATAATATTCTTTCTCCTTTCGTCTCCCCTCTTCCCCTACAAACATATCTGTATATGCAGCGACCAGGTAGTCCAAACCTTTGCATGACTGAGGTGTGACTTAATTTTTGCCTGCTTTAAAATGTCACTTAAAAGTGTGACTCAAATCACAAAAATATTATTCAATTGTACATCAGGAACGACATGAAATAACAATACTTAATGTCAGATTTACAAAATAATGCTTTATAAGCATTAATAATGATACAAATATGGAAATTTGATAACTCCATAACTGATAGCAACCAAAAACGTACATTGCTGATCTCCCCTAGCCCAAATAACCCAAAAAGCCTGTATGACATAGTCACTAGCTAAAGGGCAAGTGATATGCTTTGATAACCACACAAAGATAGGGAAATTTTGTGCAGTTTTTGGATGTGAAACCAATTCAGGTAGCAAGACTGGCATAGCAGTTCCCTCAAAAACCCAACTATTCAAAGAGCATGGATTAATTTGACCAGCATAATGAGGAAAAAAACTACACAATGTCTTTACTCCATCTAGGCACCACAGCCCGTTCATACTGGTAAGAACGCGAATGTGACTCATGACCACTGTTCATTTTGTTGATACCCTGCTTTCGCATTTAGGCACTTCCACTGTTTTTGGCATATTTTTCTACAGTTACCGCAATATTAAACTTTCAATCAATACTGTGCCTTGACAATCTCTAAGTAAAATAATTTATGCCATTCAAACTCTTAACATGTGATTCTTCATAGATATACTGACTTTGCAAAAAAGCATTTAATCACATTTTAATGTCATGTCTTGTCAACCTTAAACAAATGAAACTGTTTGAAAACACAAGGCTGTCTCTGCACCTTCATGTGTGTTCTTGTTATTAATTTTATCCCTGTCACATTTGTTTACCATTCCCTTCTTTGTTGCATGGTACTGATTAAAATCATTTCACTAGTTTGATAATTTTTAAGAAAGTGTGTGTGTGTGTGTGTCTTGACACGACTGAAGATGATGAGAAAAAGTTTCTAGGTCAACTTTAGTTTTTAAAAATTGTTTTTAATTAATTTGGAACATACTTTAACTGAAAGACCTGATCTTTCTCATCATACTGATATATAAAAGATGGATATATGTTGTATTGGAACAAAGCTATGAATTGTTCCAGAAATTTAATCTTCCACCAGGCTCTTTGACCATAGCAGCCAACTTTGGAGGTTAATTTATAGACTGCCTCATAAAAGAATTCGGTAGCTTAAATGAAGTATCTTAAGCACATTAATTAAAAATATAAAAATATAATATTTAAATTTTAATCGTTTTGAAATGTCAGGGGTTTTGTTTAATGCATACTACATGCAAAAAGTTAAAAATGAGATTCTTCAAAAATTCACAATTTCCCTTCTAACTTGGCCAATATATATCAACTTGGACTGAAAGGTTTTCAGGGCCTATCTAGGTAATGAAATTCTGTCTGCCAACATATCACATGAAAAAATCACATACAACTACAAACATCTCAACCTTCGATTCCCAGCAGGCATTTGCATCTTGAAAGGCTTTACTAATGTCAAGGCCAAACAAGCAGTAATCGCAGAATTACTAACCCTTATGACAGGAGTCGTCGTCTCTTTGCCTGGCTGACCCTCTTGTGAGATGATCAACCCAACACTGTCCCCCTCTAGCTCTTTGATGCAGACAACGATGGGAGAGGTGTCCATACCCAATTTCAGTCCAGATAGAGGTTTTGTCCTTGACATAAGTGCACCAATAAGAGAGTCTAGACGTGACAGAGCTGCAATGAAAATGAAAAGATTATGTTGCTTTGTCAATGTGGGCTGTAGAAATTTATGTTCCATCTTTGTCATGCATGATTTTCTGTCTTGTTTTATACATCATTTTTCCACTCTTAATTTCAAAAAGACAATAACCTTGATAAAAGCTACTTTTCTCTATAAAAATATGTAGCATTGTTGTTAGCATATGCCTTTAGCATGCAGTGTGCTCAGTGTAATTATTTCTCATTATCTGTTGATATTTTATCAGCATCTTGAGCTTCACTTGATTTGGAATTGCTCCAGAGATCTACATAATCTATTAACGTCAAAAAGGAATTAAAAAAAAGAACCCACCACTTTCTGTCTCCAAGGACCTGGTAGCTGTCTCCCCAATTCCCTGTGCTTCCACTTTGCGTGACAAGTCAAGCAAACTGCGTGCAATCTCTGTGTCCAAGTTGTAAGTACTATTGGCCAGATCTGTTATAAGAAATGACAAAGTGCCAAGCTCTATGACTCCTCATGACTGCTGTATGCAATCTGGTGTTAGTTATCTGCGACAAAGCCTTTTTAAATTAGATTATTATTTTTTTTTGGGTAGGTGAAGCAGTGAAATTTTCCCACTTGCTATCCTGTAGGAACTTTAACAGTTAAGACATAAGCTAGTGTCTACATAAAAAATCTCAGAATTTATAAAACATCAGCAACATCTGACTCTATCAGAACTATATTTTTCATGCACTAGTTTTAGTATCTGCTTACTCTTATCCGTAGTCGATGAGGAGATGGTGGCCATCTCTTTAGACCTGCACACAGCATAAAATTCCTAAATAAATCCATGCATGTCAAAAAGTGTCTAGCAACTAAGGTTTTTATTTATGAAGTTTAAGCTGATTTTCTTGCAAGCTTATTCTGCATTCTATGATGTATCAAACATCCCTTACATTTTGATTAAATCAAAGCATGGGGATGAAAAATGCAATCTTCTACTTGAACTTTACACCTCAATTGTGCAATCTTTTTCAAAATACAGTGGAAACTCGATTATCCAGTCTTCAATTAACCATGCATTTGGTTATCCAGGATTGCCTAAAGAAAAACAAAAAACAAAAAAAATTTGCTAGACAATACACGATCACCAAGATTTCGCCACCAAGAATTGCATAGGTCGTGAAGGTGACACCTTGTTCTGATTTATTCAGTTTGTGTCCACACCTCAAGGTTAGAAAGCAGATTCTTGTAAGTTCGTGCCGGAATGTTGGGGTCCGGTGTGGGAGTGAACAGAAAAATTAAAGAGTTGTTTTGTCAATTGACGAAACTGCATTTTGTTGAACGTGCTGAAAAGGGGGAATCAATATCTATGCTTTCATCCGAATTTAACATCGGAAATCAAACAGTGCATGATATTGCACCTATTCTAGCATTTGCTAATCTTTAGAATTATTTTTGATTATCCGGATGACGGGCGCCGGTCATTAAGCCGGATAATTGAGGTTCCACTGTACAATACACAGACGAAAAAAAAAAAATCATTAAAAATGTTACTTTTTCACTAATATACTGAATTTACTTAATCTTTATAGGGTTGCAAGTTTTCTAGTATTAATGTTCTCAATTTAGAGCATGTTGTACAGGAATTTATATCACCTTTCCATAGATTAAGTCTTTAACAGATTTACAAATCATTCACTGACCCAGCTAAAAAGTTAAATACAAATAGTTAGGAAGACAGATGCTTTCCACCCTGGGCATAATACTTCACACATGGAACAATGATACTTGTGTTGTTATGTTATACCTTCTTCTATCCAGAATCTGCAGTGAGGCTGATAAACTGACATTGGCGGATGCTGACAGGCTGCCATCCTGCTCTGATAATTCACTGCAGCAGAAAAAAAGGGAGATTAACCAGTTTCTGTGGCCAGCAATTTGCAAATTTCTAATCATATCTTCCTTTCTACTTTTTTTCATGCCATCTTCATGCTTCTTTCCCACAATCCCTTGGGCAGCCCGGTGGTGCAACAGTTACCGCTTGTCACCAAAACAGTGAAGGTAGGCTGTCCTGGGTTCAGCTCTCATCTCAGGCACGCTGTTCTTTCTCTGCATGTGGCATCTGTTTACAGAGCTGGCTGCCTAGCTGTGATATAGCCTTAGTTGCTGGCTTTCCATAAAACACCAGTCTCCCCAACCCCAATCCCTTATTCTCTCTATTGAGGTCCCAATGTGCAAATTAGCTCAGCTTTTCTTAGTGCTTGTTGTATCTAGCAAAACCTAGACAGAGACCTGAGTGGATGTATTCACTACTTTGTTCTGAACTGCTCACGCACCTGTCCATACTTCTTCCTCTATCCCCTTCTTCTCCTTCCAGCGAACGCTGGCCTCCTTCTTCTTCATCATTGTCATCTTCTTCCATGTCATCATCATCATCGTCATCATCATCACCATCATCACCATCTGCTGCAGCAAGCGCTTCATCCATAGAACTGTTCTCGATGATACGGGCATCCTTAGCAATGGCACACTGCTTGGCAAGGGCTTCTTCATCAATCTGACTTTCCTCTACAGTAAGTGGAATAGGGTAAATACCCAGCTCTAGGCATCGCTTCTGGTGAGCCTGTGAAATAAAAAGCATCTGTCTTAGATTCTCATATAATGTACAGTAAAAATCAGATAGTATACAGTACAAGTCCAATTCCTTATTTCACTACTGCAAATGGGGGAAAAATATTACAATCACTTTAATCATGCTAAAAGCTTCACATGGAAAATCAACTCTGACTTTGTGTAAAACCTGCTAAAGCCTTGATGCTAATTTATTTGTGTCTGCAAGTGAGACTTTTGGTCTTCTCTTCATTTCCTTTTTTTTCAGGGAGGGGGTGCTGTTATAAATCGAGAGATATTCCTTGTATAAGGTCACACCCTTATTTCTGCCTTGGCAAGCAAAGAGAACAGAGCAAACTGTAACCTAATCGACATGATCTTCTTAGCATATCTTACCTTTGATTTCATATGCTTGGTAAGGTTTCCCTTGGTCTTGAAAGAAAACTTGCAATGGCGACAGTGGTAAGGCCGAAAATCCGTGTGTGTGCGAAGGTGCTTCTTCAACATACTAGGCTTTTTGCATCGAATGCCGCATGTCTTGCACACATATTTGCCTCGGCCACGCCCACGGATATATTCATAAATGTCTTCACTTTTGTATCCACCCTGGAATGCTGCAGCTGCTTGCTTTTTAAGACTCTCAGCAGCCTCATCTTTTGAATGAGCACCTGCTGCTGATGTCAATTTGGTCTCAGATGAAGTAGACTGACTTCTGGTTGATTCTGCACCCACAGATTTTGTCACTGTTAGTGTTTGACCTCAAATCAGTGAGTCCAACAGAAAATTGAGTGAGCAGAACAAGCTAATGTATGTATTTTATAATGTGAAAATCATTCATTTAAATCATTCTTGTGGTTCTTCACAAACAAATCTAGAAAATATAAGAACAGGTGTACCTGGGAATGATAAAAGTCTACAAATGATGGAAAATGTACTTTCTGAAAAATATACCAATGTTGCTTACAAATATGACCGTCAAACTTTCCTAGCTACTTTTCAGTGTTTCAAATATTTGCCTTCATTGTTGATGGCGTTTTCCCAAGCTATCATAGAATCTGCACATTTCAAAGTTGCTCCTTACACAAACACTTGCATTCATGGTTGTGTGTACACGTGTATGTGTATCTATGTGAATGAGAGCACATTCATACACATGAACAAACACATGCCCACACACACACACACACATTGCACAGACCACTGTTTGGAATAATATGTACTTTCCTTCTGACCACAATCATTAGCCAATAAAACTCACTGTACCTCCTGTTACAAAAGCATGCAGTCCAGTGTGCTACATCTTGCTTCTCACCTGAGCCTGAAGACACTATCTCCACATCCTGGAAAGATGCTGTACCTTCTGAAGAATCTGTAGACAAAACTGAGGTTGGTTGCACAGACACCGATGGTGTCACAGCTACTTCCTGCTTGCAACTATTTCCATGGTGGTACCGCCAGTAGGAGCTGTGAGTGACACTGTTCTGCAGCATTGCACATGTAGAGTAAGTTGGATTGGAGGTGTAGCGAGAACAGTAGAGAGAGAGAAGCATGCGTGATGTGAGCCCAACAGGGTTGGGGTTGTGCTTTGAGAGGCGCCAGTTGGAGTACATGGACACACGCCTGTTGCTTCCTCGGACCTGCACGTACATAGGCTGAGCACGTTTGACACAGCAGAAAGTGACGCAGGTTGAGCTGTGGAGTGTTGGGACAGAATGACCTTGCAGGTGATATGGCATGGCTATGGCTGACACAGCTTGTCTACCTGGTGACGTGGGTAGTTTCTTCTCATTCTCTTCCAGCACCTCTTTAGGCAACATCTGTCTCGGTGGTGTGGATGTGTCTCGCTGATCCTTCCGTTTTCCAAAAATCTTGAAGTTTTCATCTATTCCCTCACTTTTAACATCCTCCTTTTCTGCTCCACTAAATGTATCACTGAAGGATGCAGCTACAGTTTGTGAGATGGAAGGGGAGGACTGATCTTTCTGCTCATGTTTTGGCAACAAAGTCCCTGCACTTGGAATGGATGAAAATGGAGGCGAGAAGCTAGGGTTCAAGAGACAAGAGAGTGGAACAGCAGGTAAAGTGATCTTTGAGCCAGCAATAACCACCATTCCTAGCTGCGTGGCTTCATTGCCAATACCCTCTGCCCATCTGCGACTTTGGGCCAACATATTCACACTGATGATAGGCTTGTAAGCTATGCTCTGAATCTGGGAGTTGACAAACACTGGCTGTGCAAGAACAACTGGCACTGACATTGATGTGGCTCCTGGTTGAACTGAGGGTGGCACAACCACTGTATCACTGTTTTCTGCTGTTGATGGCATATTGGGCTTCACTGTCTGGTGTGCTTCTGCTATGGGCGTAACATCTTCCAGGTTGCTGAAGCCAGCATTCTGTGCCTTACAAGAATCGTCACCTGCTGATGAATCCTCTTCATCATCCTTGAGTATGCCTGCAGCTCCAGACCTTCTGTTTTGTCCTGTTACACTTGCAAGGAGTTCAAGTTTCGGAATATTGGCGATGATGGCTGAGTCCTTGGTCACAGGTTCTGAGAGAGTTCTGAAGAAAGAAGGGGTTCCAGGAAAACTGCAGCTAGACTTTTCAGTGCTGCTTGTTGAAGCAGCTTTACTCAGTTTTAGGCCCCCAAAGGAGACTTGCATGCTAGGCGGAATTGACCGTGCCTGATGGCTTGTCTGTGGCGATTCCCTGCTTGGTGTTGCAGTGGAGGGGGCACCTGAAAAATGCCAAACAAATGAAAATGCATAATTAATTTAACTACAGGCTGGTGTTGATATGTGTCTGTTCTGCCTATAACGCTGACTCAACAGGTTTATGACAGTGAAAAGGCCTTTCTGCATTCCTCCATGCTCCTGGCAATGTTCACTTGGTGTATGTTTGCTTGATTGCGATGCCCTTCTGTCATATGGCATCACTACCTACTGCCCCTTGTCTCTTGTAAAGAACACTGAGCTCACTTCTGTGTGGGTCAAAGGTGCTATATATATATATCCTCTTATAATAATTATTATAAACCCATATTGCTTTGCCTGCACTTTTTAGAACAAGACTTGTTATGAACAGAATAAATTCATGTTTTAAAGGTGTTTTTGCAATAATTATTCAAAATTTTTAATAAAACCAATTTATCATTTGCTACTTAACATTTATGCATTCCTTTTCTGACAGCACTGAATTAGAAAAAGCTGAGTAGTGGTGACATTTTAAAGGCATATGATTTGGATTGCCTGACAGAATGTACTCAATTCAAGACCAAATCCACATTTTCTCACTTTGTTAACTGGAGTAACAATGCAAAGAAAATATTCCATACAGAAGGTGATACACACCATGCACTCCTGCCACACTACTGGTTAGCAGTGTGAAAGGTGAAGAAATGGCTTTGTTTAATGATGCCAATAAAATGGACTGTGATGTACAGGGCGTTGTAGGTGTTGCAGCAGCTGTAGAACTTGGGGCAAGCGTGGCAGGCGAGGCTGGCTTCTCTGCCTCAAGAGACATCATGCGCTGCTCGCTGATGGAGCGTTTCATGAGAAGTTTGCCTTTCAGCTTCAGCTTCCACAATGCTTGAGGGTCAGAGGATGGGGTGCCAGGGGTGCCTGGGGTGCCAGGAGTCCCAGGTGTGCCTGGTGTCACAATGGTGCTGCCTTGCGGTGTTGACACAAGGCTTGGAATGCCCAATGGAAACCCTGTTGTAGACGACAGCATCTCCGGCTGGGAAGCAAATATCTGTGGGATAGATGTCGAAGGTGGGGTGATGACTACCCCAGAAGCGACAACTTCATCCCGTCCTGCTCCTGTCACTCCAGAAACACCAATGGCTTGCACTGTATCTGCTGCATGAATCGAAATCATTGGCTGGCCAATCAAAGAGGGGCCAGCAACAGGAGTTGTGGGCTGGGCAATGGTCAGAAGTGGGGTGAAAAACTGAGATCGTGGCAGGATCAGTTTTGGGGCAATTTTCACCTTTGGACTATGACTCTGAGCTTGGCCTGCTGGGGTGCTTACAGACGGTGACAGCAAGGTTGAAACTGTGACTGATGGTGGCATTTTCTGAAGAACAGGTGAGATACTGGTTACACGTAAGCTTGTTAAAGCTTTACTGGCAGCCATTTTGACGTTAGCTTTTGCCAGAATGACGTTAAGGTCTCTTGGTTTATTTTTTGATCCCTTAGGACGGCCCTTCTTTGGTGGCATAAGAGGATCTATGTTTTCAATGATGAAATTCTGCTGTGGCCTTGGAAACCCATCTCCTCTATGGCAATTTTCATCCACTGACTGGGATGGACGTAAGGTCAGCTGTGAACGTAGCTGAGGGTAGTCATCTTTTTGCCCCCAAGAACGGGCTTCAACTTCTGTTGTTGAATGGGATTTTAAGAAAGCTGGATTGCTAGCCTTTTTACTAGCATTCAACTTATCATTCAGCTCCTCCTCTGAATGATGATGAAACTGTAGCTTTCCGGACTTCAGTTTCAACCGATCCACTGTTGATGACGACACAGGTGTAGAGGCAATGGAAGAGATAATTTTGGCATTGGCTGCCTCAATGACAGAAGGCTCCACTGTTATCTGCTTTGATTTAGTGCAATAAAACATCATATGCATGTTTAGATACTGGCTCTTGTCAAACAAGACGCCACAGTATTTACAAGAGAATTTCTCAGAGGTCTCAGTTTTGTCTTTCAAAGACTCTCCTGGCAAGGTTAAACCCAGCTGCTGACTGTCAGATGATAATGGCATGCACTGTTGACTGACACTGCTGACACCTAAAATGGCATCGCGCACTGTGAAAACTCTTGTCTGGTCTAAGCTATCAGATGTGGACGCAGCGTCCATGGACTTGGAGTGCACATCTTTCACTGTGAGCACCACTTGCTGTGGGCCATACCCTGGCTTGGTGATGTGACTAGGATGCCGCAGCATGCTGCCCAAAGCTGCATCAGCACTCTTCACTTTTGTATCAGACTTAAGTTTGGGCGGGCGGCTAAACAATGTTTCATGAAGTGCAGATGGTGGCATCAGAGTTGATGGGGACTTTGAAACAGTGCCTTTTTTAAGAAGGTCCTTGATTACTGCATTGTGTGAAACTTGTTTCGATGGTTGAATATTCACCTCATTGCCCATTCCAACTGAGGAAAACTTTGTCCCTGGTTGGCCAATCATGGGAACTGAAGGTGAAGTGTTTATTATTGGAATGGAAATCTTTTCAGGTGGTGCTGGGGATGCTTGTGCCAATGAAAAGGTTTGTTCCGAACTGGACTTCCCAAGTTTGAACTGGATTTTTATCTCACCAGCTGCATTTCCTGACAATGTTGATGCAGAACTTAATGCACTAAGCACCTCCGCTGGAAGTAAAGTGGGAATGGACAGCTTTCCATCAGACGAGACAAAGGCCACCTCAGATGGTCTTTCTGCACTGCTCACAACCACAGAGGGAGGAGAAGTTATTAAGTACAGCTTGTCCACCTCTTTCATGCTCCCTTTCGTTTTGTCCAAACTTTCAGATGGCTTGAAGATGCAAGGCTGGTCACTTGCACGAACACTAGACACAGAGACAGAGCGTCTCAAGTCTCTACTGGTGACATTGGATCTGTCCTGGCTGATGTCCAGCGAAGCAGAGGAAGAGAGAATTGCTCTGCTCTGAACTTCCCCTTCAAGTGGTATTGGGTGCAACGGAACAGAGGAAATGGTTGGAATGGCAATTCTTGGACAGGCAGAGGAGGAGGAAATTGCTGATGATGACTGCGTTTGGTCATCTCCACTCGCTCCTTTGATTGGCTGATCATTAATTTTCCATGACTGGAAGCAAGAGTCACTGTTCTGACGAGAAAATCTTCCCTTTGACCGAGGGGGGTCGACCATGGGCATGTCCACAATGGCTGCATTAGCTGAGATGAGTTTTTGAATCCTTTCTTTCAGAATTTCTGATGTCGTAAGCTTGCAGTCAGCAGAAATGGAGCGGCTCAACAATGGAGGCATTCGTGGAGCAAGCTTAACATGCTGGCTGGTGCCACCTGCACTTGCATTGTTAGTCCCTGAGACACACCCAATGCTCTCCAGACTGCCAGTCATCGAGGCAGACTTGGTGAGTACTGGCTCTTTCAAGGTAGACTTATCACTGTGAATCTGAATGGCTGGCACATTTTTACTTCCTTCTTCGCTCTTGTCTTTAGCTGTCTCTTCTTTCTCATCTTTACCCATGTGAATGGTCACCTGTATGGCATTGTCAGGAAGGGTTTTGAAAGTGTATGTACAGCCAGCCGTGTCTGGGAACTTTTCTCTTAAGGCTTCCAGTTTCTGTAAAGCTTTAGTTGCCTGGTTTAAGCATCTGACAGAACCTGTGTCCTCCTTAGTGTCTGTTTCTTCCTTAGTGCACTCAGACTGCTGCTGGGATAAAAACCTGAAAGGTTGGGATGGCAATGAAGAGGCAGAAGAAGCCACAGTAAGATCTGCTGGGGCTGAAACTTGTCGAGAAAACTGAGCCTCGTGATGAGACACTGCTGATGTTACCGGCTCCGAGTCAGATCTCAGTGTAACTAGAGGATGTGAAGAGTCTTGGAAAGCCAAGTTGGCATCTGAACTCAAGCCATCAAGCTCACCGTGTGCTGAAACAGTGGCTTCTGTGGTGCTACCTGCTTTGGGTGCGATGCGAGTAGGAAAATTGCTGTGCACTTGCAGGAGATCAACGTGTTCTTTGTGCTTGATCCTGTCCATCTGTCTGCTCCACTCCATCAGCTTCTTCTTGTCGATCTTCTGTCGAATGTTTTCCAGAATTGACTCTTCTCGCACTGGCTTGTCATAGGTGAATTCCCTGCCTGCATGATCCTGTGTGTGGCTGATGCTGTTCTTTCCACCTGTGAAAACCTCACTACTACTGCTGGCTTGGCTTGCCATTGCTTCTTTGCATGTTAGGGAGGGAGAAACAGCCCTTGGCACTAGCTTCATCATTACCGTGTCCTTAATCCCTGCATCTTCCCTGACCACAACAAAATCATCCTCATTATCGATGCTAGCCTCTGCATCAGAATCAGTTCTTTCCGAATCTGCTCCAGATTCCTCCTCCAAGGTACTTCCTTCCTTTATGGAAACATCTTCAGCTACAAGCTTTTCTGACCCTTCTTCCACAGAAGACAGCAGCTGCCCCTTTGCAATCTGCCCCACTCTCACAGCATGTGCCAGGGACTTCTGGTGTTTGTACAAGTTGCTTTTGGTCTTAAAAGAAAAGCCACATGGGTGGCAGGGGTACGGACGCTCCCCAGTGTGGGCTCGCAGGTGCTTCTGCAAAACGCTGGGCTTGGCACAGCCTCTTCCACAGTAGTTGCAGACGTGGCGACCAGGCTTTTGAGGATGTTTCCTTTTACGCCCTGCCAAGCCCAGAGCTGACAGCACCAAAGTGCTGCCGCTGTTGGAGTCAATGCTGGACTGGCCAGGGATGGCCAGGCTCCCTTCATCACTGTTGTCCAAACTAATTGTGTTACTCAGTGGTGCAGACATTGAGACAAGTGAGGAGCTGTCAGAGTTAAAATCTGAAGGTTGTTTCATGTAGACTAACTTCATCTTCTGTTTGTGTAGCATGCTTCCTAATGCCGGGTGTTTCTTTTCCAAAGCTGATGCCTCGCTGGACACCACCTTCCTTGCAGGCCCAGGAACAGCAGCTGTCAGAGCAACGTTTGGGGCCATTATGACCCCCCGTGGTGCTGGCAACTGCAACTGCAGCTGCTGCTGCTGTAGCTGTTGCTGCTGCTGATGGTTATGCTGCAAGATGGCAGCCTTGTGGTGATGTAAGGGCTTGACTGGAACACCTGAGCTGGACACATCTTCAGTTATAATGAGCCGGACGCCATCTTGTGAGATGATGTTTGGACCCACGTTGCTCAGAACAACAATATTGTGAGTGGTAGGGACAGCGGTAGTGACCGTTGTGGTGTTAATGATGGTTGGTGCACAGGTACTGGGAAGTGAAGGCTTTGGCTTTGTCACTGGCACAGGCACAGCTGTTTGAGGCTCCTGACGCATATTCTGAAGCTCAGAGTCAGTTACCTATATAATGAAGCATGGGTAAATAATTGCATTCATTATGACTTAAAAGCCTTTACATAAGTATCTATAAAATAAGCTCATCTGAAACAGTAACTTAACAGTCAGAAACTAACAGAATAGTTTATTTTAACTGCCATACAAAAACATAATCACTGTGACTGTAACATGACATTACAAAATATACATTTCTTTCAAGAATGTTTACAGACAGAGATCCACGTCTTTTTTTACTAACAAAAACTTCTTGTTTGGTTAATCTTTCAGTTACTGTCAATAACACCTGTTGACATAGAGGAAGTGACAATCTGGAAAGTGAAATAAACGACAACAAAAGTGGCATTAGGACAGCGAAAGAGCTAATTGATGTGACAGTAAAAGAACTCATGAAATTTTCATTTGGACAGAACCAATGAAAGTGTCATTTGGAGAGAACTATTGAAAGTGTCGGTTGAAAGAGTGTAAACCTGAACACATGGGCTGTATGCACACAATTCTACATCTATATGTGTACATCACACAATCAAATAATAATGATGTCGGTTCTTCTGAACCATACTGCAAAACTACTCATGGTAATATAAACAGTAGCATCTGAAGTATCTGACTACACCTCTGCAATCCAGCAGCAGAGCACAAGCAAATGAAGAGGTTCCTTAGAGTTACCTGAAAGAGTGCCTCTAGCGATCGGTTTGGCTTCCCACTGCCACTGTTGCTGCTGCTGCTGCTAGTGCCAGACTGTGGCTGCTCAGCTTTAGAAACTGGCAGAGTATGTGTGACTACCACCATCTCTTCCCTGCCAAAAATTCCTCCAGAGCCTGTCACAGAAGTGACATTGTCTAAGGTACAGGTGGCACCTGCAGGACTTTCAGGTGTGCTTGCTGGAGATGAAGCAGTAATAAGCTCCATCTTGACCTTAACCTTTTTAAGCTGTACTGCCTTGCTGCCTGGAATGTTTTTAGAAAGAAACCATTATGCTATTGTAATGTGTCATTGAGTCCATAACTAAAAATGTTATCATTTGTAACAAGAGTTTTGAGAGAAAATCCAGAGAGCCCCAGCTTACTGAAGCATGCTGAAACTGAATTGCAAGAATCATCATTATCACCAACAAAAATAGGCAAAACAAATACATTTAAATATGGGAAAAGGTGAAAAATCTCTTATGTATTATGGTAACTGAAAAAAATATGAAGATGTCAATGCCAATGCCAGAAATATTAAATCATGGATGCATCACAGGTTATATATTGATAGTATTTTATTTGAATTTATTTTATAATTAAAATAAGTAAAAAAAAAGTCTTTTTAAGCATCGCTCATTAAACACAGCAATGGAAACTCCACAGAAGAAATGTGAGACAAGTTAAGCAGGTGCCATGCCAAATTAATAGGACAGCAAGCTACCTGCATCCTGGGCAGCTCCAGGGACAGGTCTTGATAACCCTGTTTCTTGCACTGTTGATCCACTAAGTCCATCCAACGAATCTGAAATAAAAAAAGATTTATGCAAATCTTCTCTCCAATCAATTTTAAAATCTTCTAAACTTTCAGCACAACATATCCTGGATGCAGCAACGTTGCTCTGAAATGTGACAGATGTGATGAAAAATATATTCTCATCAAACAGAAATGCTAACACATTACATTTTCATTTTCCATGAGAATTCTCTCGTCTCCCTTCTTCCAAAGCTTGTCAGAAGTTATTTGCTAATGATCCATACAAAAATCTCTACGACTTGAGCCACCTCATCTATCTGTACATCCCCTTCTTTTTATCACCGCGTAAGCTTTTTTAAACTGTTCCTCAATAAAGCTCCATTTTACTTTGGCAGAACTTATGTCTAAGAATTGCTAATTATTAGTCTTATTGGGATCAGCAACGTCTGAACATAACGTGGAAACACTCAGCTAAATGGCTGCTTATGACAAATGCTTAAAAACACTCCTGTCAAATTAAATGTTTACCGTCCTCCTTTGGTGCCGTACAGTTTTTAGATGATGTGCTGTGTATTCCTGAAGTTGCAAGCCTGACACCAAAACAAACTAAAGACAGCCTTTTCAGCCACAGAGATACAAATGTAGAGGTTCACAGTTTAAAATCTGATCAGCCTGGTCTTCACGTCAAACATTCATCCTCTTGCCCAGGCTTGTTGCTTTGTATGTATTAATCCTCATATGCCCACACTGCATTTTTATCTTTATCTCATTTTTGCAGGGCTAAGAAATCCAAGCAGCAAGTGCTCACCTGAAATTTTGGCCTGCTTGGTGCCAGCTGTCTCACAGGTAAGCTCCTCATCCAATGGTCCTGTGGCAAAAAGTTAAGAAAAGTACAGGCATGAAAAAAGGTAACAATATCTTCTTATAAAAAGTAAAGGCAATTTTGTTAAAAGTGTTTATGATCCATAAACACTGCTCATTTGACAAGATGATGAAAAATAATTTTTAAAGATGTTTGATGATGGTACTAAAACCACAATAGCAATACAAAGTTTGACTTCTGGTGAGCTGTGTTTCAAGTACTGGATGGACATTAAAAATCACACTCCATCCCTGACCAGTTCTTACATTTTATGTTTAGAGAACTAGAATGTCAGAAACTGAGCCATCTAATGTTGAAGTGATGATATTTTCATGGAGCTCAAAGTTTTGACACCCCTTCCTGGCTATATCTACCATCACATCTATCTTAATGCCAAGATTCATTCATTTTCTACTAATACCATATCAAATGTCTTCCACAAACTGAGGAAGCTTAAACATTCTCTACACAACAATCCCATTCTTACACAATAAGCACATCTTTAAATTTTTTTTTAATCTGTTCAAATCAAATGATCCTTTTATTCCGATCTCTTAAAAGTTTTCATAAAAGGAAAGTATTCACATTTCTATGCAGACTTTACAGTGAAAACCACAAAAATTCTAAATCTTGGCTTGCCAGCAATGAGCCAAACAGTCCAATGTCAATTTTCATAGTGTGTGTAAAGGTGATCCGATCTAACAATGCGTACCTAACATGAGAAACTAAATCAAGAGTTTGCTCAAGAGGGTGTCGTTTATTGTTAGTTAGCCTTAGTCTTGTGCTTATTTTAATATTAATTGTTGCTGTAGTGTTGTTGTTGGTGATAATACAACATATAAAAATGACAGGTCTTGTTTACGCTCCTTTTAGAAAGCGTATCTGGAGAAACCCACGACCTATGACACTGGTCACTGCTCCAAGCACCTTCTCTTGGATTCATTAAGCCCTTAGTGCAAGTGGCGGCGGTACGAGAATCTAGTGGCGTGCTTACACGCTGCGCCATCGCGAAGGCCTGCCGGGCGCCTAACGGCACCGAGGTAGCCGGCAAATCAATCCGACGCCAGTCGACGTCGTGCGCAACTTCCTCTCCCATTTCCCAGCACCACCTCCTTCCTCCATCATCAGCCATCCCCCACCGAACCTGTCCACGATTTTCCAGGGGCCGGCCAGCTCGCGGCCGTGGTCCTGACGTGCTATCGACCATGGCCATATGATGGCGTCATGCGTGCACGACCAGCCACGAACAAACAAACAAACAAACACACGCCAGCTATATACTCGCTGATGCGGGTTCGTGTGAATGTGTATACACAGACGCTTGGATAAGACCCACACATGTGCACAATACAAGTGCACGCGCGCGCGCACACACACACACACACACCGCAATACACCCACACAGTTATGTCCGATCAGATGCGCAACTGCCCACACACATCAGCGAAACGTTGTTCTGCCCTACTGCAGAACTAGAATATGCCAGCAGAGTTTGTAGAACACAAGCGCATCCTGTGACTGATAAAAAAAAGGACCTCGATCTTTTGAAATGGGAACAGCGCTTCGATTGGAAAAAATATATAACCAGCTTGAATTTGATGCAGCAGCGTCTTCTCCCTTGTAGAGCTCTGCAGACCTGCAGCTACAGCGTCAATTACACATGTCCAGTAAAGTATCCTCGAACCAGAGCAGTTATTAAATGTACAGAATTGTTCGTCCACACGCGTGCTCTTGAACCAAAACAGTTGTCAAGCACTTGACCTTTAAACGTCCGCTGACTGGAGTCGTTTGCCCTTAGTGAATATTTCATTACACCAAATCGCTTGACGCCCATCCCCCCCCCACCCCTGGTCACCTCATCTTCAGAGCTTTCAACTCAGACTCGTGCTTGTCTTTGCACGATAAGGAGGGGGTGGAGCCTTCTCTGAATGTATTTTGTCCAACGAATTCTTTGGGGTTGTTTTCTTTAAATTCCGTGATCCAAACAAATCAAGAAGTCTTCATCGTAGAACTACGTCAACTTAGGCGTCGTCTTCCTTCCACCTTCCTCTTAAGGAAGTCTAACTAAAGGTCCAACAGGAAGCCTAACCAAAAGACCGGAAGTTACATGGTTTTTGCAGTAAGATGGATACCTAGAGTTGCATTGAATACCAGATGTAACCACAGCCGCTAGGGGAAGCGCGGAAGGAGACGGAGAAAGTCTTAAGAGTTTGCTTAGTTTCACACCGGAGTGATCATGCCAGACCAAAGTGTAAACTGGCGTCGGCGACCTCTGACCTGAGAATGACGCACTGCCTGCCGGGAAGTATGTGGTGGTTCTTTATACAAACCGATTATAAGCCTCTGAAACCGATGGTTTGGCACAAACTTTCTCAACAACTACGCAATACCACAGCACATGAGAGAGTGAGAGAGAGAGAGAAAGAGTGTGTGCAAGAGAGACAGAGAGGTGGGTGGGGAATTATAACAGACATTTCGAGGTTTCCGATATCATTTTCGAGGTCAATGACGGGATGAACTCGTTTGGAATGTGCCTGCTCGTACTTTTTTTTCTGCGCGTGCGTAGTACGTGATTTCATGTGGTCGAAACGGAAGTAAGGGTCCAGTGGAGTAATATACAGTGGGCATAATGAGTTGTATCGCTCGCAGCTAATACGCCAGTTCATCTGTACTTTGTCTATTATATATATATATATACCAGAAAGGAATAATAGGTTTGATCTGTCGTGCAAACTAGTCTTGAAAATGATCATTGATATATCTCTCTCTTTTTGCTAACCGCGTCTTCTTAAAAAAAAAAAAAGCTTCTGCCACCCTACAGAATATCATACAAGTTGGACGGTTAGTTTATTTGACAAGTGCTTCCAACTAATGGTGATTTTGCAGTATTGGGACTAAGTTGTGAAAATCGTCCCACGGCCAACCCTGTGAAGGGGTATCGCATCCAGAAAAAAACAAGACAAGGTCTGAAGCAAGATTCTTTGGAGTCTTTACTGTCGGGGTTACAGCATGGACCTTAATGTCCGGTGTAAGTCTCGGCTTTCCTTTAAACAGGCCTCGTGTTTACGGTTCTTTGTATACCTTAAATAAATTCTTAAAGTAGATGTTTTGTTTTCGTAACAGAACAATCTATACAACTGTTTCCAAAAAATCAAAAACAATGCTGTTTTAATTGTTAGTGGTAAAACAAGTCAATAGCATCTGTTGTGATGATGTTTTTATATTATAAAATTGTAAAATGTAAATGCATTTTCTATAAACAAAAAGAATACATTTTACAGAAAATACTGTTTATTTTGCAATCTTCTTTAACAAGGTTCTGATGACAGTAAAGCTTAATTACTCACTTCTAAAATTTCTTCGTTAGGAATATCCGCCATTTTGACAGAAAACGGAAGCGAAAGCCCTTCGTTTTTAGGGTTTGTTACGATTGGTCACTCCTATGATAGAGCAAAGAGGCAACAAATGAGAGACAATTATCCAGTGAATGAAGGTCCGTGGTTACAGGTAAGAGTTTTACCACTGCGTTATCAGACCAACCCGCTCCAACCGTCCCTTATCACTTCTTCCCCTACCGCATCACCAGCACCCAAAGTTACGTCCCTAAGCTCTTTCTCATCCCCTTTTCGTCAGTAACCAGTGTTACGTCCCTGTTGTCTTGTATCACCCGCCATCTCCAATCACATGCGTTGTGCCTAGAGGTTAGCCGTCTCCATCATTACCTGTAATCTCCAGTCACCAAGGTAACAGCTAGGCTTGCTGTCCTTCTTTTGCATGCTTCGGTCGTCATTTACAAGAAGGCAAACAAACGCAGAGACGACAACCCCATCATCTCCCTTAATCTTTCCTAACGAGACAGCAGGGAATTCCCCAAGTTAAGAAGGGTTTCGGTCGTTATAGTGTTCGTTTACCCAGACCAAGGAGAATGTTGTGGCCGAGGCAGTACGATACAGCATCTTATCTTAGTAGACGTCGCTGACTGGGTCAGCTAACCAAAAATCTGGTATTTCTTACCCTGATTTCCAATGAGTTTGGGCAATGAAAAATTTGGCAGCAACCGTGATAAGCATTGTTCGTCACGTATTTCGAAGACCTGGACTACCAGGACGGCGCGCTTGATGCTGTCAAGACTTTTCAAACTACGTCTCGAACGGCATGTCGCTTTTAATGACAGTGACACATGGGTAAAATTTATTGTGACATGGAAACGTGCGCCAGTGACAGTTCCTGATACCGAAACAACCTCAGTGTGGTCACAGGAATGTTTCTGAGTGATCGTGAAGGTGCGAAGGTAAGTAGGAAACAAGAGCGACACCCACAAACGTTCGTATGCACAGTTTGAAGATCCGTACTCTCGGAGAGCAGGAAAACGAAGATGTGACCTCTCCCATGTTACCTGACCAGTCCTGTTGGGAGACACGTCGAACTAACCTGTGAGCCCTGCACGAAGCGCTGCTCTCCCTGTCAGGTCATAGGGCGAGAGACGGTGCTGCCTCAGGGGCAGAAAAGGACCGCTTGGGTAAAGCTCGCGCCAGTACGCAACGAACGGACCTGTCAGGCGGCGGGATATACGTGAGTCACTAGCCAGACATTTTACGACCGGATCACTGGGGCACCCAAAACAGCGAAACGACCGCGTGTAGAAGCAGAGTAGTTCTTCCTCTTCCACACAACCACCTACAAAGTGTTCAAGCTAAACATGCCTAAGACAGAAAAACAGCCTCAAAGCTCGCATGCACAACATCAGTACAAAATTGTTACTTGAAACTTAGTAAAAATTAAAAAAAAAAAACAACAACACACGAATAGTTTATAAAATGAGAATGACGGTGTCTCTAACTCATCCTGACAGATAATTTGTTTGCTCATGCCCCATCAATGCTGACTCACGAAAAATGGAAATGGTGCAGCTGCCACCTACACAGCAATGACATAAGGCAAACGCTAGCCCTGACATCAATCGGGACAAGTGTGACCTTAAATAAGAGGCTGCTGAGGCTGTCGAGTATGATTTTTTTTTCTGACAGTCAGGCAGCTCATGAAATTCTCCGAACCAACCAAAGACGAATTCATTAAATGCTGACGATGTCTCGACAGCAAACCAACTCGACGGAAGTCACTGTGACCTTACGCAAACGTATCAATGTCCCTTCGGCGACAGCGCTAGTTTTTTTTTTTTCCCTCCTCCACCAAGCATGTCATCCAACTCAAAAAGGGTTCGTATATTCAGAGACTTTAAAGAGAGAAGGATTAGCAGCTCAAGCGCGGGAACAGATAACTTGCGACGCGCATGCGCTGGACTAAGTTACTGCCTCGTTTTTTTTCGGTTTTACTTTACACAGTGTGTCACAGAGATACTGTCGTAATTATTTTGAGATACCAGGCACTAGATGTGCGATTCCAGGCTGCCCTTCATGCAAAAGTTGACACAAAGGTTTATCATTTTTCCGCATACTAAGACAAGACAATCAAGACTGGGGAAAAGCTCTTGTGAGGGCTGGGAATCGTGATTCTAGTTTTAACATTGAAAGAGCGACTATTTGCTCCAGACACTTCAAACCGGAATGTTACATTGAAGATAAGTCACCTGGCTAGACAAGTATAACTTTTTTATATTTTAGAATAATTCAACTTTCCAGTGGTTATAAGTTTTGCTGCGCCAGATAATAAGATTCGTTGACGGTAAAATAAGCGAACTATTTATCCACCACTGGTGTCTTGAAACTGTTTTTATTAGAGAGTGAGAGAAAGTGTGTGTGTGTGTGTGTGTGTGTGTGTGTGTGTGTGTGTGTGTGTGTGTGTGTGTGTGAAGATGATAAGTAATCTATTATGATATTAAATCTGTTATGTTAAATAATTTGATAACACAACGCACGATGTGAATGTGTTCAAAACAACGTTGAAAATCAATAAATTCAATAGGATTTAAATGTTTCAGACTAAATGGAGTTTAGTACCTTCCTTAGAGCCTAAGTCTGCATTAATCCTGAATTAAATTCATTAAGAGACAATAAACTTGCTGCAAACCGCTTACTGTAACCACTCAAAAAGACAATAAGGTAGAGAGCGAGAGCTTGCTGGCATAACCATCTTCTTGACTTTGAAATAAATACATATACTACGATACAGCGCTCTGTCTGAGCAAAGACATTTTACATTAAGAATTAGGTATTAAAATATTCTATCAAAGCATACTTTCTAAGAAGATTTCTTCAGTATCTAAAGATTCTATTATCATCGCGGGCACAAAACAAAGAGACCGGAAGTTACCTGTCAATAAGTTAAAGGACAAACTGAGCGCAACATTTTTTCTTTATGATCGGGTTTAGTTCGTTTTCAAATAAAAATTAAATCAAAAATCAAAATAAAATATGAGAACATAATTATGCTTAATTATAAAGATATAAGCCTTCAAAGATCAGCATTCTCACCTGCCACTAAGAAAGCGGAGAAAAAAATTACTCTCCTATAGGGAAGACCTCTTACACGCCCTGAGTATTTGTAACAGCGAGTGTGCATGTCTTCAAGTCAAACGAAGAAACATCGCTCCGGTTGTCGTGTTCAAGAAGCGATTTTTTTGCACAAAAAATGAAACAGCTGAATTTGGAATACAACCCTACATATTGGACCTTTAGTAAGAAGCTTAGAATGAAGTTTAAAAAAATAATTCAATGGTCTAAACTGAATTCATTCAACAGACTGGTAAGTCAATCAGACTGCGCGCGCAGATGGCTGTCCTTTCCTTCAGTGTCTCAGGTATATTGAAATAGTCATCTATGTAGTCCAGCTCCAACATATATTTCTTTGATCATATTGATCGAGTGTCCGTTTACTGTAGGCCACATCACTACTCCCTAAAGACGTTAGAAAATAAGGATGAACTTCAATCAAAAAGTATAATCTGCAAACGATTTTTAGTATTCCGGGAAAAGGGGAAGGGGAAAGCAAGACGGACGAATGCTATGCAGAAGTGACCTGTCGATGTAAGTGACATCAGCGGTAATGTTGAGTTGAACCAATGCTGCTTTCAAGTGGGTGCGGGTGGGTCAGCAAGACAAGTGACTGTAGGTCTCAGTTGTTTGGTTTTAAGATACGTGTGCAGAAATCTCGTGTTTGTTAGAAATTTTGTCACTGACAACTCAGTTCAGTGGGTTTCCAGTCATTTAAAATCTGACGTCTAAGACAGACTCCCCAAGTCTTGTCAATGCCATCTGCTGCTCGAGAACGTGTTTAAAGTCGTTTGATTGACTGATATATCTCAAGGTTACTTCTTCTGTTTCTTGATGCTTGCAGGCATGGCACCACCGTCTGGATCGAAATGTTAACTTTTTCTAATGTTGACATTCCCATGCAGCATCCAGGGTTCTCGAGTGTAAAAAAACTTTAATTAGCTTGTTTTGCTTCCATCTTTCTCACCCCCCCCCCGCCCGCCTTTTCTTCTCTTATTACTTTCGACGACAGCCATATCCATTGTAACCAAGGTTGCACGGACACTGAGCAGCCACACGCTTTCATTGTAATTGTGTCGACACTTTTACATTCTAGCACGCTCTCCCATAAGTGCAGATGAAACCTTAAACAAACTGAAAAAATACACCACTGGAAGGTAAGCTGATAAACATGACACGGCCTTGCTGCTTAGGATGAATACAGCTCACAGGAAGTGTTCGTGGCGAGGGGTTGCTGGCGATGGGGAGGTGTCTGCGAGCCGAGCGAGCGAGGGGCCATAGCCTTCTGGGAGAAACAATCGATAGGGACCTCAGCTTTTCGCGAAGCACCGAGACTCCAGTGACATTTACCAACAAGCACATTTGCCAAAGATCAGTACGTCCAAAGCACTCCGCAGAATCGATACAACGTGTTTTACTTTTTAGTTCAAATGTTTCCACTAGAACTCGACCCCGCGAATCGGTTAATGACACATTTTGACCTTCCCGTTTGTTTCGGTCACTGCTGGGAGGCGGGAGAGATAATGGAAGGAAGGGAAGTGACGTCAGAAAGCTAGGGTCATTTGATCAATGAAATGATACGCGCTGGTGATAAGCTTGTTAATGACATGTAATCCACATTAAGTTGATGTGAACTAGTATTTAGCAACATCGTATGTGACCATGCAAAATGATAGGAAAATTGTGTAGTATCTCTTGATCTATTTTTGTATTTATATCTTTCGCATCAATCAATAACTCGTTCTTGTGTATGCGCATGTCATTGAGTAGGTGACACACACACACACAATCAATATGAAAATGTTCCCATCAACATATCGTTCAAATTACTGCCGCCGGACAAACTGTTGTGAAACACAGGTCAATGTTCCGCTTATTATCAGCTCTCCGATGCAAATAACAGACCATTTTCAAAACACTGCTGACAAGCACACTCTTCAGGTGACAAGTCATGACAAGGTTGGTATCCTGTAAATTGCACAACCCATGCGGATACAGCCTTGGGAAACACCCATGTGACTGTCGGAGCCATGGCAACAATGACGTCATGGTCCCGAACACTGGGCTTCCATTCAAGCTTGGTGGTGTGCCCCCTCCTTACTGTGACCTTCCCCTTTGATAAGTACGTCAAGCAGCACGTGAGCATTTAAGCGTCCGATACGAGCGCGCGCGCGCGAAACTGATTGGATAATCTGGCCTGCTGCGAAAACCAACACGTTTTATCAGATTCTGCATCACCGTCACTTTTCAGTGTAAATGGTACGCTGCAAACGCCCACGTGTTCCCACCATATTCTCCCCCCCACACACACACACCCCTCACATATCCTCACCCTTCTCCAAAAGTGGGTTTCCTGTATACTGCACGCCTGCCGTGCAATTTATTTAGCCGTAACCCAGTGACGAGCTCTGTGTCCAGCATAATCAATCACGCTTCCATCACGACTAGACCTGAAAAGCCCTGCGGTGGCTGCTAGCTCCGCGGGTCTGTTTACCACCATTCCGTGTTGCTAAATATAGCCCAGTGCTAGCTCGCCCTCGCTCAGGGCAGACGACAAGCCGAGTGGAAGTTTTCCACGGACGAGTCCATAGTTTGCCGATTGGGGGGGGGGGAAGGTTGGCGAACTTGTACATGCAGCAGCGGCAATCCGCCGATGCACATAAGCACACGCTGTTGATTCGCTTGCAGAACGATGTCGCGATGCAATATGTCAAAATCGATGGGCTTCACATGATTTTTAAAATGTGCCACAAAACATTTATATGCGAAGCAAATCACCAGGTCACCACAGCCGTTTTATGCAAGAGCTAGTGTTATTTCTCGTCAACACCCTATAAATTAATAACGCATTTATACGCTAGACTTAGAGAACAGACACATGAGAGAGAGAGAGAGTGTAAACAATGCCAACAAAGTGAACTGTTCTGTGCACGCGACATTACAAGACACAAAATTACATTTTGCAGCAGTTCCCTGCTCCACACCATTAATTCCTCCAATCTGCTGCTTTGCAAGTACAGTATATTCAATGGCTAAAGCATTCCATATATATATATATAATTGCCACAATGTACAGTCATGATAAACAGGTAACAAACACCTGCATTCGAGCGTCCTAAACGGGTGGTGTTTAAGCTGGGACCATAATTATACTAAAACTGTGACCTCTAGATCCTCCCTTATCACCTTATCCATCGAAAAATTTAATTATATTACGCAGCCCACAACAGTGTAAACTGTCTCAGCTTCTGATTACAGAGGTAGAACTATGTGCAATGTGTGGACCGACCAAAAGGCCACTTCACATTCCACTGGACAGGCACAAAAACGACTGAAAGCGTCAGTACTACCGTGTGACACTTCTACTAACCTCCCCATTAGGTCTGCAATTAGTTTTGTGCACAGGTTGAATTGTATGAGTGATGGACTTAAGGAGGACAGGTTCCTGGTTAGGAAGTGAAGAGGGCGCAAATCTAGGCTCCTGCAAACTTGGTTTCCTACCAGATAGGAGCGGATTATGCGTCATTCCGTTGCAAGATGGTCATTAATCTAATAATAAAACATGTCCCTTCCACAGGAGTCAACAGGCAGACGGGATGCCGAGATTGTTGCTTTACTGGAAAATTCTATGTCCATCACTCCCCGCCACCGCCTCGCTCCCCCCCCCCATCCTTCCTCCTGCCGCCTTCCATCTAACTGCTAGAAGAAAACATCGCTTCAGGTATCAGCCTCACAAACAAGATGGGACTGGTTCGAATTTGTTTTCGAAGAATGACATTAAATGATTAATGTGTTGGAAGCCGTAGGTTGAAGTGTGTGACCTGACTTCCCCCCCCCCTCACCACCACCACCACCACTCTAACTTTTTATGTAAAACCCGGAAACGCTTGCTTTAAATCTGGTGGGTACGAAACAAGAAGGAGGGTTGGACCGGACAGGCGCGAGACAATTTGCCTGCAGCGGGCACCGATTTACAAAGCACGACAGGCCAGTTCCTGATGCACCTGCCATCGATCTCCGATGCAGGTAAAAACCTGCACTGCTGCTTACGTCACCTTGCCGCTGGTCCGCAGTCTCTTCTGCAGCTGCCGGAGAGTTCTCGTCGAAACCTCGACATTCTTTAGCGACCTTCTTCGATGTTTCTTAGCTGCAGAAATCATCCATATAACCACCTATTTGTAGACACCTACATACTCGCATAAACACAAACATCAAGTATTCTATTAGTTTTGCCTAAAAAAAAAAGTCCACGTAGTCCTTGACCTTCCAGCTGCACAACTCCGTCGTTGTTCTTTGGGTTGATGGCGTTTCCAACAACGTCATTGTGAAACGGCCTGTGTTAAAACTGGAATGACCTATCTACCACCCTTATATTGGGCAATTTTTCTAAACACATTATCACAATATACCTTGCGCAAATGTTTTTTGTGCACCTGTTGGTGGGGATGGGGAGGACAGTGTGACCTAATACGTCAGCTATTGGAGCAGAACGAGGTGTCAGCAACAAACACTATACAACAGGAAGAAGCCAGTAAGCATGACCAAGTAGTACATGGGGCAAATACACATGCATCTTTACTTATTTGTTTAGCATAAAATGCAATGGTCAATGTGTTTACATAGCTCTTAACAAGGACAATATATTTCCTTGAACTATGTTAAAACAGCATTCACATCTTGAATATGATTGCCCAACCTATGCCAATATCACAGCAGAGAGATGATGATGATGTCGATTTATAATGCGCAGGTATCCATTCAAAAGAATGCTCATTGCGCAAGTCAAAGAAAAAAGGAAATCAACTAATGTTGAAACAAAGTTGTGCATAACAGGAAATTAAATAAGCATAAAGTGACTGAAACCTACTAAACATGCTCTTTCCAAAGCAACCTTCAGCCACATATGTTGGAAACTCAAAAAGTTTATCTTCCTCAAAACCAAACATCAGCTTATGCACTGGTATACCCAGAGACACTCTCTTTAGCATCTCTGGGTATACCAGTGCAATGGTTATTTGTTAAGTTTGGGTATACCACAGACACTCTCTTTAGCGTCTCTGGTATACCTAAAATTAACAAATAACCATTGCCAAAACATCATATGTCAATAATAATTTTGACAGATTCTGCTTCAAAACAAAAATATGAATAAAGATTATTATTTCCTATAGTTAAATATTTCCTATGTAAAAACAGTTTTCCTTTCCTTGCCAGACAGTTCAGACAAATGGTATGAGACAGGTCTGAAGGAGGAATTATTTTTACATGACTTATTTATTAATGCGAAATCACCACTCAGTGATAGCACTTTCAATTCAAGCCAAGCAAGAAGCCAAGATAGCCCACATTCTGCCCAAAATAACATGTTTCCTAACAACCGTATTTAACAATAGTTCTGAAAATCTTTCTCAGTGAAATTTAAAATATAGAAGATAAGAGATAATGGGAGACTATAATATAGTCTATAATATAATATAATATTATTACCATATACACAGTTTGGAAAAATAGCTCCTTCAAATGCACATCTATGCACATGAAGACATAGGTAAATGGATAACAGGCACACAGATATTACATGAATGAATCATGAAACCACTGAAATCCAGAAGAACATGTCCAGAAGTAAAAATGTCATCAAAAATTAGTTTATAATTCATGGATAATAAAATTTAATAAATATAGATTTCTTTTTCGCCAATTTTTTAATGTGACTTAATTTATTATCACAATAAACTATCACACTATTTTCTAAGTTCATTTTCCTACTTATCATGAACAGCAGGTCCTCTATTCAAGACATATTAAAGGCCTCTGCATGAAATTTGTAGAATGGAAGAAGCATATTCACCCAGATTTCAAGCAGTATCTTGCCCAGAGCTTTACCAAACCATTAGAAATGCACCTAAATGGTCCTTAAAACTAGTCCTCTCCCCCATTACTGACATACACTTTACCACTGGTACACAGAATTATTCCCTGCTTTTCTTCTAGTCAGAAAACACACGAATGCAATGATGGACAGCAAACATAACAAGCTGTTCAGCTACATCAGGTCTGAACAAAAAAAAATATTAAAGGTAGACTGCAACAATCATCATTTTCTTCACAGATGAAAAATGTAAATGTAAACACTTGAAGTACATTAAATAAATTCACATCTTTATCATTTCGTGCAATACATGCAAAGCTTTTAAATTAAAGTTTAAGAAAATTAAAGTGTATTGCAACAGATTTCTGAAAATCTAAGTAGAATGACAAAAATAAGCAGGCAATACCTTATTTACTGACAATGGGTTTCAACGTTTCCTTTTTGAAAAAGCATTTACAAGATTTAATGTCATGTAATGTGATGCTCAAATAAAAAGCTATTTATGTTTTAAAGTTTGTTGGCTGCGTAACTGTTAATTACCAATAACAATTTATGGCTCCACCAAGAATGTTTACAAAATTAGAAGTACAAAATATTACTCGATCAGTATGATGAACAAATTGTATATTAATTCTGAGACTGGCATAAGTTCCGAGGGGTGAACACTTTTTATTACTATACTACAGGCGATTGTTAGATACTTTTAGTGTGCAGCATAGTCAATAAGCAAACTGCCTACAATGGTATCAAATCGGCATTTAACCTTGAAGTTATTTACTTTGAATGAAAAATAGTAGCTTGTTTACAATAATTCTGTAATATGAATTCCTGTCCTTATTTTGGTGTCACACAAATCGAATTAAATTTCCTATCTCGCTCTCACTAGCTTTGTAACATCCACAAACGAGAACAGCTTTTTAAGCTAATAGTAAAGCAAATGTTTGCAGTGACAAAATCGTACATCTGAGATTAAAAATGTCACCTGTGCTTCGCGAAGAATAAAAAGCTAGTGTTAATATGACATTTTCGTTTACTGTATTTACATACTGGTGTCTACAGCTCCTAGGCTTAAGGGTAAGCACTAAGAAACCGTCCACAGAAAAATGTTAAATAAGCAAAACACAGTCATCTACACTACAATGCTTGGTCCAACAATGAATAAATCAAAAACCCAATCGGTTGCTAATTTTTTAGGATGCTAGTGTGAAGAACTGGTTGCTTTTTCTTTTGTGTCTAGAAATAATTCCTTATTGTTAAAATGTTTCACTTTGGTCATCATGCGCAAAATATTTCAGCCTTTCTTCCCTAAAACATCGGAATAGACTCGTCTTCAACATAACGCCATTACGTTCCAAACGTAGAGACCTTCAAACACAACCGATAAAAAGCTACGAAATCAAATGAATAAGAATTCCTTCTGATCATAAGACGAACAAGCTAAAAACTGAACAAGTGAGTAGCAAAGCATCCATGCAAAAGCACACAATGTACACATAACGCACAAAAATACGAGGTTTACACCGAGGCGGATAGCACAGTTCACATAATAGGGCAACCCCTCCCAGGAAAGAGGTGTTTCCCCGCCGTGCAACACCTATCCAGTCCTGCGACTGCAAATATCCAATTAGCTTTGCCATTGTGCATATCAAAATGTAATATTTATTCTTCAGAACGGTATATGTCCATCACTTTAACAAGATTAATGAAATTATCATAAAAGATTACTCACGCTTTAGAGGCGAACTCTGGGTAGATTTTCGACGTGGCATAACCGGATTCAACGACTATCAAGGAAATTTTACGTTCCCTGCCACCTGATGACTCAGCAAACCGTTTCTATGAGACATCACAAAACGTGTAATGTGACCCTTTTGCTGATTTTAGGCTGCTGAAGTGAAAATATGCGCTCAGAATAGGGGGATCCTCGACTAGACATGGGGATTTCTCTCTTCGAAGCACACGATCTCTGACGTCATTCCTTCACGTCGAAAAGCATCCATAACGAGGCTAGTGGATATCCCAGCAGACACCGATGGCATGTGGAAAGACAACTCGTGTCACCTTCTCAATGACATGCGCAGACAATTTTGACAGAAAAAGCCCTTTCGACTTATTTACTAACTTGAGACGAAAGTTCTTTCAAAGAAAACAAACAGAAAGCTGCACTGCACATATCACATAATGCGTACGTAGTTATTCAACGTATAACAATTATTATCTCTTGCTATATCTATTATCGTGAAATTTTTGTGTTTTTCCGCGCCATGTGGGACGGGTTTTTGTTTATTATTGTATGTTATTTTATTTTCCCTCAGTATTTGCTCTTTGCTGAGTTCCTTTTCTTCTTCGTTTTTAACTTCTCTCGTCTACTTTAATGAGTTTTTTTGCCTGTTGGATTCGGTTATAAGCTTTATAGCGACCTTTAGAATCGGTGCTAGTTTTTTTTTTTTTTTTTTTTTTTTTGGTAGCAGGTAACAATGTCAGCGACGACATGACAATATAACACACAAACACAAATGCGCGCACACAATATATATAAATGTAAGCAACCAGTTTATATACATATATATAAATGCAGACGTAATATCAAACACGCGCACAGATATATGTTCATATATATATATATATATAAATAACGCGCAGAAATAAATTAAACACATAATCAATCAATATAAAGGTCATGCTAAATATTTTGTAATAGATATGATTTGATGACTAACCAGGGGACAAGGAATTAAACACTCTGACGTGAACACGTACGTGTTTGTTATCAATCATCTATAATATAATATGTTTCGAATCCACTATAACCATTAATTAATATATAGCAGGCTCACCTGCTCCCACGGCTAAGATTTTCTCGTAGAAAGTTGCTCATCGACTGTTCATAAATACAGTGATCCCTCACCTATCGCGGGGTTTACTTTCCAGAGATCTCCGCGATAGGTGAAAATCCGCAGAGTAGCAGCATTATATTAATTTTTATTATTTATATATATATATTTTTTTAAATCTTTATAAACCCGTCCCACACTCCTATAAACCTTTTCCACATTCTAATTAATCCTTCCTACAGTCTTATAAACACTTCATACGCTCATACACTGTCTACAAGCTTAAACCTACGTAATTTTAACATCATATAAAATTATACACGGGTACACCGTGCTTTGGTTAGCCACCATCCATTTCATCAGCCAGGAGTGTGCCGGGTACAATCTCACGTTGGCAAATTTTTCCATTGTGTACAGTACGGTATTTATCCGCTAATGAAATACCTGTACGTACTGAATTTTATTTTGATTTATTATTATTTTAATATGTTTAACATTGTCCATATTGTTTTAACTTTTTTACGCAAAAATAAGTAAAATCATAAATATTATAAAATACCTACAAACCGCAAAATCCCTCGATATCGCGATGCAGAATTAGATATATTTAAAAAAAAAAACCGCGATACAGTGAAGCCGCAGTAAGTGAACCGCGATATAGCGAGGGACGACCGTACATACACACACAGGAGCTCTAAGGTAAGCTGGCAAAGTTGTGTCTAACGCCTGCATGGTCTCAAACTTTGATTTATTCGTAAAACTATTATTTATGCTTTTCTCACAAACTACATACCCCGCGAGCACCCCATACTCTGAACGACGAAGTCAAGTGAGATATGGACAACTTGGAAGACTACGCGCGTTAGCAGTGTGATCCTAGAGATCGAGCGACCCTCGCTACTTCTAACGGTGATTATATAGATCAAGGGTGGGCAAAGTACGACCCACGGACATCTTTGGACCGGCCCGTCTGCCAAATGAAGTACTCTTGTTTTCATTTTTTTCTTCAGCCTAGGTTAATTTGCTTGAAATTTAATTTATCAAGTACAACAGCATCAGAAATCGGCAGTCCGTAACATTTTAGCACAAAGTACAAAGATAAATAACGTGGCTGACATGTCTGATGGATTCGTTAGAGAGCATCGGGTGCGGCTGCCTTAAAAGGAAAGGCTGGTTTTAAAGTTTTATTGTGAGTGAATTTAAACAGTTTCTCTTTACACAATACATTCGGTAAGCAAGCGCCGTTATGTACTCATTTGTTGTCCATTTTATTATCACTAGGTTTGTTGTGTAGTCACCTGGCGTGAGTCTTTTACCGGCCTGCCGCATACCGAATTTTGAGACCGACCTGTAGAAAGAAAACTTTGCCCACCCCTTTTATAGATTATCAGTATAAAAGGCTTTGAATGTGGGTTACATGTCTGTCAGGTTGGTTTCTGCGCCGCTAAAGGAGAGTGGTGGCGACCATGACGCTGTCGTAGCAATAAACCTGATTTATGATTCAAGCTGCAGACTAAAGCTAGAAGAAGGAAGAGTTAGCTAAAATTCGCAGGTCTTGACATAGCAATGGCTGAGTTGTTATCAGCTGGGAATGAAACATGACAAAATAGGTGACTAATAGGTTAAGTGCATGTAGCAAAGTCTAGTACTGTAACAGGAGGAAGACGTGACACGAAACTATATTATTCAGTTTTAGTTGCGTCTTGGACAGTAACATGTACGTATAATTCACTGATGGTGGTTAACTGGCGAATGGATAAGGAAGGGCTTGTAACAATACTGCAAATGAATCGAGCTGCTCGCCGATATTGCTCACACATTTTCTTGCTGAACAGAGAAGGGAGTTACATTTCATAACGATCTCGTTCTATCCTTTTATCTTTGTTTAGCTTACATTAGTCGTTACACATCGCCCCAGCATATAACTTCAAATAATGTATTTCAACACACGTCAGATAGATAAGCACTTTCTTTTTGGGGGGTGGGTTGGGGGTGGGGTCAAACTGGAATGTAAACAATATTGTGGTAGACTGTGCGTGCAGTGAGGTCCAGGAAGGTAGCGCTGACTGGCTTTACTACGTGGAGACGAAATAGGTTTGGGGAAAAATAGACACATTCACAATTTTAAAGGTCTGCTACAACGCAAAGCCTATTTAAATGACTGAGCTAGAGCTTTACACAGCACAGAGTTTAAAAAAATTATGAACAGTCCCTTCTTTTCGAAATTAAGGCTTAAAAAGATACCAGGCACAGAAAGACAGATTGTCTACTGATACGTCTAATTAACGGCTGGCCACAGTTCTCTCATTGACTGTAGCCTTTACAACTTTAGCGTATCGATGGACAATGGGTACGTCAGAGTGTTTGACCTTTTTTTTGTAGATGGTAGTGCTTACATGTTTTTATCTGGAGAAGGGAGAAGTGTTGTGGACTCAAATTTTGCGAAGTACTATCCTGCGAGACTCCTGCCCTGTCATTTGGCAAACTTTCTGAAGCCAGTTGCACGACAAGTTTTTAAAACCTGAATGGTTTGCGTTTTTTGCAGATATCAGTAGATATAGGCAATATAAACCTAACCTGTGAATTGTAGCCTCTAAAACCCATCCGCTAATTAATTATTCGCTAGCAAAGTACGCGATTCGCACCTGCGATCACCGAGCGGCGTTAACACAGGTGCACCATTCACAACATTGGCAGCAGTCAACACCAAACAGAGAGAGTGAGCGACAGTTGGGATTATTCGGACGTTAAAGTCTGCTTTTCTCAAGCTAAAGTAGCATTTTTTCAAAACCACGAGAAATACAGACTTTCAGCGTCACAATAACCCGAACTATCGCTCATTCTCTCTCTCTCTCTGTTTGGTGTTGACTGCTGTCAGTGTTGTGAATGGTGCACTAGTGTGACTTATACACTGTTAGCGACGCTTGTTGATCGTAAGTACGAATCATAGCGGATAATTAATTAACGGATGGGGTTTGGAGGCTAAAATTTACAGGTTAGGTTTATATCGCCTGTATCTACCAATATATGAAAACTTCGAAAAACATTCAGGTTGGTCTTTAAAATTGTTCTAAAGAAGCTAAGATATAAACTTTTTTTCACAAATCACTTTTAAGTCATTTAGATGCGTAGGATTACAGCAACGTTTTAGAAGCGACTTTCTCACCTAACATTAAAACAGCTCGGAGCTGTTCTAAACTGGCTAAAGTAGTTTTAACTACGATTACAAATAGCTTTGGGAAAGAACTAGAGACGCATACAAACAAACAAGTGATCCTATAATGAAATGAAACAACGAATTCTTTCAACAGCTGGGAGTTCAACAAATCGACTACCGAAACCCTGGTGCTCAAATCTTCGATTAAAAAAAAACCGTAGTTAGATACACTTTGAATGGTCATCCATCGAAAGTCTTGTATTAAATTTTACAAGATATATTTTCACGCATAATATTCTCATCTACATACTATAGTATTTTTGCACAATAATATTTACCATCTAGGGTAATACCTTTCTATAATAATGTTTTATACTAAATTATTGAAGGACTAAAAATGTTTAAAATTAGATAAATGTTGTATAGTTGGCTCCTAAACTGTATTATACCTTTGAATACGAAGCTCATCCACTTTTTTTCTTTCAATGTCATGACGAAAAGAATTAGTTTCGATGAGCTGTCCTACCAGGAAGCGTTACAATTAAAGTGCATTGCGTAGATGTGCCTTACTTTCCACTATTTTCTGCATTATTTCAACTTGGGCAGATAGCATAATTCTGGTGTTACTGACATACAAGTATGTATTATATGCAGAAAACACTGTTCTCGTTTAACTGACTCATAAGTTTGTTTTCTGTACATACATTATTCTCGGGTAGCTGACGTATCATGTGTGTTCGTCGTCGTCGTCGTCGTCAGATCTTGGCTATATCAGACGGAAACTGCCAGGTGCTGAAGTATTAATTATGACTCTGTACTTTAAAATAAAAGTGAGACTCCAAAATGGAGTTATCAAAGAGAATTGCTCTTTTTTTTTAATCTCAAAGAGTCTAATCAGTCACAGCTTGCAACTGTTTGCTTTGGCGTATGCTAATTTTGCAGGATACTAGCCAGACGTGCATGTGACCGCTTGGAAGAAAACCAAACCAAACCATTCACTTTACACAGCTATATGTGCACCACCCACTGTTCACAATGGCAACCCTTCTTTGCGACTGTGGGAACCTTAAGACTCGTCTTTGTCTTTGCAGAAGAGTGTGAAGGTGCATCAGTATTGGTGGACCTGCCTAGGTAATATTATATATACAATGGAGAATTATTTGTGTAAGCTGCTTTTCGATGGAAGAAGGAGAATGACCGAAAAACATTTTTTACTTAAAAAAAATTCTTTTAAACTGGCTTACATTATTTTAATTATGTTTTAAGACGTAAGGATGATGTTAGTGAAGTTTTCCTCACAGTCTGTAATCAGTTTAGGCCCCAGTTAAACTAAATGGGGTTTACAGTAATATAATGAGACAGGGCAACAGCTTGCAATTGTAACCAGGAACCTTTCCTGGCAGATTGAAAAAAAAATTAACAAAATGGGTCCCGGAAACTGACTTCCTTGTGCAGAAAGATTACACGTTTGTGATATTATTGTATTCTTTAACACCAAGGTCATTTGTCATCTGGAGGATGAGAAGCAGTCGAATGTATCCGTAGCGGCATGTGCAGCCTACATCATCTTTGCTGTTTCTTGCCATCAGCAAGGCCGTTTGCTGTCATCTTGAGGATGAGCAACAATCGAGTGCATTATCTGTAGTTGTGCTACCTGCATCAGCAAGCGATATTTATTGCACAATTATTGCAACCCTACTGGTGAACATGTCCGCCGGCAAGTGATGGAAGGCAGAGGGTTTGTCCATCTAGTTCAGTTTCAAATACCCTTCGTTCTGTGGGCACCTGAAGCAGTGTATCTACGCCATCGTGTGACCCCCTTGTTTCACTTTTAAGTGGAAAATAAGTCAACTACGTGACAGGCAGCCAGGACGTATGTATATTTGTAAAACTAATGTTAGCTCCCTTTGTTTACTTTGTCATATATGTAGATAATTATAACATTTTCATATATTTATACAGAAGTGTCTTTCATCTCACTTTTTTTTTAATGATGATCCTAATAATCGTAATACAGTAAGACCTCTGCATACGGGTGAACCAAAAT
The DNA here is from genome assembly GCA_004794655.1 of Marisa cornuarietis. Lineage (NCBI taxonomy): Eukaryota > Metazoa > Mollusca > Gastropoda > Architaenioglossa > Ampullariidae > Marisa > Marisa cornuarietis. The sequence continues at coordinate 2,171,087 of SMMW01000054.1, forward strand.
ATGAGTAAATCGACACAACGAGCCAAAAATTCGTGGATATTTTGTTCATACTTACGAGCGGAAATTCGATATACGAGCTCGAGTCATTTATATATCGTAGCACAAAGACATAAAAAAGAAATCTAAATGTTTCAAGTTAAACACAGTGTAAATATTGTTGTCTCATCAGCTGATTCATTCAGCACCCGTCTGCGCCGGCTCCCTACCTCCTCCTCCGCCATCTGCCTACCTCCGTTATTGACAGTCTTCGTCTCCTCCAAGGTAAGATTGAAAAAAATATAACATATTCTTTAATTTTTATTATCTATATTATTTATATTATTTGTGCCATTAACATTTACTATACAGTACTGTATATTATACCGAATTTACATATAAATTGTGTTGTGGGAGGGTTGGAATTCATTAATCTTGTTTCTTTTATTTTATATGGGAAAATAGTTTTAATATAAGAGTTTTTTTTGTCATGCGAGCTTGGTTGTTGAACGGATTAAAATCGTATGTAGAGATATACTGTAATCAGAATCATAATAATAATAATGGATGGCACAGTGACTAAAGCACCTGTGATAATCGTTTGTCATTTTTAAAATTTTTTACTTTCCTGTTGTTTTATTTTTTGTCCTTTTGTTTTTGCTGCGCAATGAGCATTCTTTTGAATGGATACCTGCGCAATATAAATTGACATCATCATCATCATCATCATCATCATCATCATCATCATCATCATCATCATCTGAATCTCCGCTCCGACTTACTTAATTCTCTCTGGTTGACCGTCGCTATTTTTTTCCGGTTTCTCTGGTTGTTTTCCTTTTTTTACCCGGTGTGTGTACTTTGCATGCGTGTTTGTGGATGAAAGTGCGTTTGATGCTCACCTTATAAAACAAGGGTGTGTACTCGTGAGCCTGTATGTGAGTAAAGTGCTTTGAGCCCGGCTTTGGCGCTATATGCATGTGCTGTGTGTATCCATTGCTTTCATTTGACGCCACCGGCTTCTACGGGCTCACTTTTTTATAACTGCAATAAGCTAAGACTAATATATAAGGGAGCAGAGAGAACACTTTATCGCATCAATACGACCAGAGGGTTCAGTTTTTATTAGGCCTATGACGATTGCATCCTGTTATGTACAATGAATATTAAGATGCAACCTCGCGGCAGATGGTAGTTTGAATGCCTCGTGAGACTGGAAAAAATACTAACGTGTAACAAACTGTGGGTGCATGTAATATTTTAATGTGCTATTTGTGGAAAAGATTGTGTTCTTCTATTAAATATTTATGTTAGTTTGCAACACACACACACACACACACACACACACACACACACACACACAAAATGTAGCTTACTGTAAGTGTATGTTTTTGCTATGGGTACATCGTCTTAGTACTGTTACATTTAACCATATTAATTATTATTCTTTATTTCTTCATTTTTTTAAATCTTCCCAGACATTGTTTTATTTCAATTTACGGTGAAATAGAATGACATATCTAGATGTGCTTTTACGAACATGCATATTGTAAATTGTACACAATTTATTTGCTTTCTACTTTAAAGTAAATGCAACCTAAAATAGTTAAGTCTCTCCTTGTCTGACATTTTTAGGCCTTTCTACAAGTGCTAGGTTCTCCATAACTTTTAAAAGATGTGTAACATGTGATTTTTTTTTCTTAATGTTAAGTTTCATTTAAACTATGCGTGAGATAAGTGGTAAATGCCTCCTTCTACTTAATTTCCATGTATCAATGAGAATTAAATTTAGATGCATTTAACTTTCCACAATCCTTTTAATTAAAAAAAAATTCAAATCGGCTGGAAAATGGTGTCACTAAGCAAAGTTTACACGGGCTGTTTGTTACAAGCAAAATATTGGTGTGTACAGTTTTCTATCCTCCCACTATCAGTTGTCATCGCCTGTCTATGTTCAACATCACATTCAGAAACACGCTAATCTACATGTACTACAAGTGTGGACTAACCAGGCGGGCAAAAATTACTAACAGGAGAATACTACAAATAACACAACACACACAAGATAACACAGTCACTGTATCATCCTTCAAGGAGGGTATTGCTAAACATAAATCTTCCGGTAGGGAAATCAAAACTGCGCTAATTAAATTTCGCCGCTTCAGGAATCAACGCCTCAAATTATTTTAACGCGTACTGCAAATAACCCAGATTTTTTTTCTCTATAAATCATGAATAAAAACTGTTGGAAAACAATAACTACAACGGTGCAAATACACATTGTTATCTTTTACACCCAGTAGTAATCTAAGGATTTCGTGAAATTATATAGAAGGGGTCATGGGGCAAGAGTATTGGGCGTCCTCTGTCTTGGAATCCTCGTGAAACCGTCAAGTCCCGTACTATAAAAGATCAGTTTCTGAAAAGAATGTTTTTCTACTCTGACAAAACGGTTATAGCGTAACTCACGAGACACACATATAGAAGTAGGTGCTCGGGTCTCCTGTCGGGAAAGCTGTCAGGTCTCAGTGAACCATTTAACAGCTTAGTATCCGGAACGGCGATAAAATTTTTCAAGCCAACAATAGACTTGCAATAAATTTATTACTTAGTTACTTTTTTCTTTCTTTTTTTCTCAAATTAAAGCCCTCGACATCCACTTCAGACGACAACTGAAAATTCCACAAAAGATTGAGCTTTTGTTCCTCCGTCAGTACGAGAGTTTGTATCGTCTGCTCTCCTTCTTGATGTTGATAGCAAAGCGGAACCAACTTTGTGCTTTGGTCTTGTTCTAGAAGTTAACACCGGGAGCATTTGTCTGCAAGCAGTCCAGAAATATACGTCCGTGGTGAGGCTAAGATAATGCAAAACGGAGACCAGAAGACTCCGTGAAAAGGTGTCTGACCAGCGAGGATGACACACGGGCGAAGTAGACCGTGAAACACTGAGGGTGAGCATTGGGGGTCACCGCTTCAGGTAGCCACCAATACCGCCGCATGTGTGGACCAGCGGATGTTGGGTGGTCTGGTGACCCAACAGTATAGCGCCTGTCACCAGTATAGTGAGGGTTGGCTGTCCTGGGCTCAACTCTCATCTCGGGCTCGCTGTTCTTTCTATGTATGTGGCATCTGTTTAAAGGGCTGGCTGTCTTGCCGTGATATAGCCTTAGTTGCTGGCACGTCGTAAAAGACCACCACCAACTGCTGCCTTGGATTGACCTGACCAAATGGGCCGGGCGTTCCCCCCTTCTGATTTAATCAAACAGAAAATTGATTAAGAGTAACTAGAAAAACCAAGACCTAGGTGCACAACATGTTTCTAAACCTTAAAACTGTTCTAAAGAAGCAAAATCTCTTCAATGCCATTTAGATGCATTGCACAAGAACATACAAAAAAATTGTACTGACAGGACGGGAAGTCAGACTTAATACAACTTTCTCTCATTTAAAGCAGCTTTAGTTTTAAAAATCTAAAATTGTGGTGTGCACTTTACACTGATTATCTAAATAGATTTAAGGCCTAAAAATGTTTAAAATTAGAAACATTTTGTGCAACTGGCCCCTGATCACTGCAGACATTTTTTTTACAAGCTCAACAATCATTTCTTTGCAATTGCTTGTACTGAAATTTGTTTCTAGCTATGCTTGAAACCAAGAAACAGTGAAACCTTTCTATGCAAGGGATTAAAGGGACAATCTTAACCGGATACATTGTCGATAACACTGGCTGTAAAGATGTTAACAATCCACCCTAATTCTTTCTTGATCTACACAATGATACCACAGAAGTAAAATCAGACATTGAAACAAAAAAGTATTGTGTTTGGCCCTAAATAGTTTAAGCTAATTACACAAATAAATGCATGACAATGGAGTTGTCGAACTGAGCCCGAGCGTTTTCTTCAGTGTTAAATGACCTTCAGCTGCTGATAACACTTTAGCTTCTTGCAAAACACAGGGCTAATTATTTTCATATGTAAGTCAGTTGCCTTTGAACTAACAATTACATAGGCCAGAATATCAAGGAAAGTAAAGATAGGCCGAATAACATAACTTATTATTATGTGACACTTAAGCCTATACTGATGGTCTGTGGGATCATTTATTGGGTTTATTTTTGCAAAAAAGGAACAGTGTGAACAGCCGGTGTAGGTCACACCTCATTGTCGCTTCTCTACATTATCGCACTCCTGGGTCACTTCGATTTCAGGCACACTGGTGTCACTGCTTTGGCTTATTTTAAGAGCTAGTTATTCATGTCCACGAGGGGTAGTTACCAGCGTGCAAGATCAAATCACGAAAGAGAAGGGCTGATGGGAGAGGGGTGATAAAGTGTATAAAAGGTGCACTGGATGCAACATGTGATAACAGTACAAGGTTAACGCCCAGAGGCAACCCGAGCCAGACATGTTTTAAGGGGACAGGAAGGTGAGCGCGCACACACACGCTTGCACTTACATTTTGTAATCTTACTAGAGATAGAAAATTATAAAAATGTACTTCTTGGCGTCCCATACATTGGTGTGTTTAACTGCGGTATCACGTTTATGTTCTGCGTTGCTTTCGCACGCGCAAAATAGGGTCAAATGACTAAGTACTCAATAAAATCAGGGAATTTAATGCATCAGCTACGAGATTATTAAAATGTTTTCAAAATGAATGTGCGTGCGTGTGTGTGTGTGTGTGTGTGTGTGTGTGTGTGTGTTTTCTCTCTCTTATTACCTATTGATTATACAATTTTATTTTGTATTGACTATACGTGAGTGCTGCTGTTCATCACTGAGGATAGATTTGTCTTGTCTCTCATCTCGGATGGGTTTGAGGTTTGACGCTTCGATACTTTGCCTGTAATAAAACGGCCATTAGACAGGTTAAAAGTAAAATTTAATGGGCGAACATATCAGAGATCAATGCTGAAAAAAGATTACGTCAAGCATTTAGCAAAAATGACTTTATAGCAAACAATAATTGTTAATTATTAAGAATTAGGTATGCCCCTAGATTTTTAACAGATTTGATATTTGATGATATGCATGTTTTTTGGTGGACAGAGACGCTGACAAGGGTCTGATCCTCAGTCAACAGCAATGGCTGGCTTGCCTTCGAACATCCGGAAAATACTATTCAGAGCGACGCTCCTAGGGGTTGCTTTGCTGGCAGTTGCACAGTTTTTGATTCTCCAGGAAAATTCTCGATCAAGTGTTGCCTTGAAAAACTGTGAAGAAAGTTTAAAAGAAATCACTAGATTAAAGAGCGAAGGTGAGATAGTTCCTGTCCCTCAGGAACCCCCACAGATCTCCCCGCAGGAACAAAAGGAGCCGCCTGTGCCTCTCTACCGTGACCTGTTCGTCCAAGACAGCTGGTCCGGTGTGGATCTGAACCTCGGTTTGACGCTGGGAGGGCTGCCTCGGACAGTGTACTATCTGTGGTGCGGTGAGAAGCAGTTCCTCTTTCGTCATTATCTTGTTCTCCATCAGGATTCTTCGAGCCTCAAAGATAATATTTCTCTACAGCCATATACCGCAGAGCGACGGCAACCTCTACAACACCTGGTTTGACGAGTTCAAATACTCCGTCCCCAATTTCCAGCTGGTTCATGTCGCTTCTACTTGTGGGAGAAAAGACGCGCTGAAGGCTGTCTTGGAGCTCTTGCCAACCGAAGGAGGAATATTTCTTGGTGAAAATGCCCTTATTCCTCGTCTCCCGACAGGAATAGAAAATTTCCCGTTTTGGTTCGCCTTTTCTGGCGAGGACGTTAGTCGTGGAGTGCTGATCGCGCAGCGTGGCTTCAACAACACAAAGTCGGATGAATATCTAAGTGACGTCAAGACAGCCAAATCTTCTTGCGTCACAGCGCAGCAGTACACGGCGCCTGTTGACGACATCCATTGCATCATAGTAGACAGTGACGTACATCCCCGTGACGTGTGGCAAGGGCAGACGCCGTTCGCGGAGCTGGCTCGCTGGCTGTATTACGGCAGGAGCTCCCCAATCACGACCGACCCTGACCCCAGCCGACCCATTCCGCGCATCGCGCACTACGTGTGGCTGAAGGTTAAGTATTCCCCCGCTGACCTTTACCTGCCCTTCTCCAAGTTCTTGAGCATGATCAGCGCCCTCTACGTCGGAGGATTTCAACACGTGTATGTCCATGGCAACGTGGAACCTGATGGCAAATGGTGGAGACAGTTACGCTCGGAGAATGTGACTTTTGTCAGAATCGAGAGACCGAGTCCCATGTTCCAGATGAACTTTCCCAATCTCCAGGCCAACAGCGACTTTCTCAGGTACTGACAGTCCGTAAAATGTCTGGTAGCGTAAGTGTCAGTAGCGTAGGAATCAGCGGGGCAAGGGACAAGTGCCCCCTCTAAAAGGATACCGAGGAGGCAAGAGTGTGAATGTCGTTCACTGTCCGCATGGAGTTTGCCCCACCCCCACCCCTACCTTTCCAAAGCCGAGCATCTTCCGATGCTAATATTGTTTCTCTGTGTTTGGAGTAGGGGCTCTGTTCTTGCCTTATTCAGGTCCTTGACATCTGTCTCTCTCTTTATATGTTTGCTTTCTTCGTGCCTGTGTACGGACAGTTTCCTGTTCATCTTTTACCGTCGATAACATGTTTTTTTTCTCCTTCCTCTGTTTCACATAACCTGCCTATCATTTATCATGTCAAACCTCTCTGTTTCTCTTTCCCGTGCGAACAGAGCCATCCTTCTCTTGAATTACGGTGGTGCCTACATGGACACCGACGCCGTGTGGACGAGTCGGGTGCCAGATTGGCTGCTAGACTACCCGGTCGTGGCGTCGTTCGACTGGCCAAGAAGTGGCCCTTGGCCCAACACCTTCAACTTGGGCGTCTTGCTGGCCCGACCACAGGCCCCCTGGTTACGTCATTGGCTGACCACGTTTCGTCACTACCGGTTGTCAGATTCCGGCTTCACGGCCACCCTTTTGCCTTACCGGGTGTATGAGCACTACCCCGATGAGCTATACGTCTACAGTCGATTACAGGTGAGAGCAGATGATAAGACCCATAAACATTATCATCAACTGAAGGAAGTCAGTAATATAGACATTAGGATTTTACTTTTCATCATAATTAGCAATATTTCATGTGTATAGTGATATGTTTACGTTTTCAATTCTAAATGAATTTGGAGAGCTGGGACCATGTGTGAATTAGACAAAAGTTACGTCACAAGGTGTATCATCTTTGATGCTGATGTTTGTACACCTGAATGTTGGAAACGGAAGGACGTTATTGCATATTCTGGGAAATAATATTTGGAATCGAACTTTTACACAACCATAATAAAAGAAAACTGTACTCAGTCCTTAGACCTTTAACAAGCGGATGGGGTGTTTTTCAAACTGTCAAAGGTGATATGCTTCCTCGACATATGCCACCCGACGTGGGAGAAGGACTTCCAGCGAGGCCTGTACGACAAGCAGCCGACGCTGCCGTTCAACGTCACAGATGTACACGCCGTGCACGTCACTCAGCCAAAGCCCGCTGCGTCTTGGGAGACGCCGGAGACATTAAAGGAAGGGACCGACTTTCTTGCGGATGTCGGTCGCCATGTTCTCAAGCAAAGCGGTAGGATGCACCTGTTATCATGACAGACATCTGAAAGGATCTCTTTTGTTGAAGCAGAGTAGGACGTTTAGCGACATGGCAGGAATGGGAAACTTCTCGAATTGCTTATATCAACGACTATATCGATGCACTGGCTGGGTAAATTGAAGCACTTGATGGTAAAATAAATCGCTAAAGTATGACACACGTCCTATACGGACGTCCGACGAGATTTGAAAGACAGTAAACCGACAAATATTTTCAACGTCACAGATATACATGCGTAGCACGTGACCCTGCTTAAGATCTCACGTCATTTGACGAGTCCAAGAGGACCTACTTTTTTTGCCAAGAGGACCGCTTCATCCTCAAAGAAGAATGCATGTGTTAACATGACAGCCACTTACTTTCCAGCGTTTGACGACGTGGCGGGACGTAGGCTGTGTAACTGTTTCCTTGAAGTGCTTTTGTCAATGCGTACATCATCGTGTATGCTTAATCTGCGCACAGTTTGGGTAGCGGGTGATCCGATGGGACACACTTTTGGAATGCTATTTTTTAATAATTTAATTTTAATATTTTGTTTTTTATTGAAGGACAAGATGAAAGACTGTCCGTTTAAGTTTGTATACTGTTTACTATGATGGTATGTTTACTATGTGCACTTTCATTAACTAAGTTTTTAAAAAATATGCATTTACTTATCTTTTTCATATGTGGCCAGGCATTTTTTTATTTTAATTTTAAATAAAACGAATGACATATCAAGATGTGATTTCTTAATCCTGTGATGTATGTTTATGGAGAAAAACTTTAGAATAAAGCATTATTACAGTGCAAGGACCACAATATTATCACAAGCTGCCAGTGCATCAGAAAATAAACTATATTGTCCTCAAATCTTGCTCTCTATCACCTTTTCACTCATGCACGGACACCTTTTGACTATGTTAATATTCAGTGCTAATGTAATAAAAGCAGTGCATTCATATAATTTGTAGCTTTGTGAAAAAAGAAGAAAATTTTACTTTGTCAGTATGGCATGATTCAAATTTAAACTCTGTCTTAATACAATTTAAACGACAGTTTTTGCACTCATGCCCTTGTATACTGCCATAACAGATTTTTAAAATCGTGCTGTTCACATCAGATTACTGTAGTGTACCTTGCCTACATTTCACATGCCGATGTACATATATTTTAGAAGTTTACAATTACTTAAAGTATGTCATAGCAATGATAATTTCCTTTTCATATTCATGCAACTACCTTAATTTTACTATTAAACTGTATGGTTTATCAATTGCTAATGCATTTTGAAAAGATGGTTTCTTTTCCAGAGGTTTAATTTGTAATTACTAGTTGAAATGAACACTTGTAGATCAGGTTGGTCTGGCAATTTGTTGTACTAATTACTGTTCACATTGTACACTATTTGAATAATCATCAATGTTCTGCTTAAATTATTAGAGCATAGACTTGACTGTCATGAAAAAGCTTCAGCTTTAGGTGAATTTTATTTCAAAGTAACAATTTAAATGCAAAATAAAACAGATATGTATATCATTTATGCATATAAAAATGCCGACTGATAGGTGTATGCTCGTGCGACTTCATAAATGTAAGTGCCTTTGGTGTCGGGATAAGACGCTCTAATAATTTTCACACGATCAGTCAAGAGAGTTCTCCATCAACACACACACACACACACACACACACACACACACACACACACCACACACCACACACACACAAAAGAATCCACAAGCATTCACAATCATACAAATAAATCTGTCTTTGCTACTATATTTATTTACATGCGCCATTATTTCAGTTCAAACTGAGTAGCTGTAGGATAAAAAGAATCCCTTTACTCTGATTTTCTCCACAAGTTAAAAAGATTTTTTTATGATGTCTGTTTAGATAAATCGGTTTACGTCAAACATCTAATATTCTTCCTGACTTTTGTAAACAGAAGTTTTATAACCTTAAGACTTCATCCCTTTTTGTTCTGATAGCCTACACGGCAATATCATTGAAGCTAGCATCCTTGCACGGGGAAATCATCTTAGATCAGTATACGCCATGTAACTTTTTAGTTTATATCCGACAGTCGATGTTACTGCCGACGCTAAATCCTTTTGATGGTTGATAATCCCTTGTTCCTTCTTGTGTGTCGAAGCCAAACAAAAGCAGTTGGCTTATTATTATAAATATAGAGTGAAAATTGGTACTCGAATAGAGAATTGAACGTGAAATCCAAAATCTAAGCCGTTGATAGTCTATCACACACACACACACACACACACACACACACACACACACACACACACACACACACGCACCCACACACACACACACACACACAGAGAGAAAATTAGGCCATTTCTGTCCCCCTTCCAGTAGGTCACCTAACTTGGGGCCTGTCCACTCCTTGTAGTTACTTAAAAACCACTTCCTCTGCTTGTCTCGTCGACGTCCTTCCTCCACCCATCCCTGGAGGATTGTTTTCATCAATGTACTATGTCGAGCGATATGCCCGAGCCAAACCAGTTTTCGCCTCTTAACGGTAGCGAGCCTGGGGACCGATCAGGATGATGACCAGACTGCGAACAAATTCGTTCGACTTCTCTTCCCTGTAGGAGATATGGAGCAGTGTCAGTCTGCATTTTGAGCGCCTGGATCTTTCTCTCCGTATTTCCGGCATGTGTATGACCAGTGACTGCGTACATTTTTTCGGCCATTTCCAAATTTTTAGATGGAGCGCGATAAAAACCTTCACTGTGTCTTCCCCACCTCATTTGAATAACTCGGCATGGACGTTGTGAACTCCTGGAAGCTCCCCACACTTCATAATGCAAATGACTTATTCAACCTCTCCCCGTAAGACCTGCAGAGCGTCCGGGTCTTCAGGTTCCGTGGCCGTGACCATATCGTCCTTGAGGCTGACCGGGTCCGTCTCAAGCTCGATGGTGTATAGACCAGAACAATGAGCATTCTTTCGAATGGATACCTGCGCAACATAAAACGACATCATCATCATCATCATCATCATCATCATCATCATCATCGTCATCGTCATCGTCGTCGTCGTCGTCGTCGTCGTCGTCGTCGTCGTCGTCGGTCTAATACAGCATTCTCTTCCGTGAGGAACTTGCCAGCACTCTCTTCGATGATTCGCTGCTGTTCCTTACTCGAGAGGGCGTTGAGCAGACGTTAGAACTTACCACTGTTACCCCATTGCAACCCTTCCTCAGACTCCATGCATCTCTCTTCGACCCAAGCTTCTTTGGCTGCCATCAGCCCATTCGTGATCGTGCGACAGACCTTACGATATTCGACCGCTGCTTCGGGGTCGCGCGGTGACTTGTCCCTTAGCTCTCGCCTTCAAATACAGAGACGTGGCTCTGCAGTTTCACTATCGTATTCAAAATCAGAAAAGCCCATGTTTTTGAACTTAGAAATTACTTTTAGACGAGCTAAGCGAGCTGACGATGACCTTGACACGGCGTTGACAGACCTTATGCACGTGTGAATCGGGATCGGAAGCTATGCGTCTCTCTGATTGGCTGCTTCGAGAACAATAAATGTTAATAAGTTATTTTCACTGCTATCAACTCCTTTATATTTTCAGACTCGGCACGTAGTGTCTTTCAGAGTCAGCGCTGTCTTTCCAGTTTTTGTGTGCAGTTCTTGTTAACCGTTTGGCAGTTAATTCGGAGGCAGTAGGTAAGTACGTACCTACATACATACATGCACTCACGCACATACACACACGCACGCATGCACACACAGTGTTATTGATCTGAAGGAAAAGGATTCAGGATTGTGCACATTTGTTTTGCTAAGGACAAATATAAACAAGTCTTATCACAGTATTTTTGTAGTATTCAATAATTTAGAACCTGATGTGCCTTAGGTTATGGTAAACTACAGTTTATCTTTTTGTCTTATCATCATCGTTTGCAGCTAGCCGAGGGCATTATATTACTTGCGTCTTCGTTTCATATCTTCATATCGGGGTGGAGAGAATTTGTTTCAATGTGTAGGGTACGAACAAACGAACGAAGTTTTTATGGACTCAGGCCACGTAGCCTATGATGGTGACAGCAGCAACTCAAAGTTGGTAACAAGGATCGAAGAACTGGCAGTAACAAGTAGGAAATTAGATGAATGAGCTTAAACGAATGTTGTCACATATATCTAGAGTGTGTATTAATTATATTAATAGAAGAATCTGTGTTAGAATGAATGCGCCTAAATGTTTGACGTGGGAGGAGAGAAGCTTTTCGCCCTTTCACGTTGGGAGAGACAGGAGGAGAAGTGTGGCGACAACAGTCACGCACGTTGAGGAGGTCTAGAGGTGAGGTGGAATGAAGCAGTCAGCTTCTGGTCTTAACTTAAGATATTTAGATTGTAGAAGCAGGTATTTAGGTTTAAGATAGCGAGTGGACTTGCGTGCGTGTTTGTAGTAGAATTAATACATTATTGTTGTAGGAAGAACAGTTTGAGGGATGTGAATCATTGTCTTATGTTTACTGCTTCCTCTCTTACCCGTTTCTATCCGCTCTTTTTTGAGGCATGTGACTACCAGTACATCGGGCAAGGGGGACAGCCGTTTATGTCTCTCTAGGTGTGGGCGGCAGGCCTGACGAGACGGGAGAGGGGACAGGGGGGTCTGGTGTACCCGGGCCTGCAGCTGTGAAGGGGGCCCGGCCTTGGTCAATGGATTTTCTTCTTCTTCTTCTCCTCCTTTTCTTTTTCTTTTAAAGAAAGGTCTGAGGACAGAACACCCAAGCATTACACATGCAGACGCTGAGTTTGAAGTCTGTAGTATACAATTTCGGGCCTGTGGACTGTGGAGCATTACCTGAACATGTACTAAAAAAAGAATTTGCATTATTAAGCACAGGTAAACGGTATGCCATGCCTATATGTAAGAGTAATAGACACGCAGTCCAGCTACTCAATTTTAGATGAGCTGTCAATGGTGTGTGTGTGTGTGTGTGTGTGTGTGTGTGTGTGTGTGTGTGTGTGTGTGTGTGTGTGTGTGTGTGTGTGATGTTGTAGGTGCATACCTGACTTTCTTCTTGTGTTATTTTTCTATGATACATGTTACTTGCCCACTTCCTTTTCCTTCTCATGTTTTAAATTTTTTCATTCAGTATTGAACTCGAGCACATTCCCATATTCAAATTGCCCAATGGGACAAATAAAGTTGGTCATTGTCATTGTCATTGTAGTCAGCAGTATCATATTCTCTCTGGACAAGCCTGGAGGCAGAAGGCCCTGGACACTGAAGATTTTATCGCGTGTGAACCGTCAAGAAGAACTTTCGTGCATTGAGATTGTTGGTTTTATGTGCCACTACAGGGAGGGGGTGGGCCTGCAAGCAAATCGGAATAAACAGTGAAGAGGTAGGTATGTTACTGATGTGTGGCCAGCCTGTGAACCGAGAGGATGGGGGTCTGCCCCTGGCGCTGCAGCCTGTAAGCGAGAGATGTCAAGGCTGCTTTTTTTCATAGTTACTTAACGGCACTGAAACTTTCTTTTACCGTTTCTCCCTCACCAAACAAACAAATACATTAGTCTACACAGTAGATCCTTGATACAATGAGAATATATTATCCTGTAATACTATCACAGCCAGCAAAATAGAACACATTATTGCAAAAACATTTTAAAAACTGCTGTCCCGCAAATAGACTTATAAATTGATCACGGTGGTGTCACGAGAAGTTTGGAGCTGGAGGAGGATGATAAAGAGGAGGTAAGCATGAGAAAGATAATTTAAATTTAGTGGTCTTCAAGGAAGCTGTCACATATGGTGCTGTATATTGAGTTTTTGGGGGCTGCGACATTTGCTTTTCGAATAATCACAGTCATATTTGAATGTGTTTTTAAAAGAGCTTCGTGTAACGTATATTTGTTTCATGATAAAGAAGGAAGGAAAACAAAATTTTACAGATGTGCTATGAAATAAGTGTTAGTTTGTCTACGTTTTCTTAAATTGGTACTTGTCTTGACACCAATATCAAGGTAGAGGCAAATTATGTTGGACTTGTTTTAGTTTAGAGGCCAGTGACTAAGATGACAACAAGTTCCCCCCCATGCGGCCATCGGTGATAGTTTAATGAAGGACTTTCATGGGAATTAAATGGTCGGGGTTTGGAGCAACTGGAGGTGTAGACTGACATTTTGATGAGATAGTTAGACAAGTCAGCAGTAAAGTCACCATGTGTTTGACCAGGACACTTAATTTTCCCATCCCTTTCGATCGTAGTCCTTGGATCAAAGAAAGCTTGGACGGTTGGACCTTAGAGAAAGCTATATACACTAAGTTTAACATCTTTTCACACTACATCCTGCCTGTCGCACGCTGTCTTCTAAACTCGAACAGCCGAGATACGCTGCACTTTGTTTGTTTGGTGAGTACAGTATTTTTTATTTATGCTTCTATGATTTTCTTTTTATTGGCAAATAGCATTTGACAAGGCAGGAACATGTGTCGATGAGAGGACAATGTTGTATTTGTGTAATGCCTGACACTGTTCCATGTACTGTATATACGGCTACTAGCCACCATTATCACACCTGCAGGAGGATGCTGGAAATGAATATTGTACAGTCTTTAGACTCTAGCCGCTTTTCTCATCTTTCGAGGTTTTGACTTCGCTATGGACGTAACATTCCTCACTCTGGGGAGGTTTTCTATGGAGCGGGGTGCAACACGTTTTCCTCATTTGCTAACTACTTACGTGTAAACAATCCTATGCTCAAGTAGTGATGTAGATCCTTGTACACTTGTCCTAATGCTTGCAGTCTATATTACGTATCTGAATGAAATGTAGATATCGACATTAAAATTGTAAACATATTATTATATACTGGGATTACAATATTACTACGATTACAGTTACAAGGGGCCGGAGAGCCGTCTGTCCTGGAGGCCGAATTCTTGTCTCCAATTGGCTGAATTTCCGCCTCCCCCCCCCCATCTCATGTGGGAAAAAGAATTTTGCGTCCCCGAGCCCGGGCTGGCTATCGGCGGCCCTGGTGGGCGTAGAACTTTATTCAATCGCAGGCAGGTTTGAAAAAAAATGTGCTCCGCGTTTATTTATAAATTACATCAACAAATTATCTATAAGTATTTGGTTACACAGTGATATTCTTCTCGACACAAGGATCACACTGGTGTGTTTGTTTGTGTACTTTGTTGTTATTTTCTACGGTTTGAAATCTTTTTAAACTTCGAACTGAACTAAAAGTGAGATAACCTGATTGAGACCAAAGTGTTGACCAGTGTTCACTATCATGGGAATTAAGGTGCAACAGAATCACTCTTTTGTTGGTCTTTTTGTGCCAGTGTACTCTTCTTTTATGATGAGGTGTGTGAGACACCGAAACGCAAACAAAACACGCGTTTTTCTCACCCCTACATTATGGTGTACATTTGTGGTTCCGTAAATCATTCTTGCGGCACTCTTAATAGGCTGTGTAGAACCAAATCCTGGACCGGCAAATAAAGGCGATGATTCATCTGTACTTGTGCAATCTTTGCAAGAAATGTTCAACAAACAGCATGAATCTCGTATCTACAAGTCTGAAACGTCTCTGTGCAGCGTTCGAGGAAATTGCATCAATAGTGCAAACTAACGAGAATGACATCCAGACATCGACTTCGTTTGTCTAAGATAAACTTCTGTAAATTTTTTATATGATAGATGATTAATTTCTAGAACTGCATTTTTATTTTATGGTTACAAACGATTGGTAATAATGACTATTTTAACATTAAAAAAATATACTACGACATTTATAAAAATTTGATACGAGGTAAAAACTTTTCTTCCTCTTGTAACTGCATGCAAATTTTTCTATTTGCTTTACTCGCACGTGTTCCAGTTTGAACTTCTCATACGTTTGTCACCTTCAATTCATTTTAAGCTGTTTAATATCAATATAAATGTAAATATAAATGTAAATATAAATACAAATACAAAAAGATCTTATTAACCATTTTCAGCGTCTATCTCACAATTGCCTACACAACGCATGCTGACTGAAGACTATAAAAAGCGCTTGCTCTTGTCTTGTCATACACCAGTAAGTTGTAATAAATGAACTGCATTTTTATTTGGAACTGGAAGCAAGGCTCTCCTTCAGAGCGGTTGTCGATGGGTTGGCAAAAAGAAATCTAATGATTATAAAGATTTATAAAACATACCCACTCGCTGTTACAAATACTCAGGGTGTGTAAGAGAACTCTTCAGTATAGGAGAGTAATTTTTTCTTCTGAATGAATACAATCGCATTATAAATGGAAATCATCATTATCATCAATTTTTTCCCGCTTTCCTAATGGCAGGTGAGAATGCCGATGTTTGAAGGCTTATATCTTTAAAATTAAGCATAATTAGTACTCGTATTTTTAGAATTGTTATTTTAAAACGAACTTAATCCGATCATAAAGAAAAAATGTTGCGCTCGGTTTGTCCTTTAACACTTTTGCAACCTATATACACAGAGAGACTAGATAAGTCTCTCTGCTATACACTCCCAGCCTGCCTGACACTGCCTTTCCTCTGAGTCACTGTACAGGCCGCGGGCAGCTGACGAGAAACATCTGTCTGTCCTGTCACGTGCTCGTATATGTCCCGTATTGAACGTTCCTTGGTTGTCTCTCAAAAGTTAAGTTGTTTTTATGATTCACATGATATAGATTTGTTGCTATGAAAAAAAGCTCTTTTATTTCGATAGAATTATGAAACACACCGGCTGCTGTATGGATTGATCAGACCAAATGGGATGGCGTTGCCCGCTCCTTATTTCATCAAACAGAAAACTTGAATAAAAGTACATGTAACTAAAAAAAAAAGCAGACCAGCAAAAGTCGCAAAGATTTTTCAAAAGCTTAATCTTTTTTCTCGCGATTGCTTTTAATGAAATTTGGACTCTAGCTATGCCTGAAACCAAGATACAGTGAAACCTTTCTATGTCTTAACCGGACACATTGTCGATAACATTGGCTGTAAAGATGATAACAATTCACCCAAATTCGTGATCTACACAATGATACCACAGAAAATTAAAAGGGGACATTCAAACATAATATTCTTGTGTTTGGAGCTAAATAGCTTAAGCTAATTACGAAAATAATAAATGCATGAAAATTTAAAGTAAAAAATAAAAAAATATTTAAAATACTTTTAAAGAATCTTGTTAATATAAATCAACTGTTTAAAAAATAAGATAAAAAGTTAATAAATGTTGCATTCTTTCCATATTCTTAACATTTATATTTATAAACCTAATTATGAATTAATTATGTATAATGAAGGATCTGTGTGTGATATCTGGAAAAAAAACACTAAAAGTAACATAAACTAAAAATCGCATGCCAGTACAGAAATTAGGAACAGTGCAACAACTACTATCAACAAAAAACAGTTCAGTGACAGCCCTTGTGGAAGGGAGAACAACTTACGTCGGCCATTGATTTCGCTGATCGAAAAGCAGTTTGAACACCCGACGTGGATGAATGGCCGCACTGTTGCTTTTCTGCATCATCACAGTACTCGGTCACTTCCATTTCAGGCACACACGTTGCCGCGAGACGACAAAATCTTTATTAGGTTTTTATCTTATTTTCAGAGCTTGATGTTAATGCTCACGAGTTGTAGTTACCAGTGTACAAGAGCCATAAAATCATAAAAGGAAAAGCCTGATGGGAGAAATGCCATAGAAAGTGTGGAAAAAGTCGATTGGATGCAATCTGTGAAAACAGTATATGGTTATAAGGTTAACGCCCAGCGGCACTAATTTCAAAAAAGAAAAAAAAAAAAAAGAACTCGAGGTCTTTATCCACACGAAACGTGATACTACACGTAGCTACCTTCTTTCAACCACGGCTGTCAAGACAACGATCTCACGAGCGCAAAGCGTGTGACCCATCGTAGTCTACGTCAGTATAAGTTGAGGCTGTGCAGGATTGCTGTGCAGGATTGCCAACGTTTGACAGTAAGTAACAGGCGCGGAGTGCGGGGCGTGTGAAAGTTATCATTAATCTCAAGAGAGAAAGTCTCTCACGTGCACGTGACGCAGCTTCGTGAGAGATTTTCATAACTGGATACATTGTCAGTTATATGACTACGTGTGGTAAGTATTTTACTCGTCCGTCATCTCAAATTTTACAATAGTCCATGTTTGATCATGTGTGCCATTTGGTACATTTCGCTTTTAAACGCCTGTTTATATTCAGTCCTTGTCAGGCCTTTCTTGTATTTGTAATTTGATTTATACTGTTCGGTAGCGTGTGACTTGAGCAGTAATTTGTTAATTATTGGCTACGGGTTAAGAGTTGGGAGAAGGGATGAGGAAGAAAAACAGGTAGGGGCTGTAACTTCATGATAGGGGTTTAAGGGAGGTGCGCGCTCGGTGAAGCTAGTCGGTGTGATGTCAGATTTTGTACTTACATTTTGTAATCTTAATAGGGGTAGAAAATGTAAAAAATGTTCCTGGTGGCTTCCCATACATTGGTTTCCGTTTATCTGCGGCATCACGTCTCTGTGCTGCGTTGTTTTCGCACGCGCAAAATATTGTAAAATGCCGTTGTACCCCAAAAAATCCTTGATTTTACTGCATTAGGAGATTATTAAATTTTTTTCAAAATGAGTGTGTGTGTGTGTGTGTGTGTGTGTGTGTGTGTGTGTGTGTGTGTGTGTGTGTTCTCTCCTGTTACCTATTAATTATAACATTTTATCCTGTATTGACCACGTGAGTGCTGTTATTCATGACAGAATATATTTGTTTTGTCGCTCATCTCGGGTGGACGAGGGACCGCTGTATGTGTTGACTGTAAGCGTGCTCTGAGTTGTGAATTGGGTGGAACCCGAGAACGGCGCACGCCACGCCTTGAATGGGGTATTTGTCAAGCGTTCGATAAAGTTTGAGAAAGTTGGACGTGGAGGTAAATCAAATGTTTTGGAACAAACGTTGTAGAACTTTGATCAACATGCTGGGCAAATCCGTGAAAGTGCTTTGACACTTTGCTGCAATGGAGGTTTGACGCTTCAGTACTTTGCTTGTTATGAAAAGCCGTTAGACAGGCTAAAAACAAACTTTTATTGTCAAACATAGCAGAGATCAATGCTGAAAAAAAGAGTACGTCAAACATTTTGCAGTTTTTGCAAACAATTCAGAATTAGATATGCCGCAAGATTTTTAACAGATTTGACAGGAAAGCAGAGTTTGCAGAAATTTGCTGGTGATGTGTGTGGTTTTTTTGTGGGCAGAGATACTGAAGAGTCCTATCCCCAGTCAACAGCAATGGGTGGCTTCCCTTCAAACATCCGGAGAATACTGTTTAGAGTGACACTGTTCGGGGTTGCTTTGCTGGCAGTTGCGCAATTTCTGGTTTACCAGAAAAGTTTTCGATCGAGTCTTGCCCTACAGAACTGTGAGGAAAGTTTAAAAGAAATCACTAGATTAAGGAACGAAAGTGAGATACTTCGTCGGACTAAAAATAAGGCCGAAGTTCCTCCCATTCAGAAGCCCACGAAGACCTCCCCGCAGAATCAAAGAAGGCCACCTGTGCCTCTCTACCGTGACCTGTTCCTCCAAGAAACCTTGCGCGGTGTGGATCTAAGCCTTGATTTGGTGCTGGGGGGGCTGCCTCGGACAGTGTACTATCTGTGGTGCGGTGAGAAGCAGTTCCTCTTTCGTCATTATCTTGTTCTCCTCTCCTCCATCAGGATTCTTCGAGCCTCAAAGATAATATTTCTCTACAGCCATCTGCCGCAGAGCGACGGCAACCTCTACAACACCTGGTTTGACGAGTTCCAATTCTCCGTCCCCATTTTCCAGCTGGTTCATGTCGATGCCACTTGTGGGAGAAAAGACGCGCTGAAGGCTGTCTTGGAGCTCTTGCCAACCGAAGGAGGAATATTTCTTGGCGAAAATGCCCTTATTCCTCGTCTCCCGACAGGAATAGAAAATTTCCCGTTTTGGTTCGCCTTTTCTGCCGAGGACGTTAGTCGTGGAGTGCTGATCGCGCAGCGTGGCTTCAACAACACAAAGTCGGATGAATATCTACGTGACGTCAAGACAGCCAAATCCTCTTGCGTCACAGCGGAGCAGTACACGGCGCCTGTTGACGACATCCATTGCATCATAGTAGACAGTGACGTACATCCCCGTGACGTGTGGCAAGGGCAGACGCCGTTTGGGGAGCTGGCTCGCTGGCTGTATTACGGCAGGAGCTCCCCAATCACGACCGACCCTGACCCCAGCCGACCCATTCCGCGCATCGCGCACTACGTGTGGCTGAAGGTTAAGTATTCCCCCGCTGACCTTTACCTGCCCTTCTCCAAGTTCCTGAGCATGATCAGCGCCCTCTACGTCGGAGGATTTCAACACGTGTATGTCCATGGCAACGTGGAACCTGAAGGTGAATGGTGGAGACAGTTGCTCTCGGAGAATGTGACCTTCGTCAGAATCGAGAGGCCGAGTCCCATGTTCCAGATGGACTTTCCTAATCTCCAGGCTAACAGCGATTTTCTCAGGTAGGAGGTCTGTTATTGTTTAGTGATGTGAGAACCAGGGGGTGACAAGGAAATGCTGGTGGGGGCAGCGGTCTCCCTAAAAAGATATTGAGCAGGCAAAAATGTGAACGCCGTCAACTATCAGCATGGAGTTTGCGTTCACTCCCGGTCCGAGCATCTTCCTACGCCTCTGTTGTCTCTCTGTTTTTTTTTTCGGCGTAGGTTGGGTAGGGGGTGGGCTCTATTATTATATGTAATTTCCAGGTGGCCACAGGGACAGCAAAGTGTAACTTGGCTTACTCTGCTCCTTGACATCTATCTCTCTGTCTGCCTTCTTCCTGCCTGTGTCCGGTCAGCTGCCTGTTCATCTTTTACCGTCGATAACATGTTTTTCTCTCCTCCTGTCTCACATCACCTGCCTAGTCTTACCACCTCTGACTACCATCGTCACCACTAATAATCAAACCCTTTCATCACATTTGACCGTCTCCCTCTCGTGCGGACAGAGCCATCCTTCTCTTGAATTACGGTGGTGTCTACATGGACACCGACGCCGTGTGGACGAGTCGGGTGCCAGACTGGCTACTGGACTACCCGGTCGTGGCGTCGTTCGACTGGCCAAGAAGTGGCCCTTGGCCCAACACCTTCAACTTGGGCGTCTTGCTGGCCCGACCACAGGCCCCCTGGTTACGTCATTGGCTGACCACGTTTCGTCACTACCGGTTGTCAGATTCTGGCTTCACGGCAACCCTCTTGCCTTACCGGGTGTATGAGCACTACCCCGATGAGCTATACGTCTATAGTCGATTACAGGTGAGAGCTGATGATAAACCCATAAACATTATCATAAAATAAAGGTAATACAGACATTAGGATTTTACTTCTCATAATAGTAA
Organism: Marisa cornuarietis; assembly: GCA_004794655.1. Lineage (NCBI taxonomy): Eukaryota > Metazoa > Mollusca > Gastropoda > Architaenioglossa > Ampullariidae > Marisa > Marisa cornuarietis. Next base: position 2,192,073 of record SMMW01000054.1, read on the forward strand.
TATTTAATGAGTATAGTGATATGTTTGTTTTGTCAATGCTAGATGCACTTGGAGAGCTGGGACCATGTGTGAATTAGACCTATGGTAGACAAAAACTACGTCACAAGGTGTATCATCTTTGATGCTGATGTTTGTACACCTGTATGTTGGAAACGGAAGGTCATTATTGCATATTTTGGGAAATAATATTTGGCACCGAACTTTTACACAGCCATAAGAAAAGAAAACTGTACTCAGCCTTAGACCTTTAACTAGTGGATGGGGTGTTTTTTAAACTGTTCAAAGGTGATATGCTTCCTCGACATATGCCACCCGACGTGGGAGAAGGACTTCCAGCGAGGGCTGTACGACAAGCAGCCGACGCTGCCGTTCAACGTCACAGATGTACACGCCGTGCACGTCACTCAGCCAAAGCCCGCTGCGTCTTGGGAGACGCCGAAGACATTAAAGGAAGGGACCGACTTTCTTGCGGAGGTCGGCCGCCATGTTCTCAAGCAAAGCGGTAGGATGCACCTGTTATCATGACAGACCTCTGAAAGAACATCTTTTGGTGAAGCAAAGTAGGACGCTTAGCGACATGACAAAAATTGGAAACTGTTCTTGGATTGCTTATATCAAAGAATACAAAGATGTAAATGTGTAAGAATTATGCACTGGCTGAATTACTTGAAGCACTTGATGGTAAAACAAATAGATAAAGTATGGCACGCGTCGTGTAAGGACGAGAAGATAATAAACCGACAAATCTGTTCAAGAACTTAAAGGAGAGGACCTACTTTTTTTTTTTAACAAGATCGACTGTTTCATCCTCAAAGAAGGATGCATGTGTTATCATGACAGCCACTTTCTTTCCAGCAGTCGACGAAGTGGCGGGACGTAGGCTGTGTAACTGTGTCCTTGAAGCTCAATGCGTACATCGACGTAAATGCTTCATCCGCACACATTATGGGTAATGGGTGATCCGATGGGATATGCTTATGGAATGCTATGTTTTAATACTTTAATTTTAAAATTTTGGGTTTTTAATGACAAGATAAAAGACTGTCCATGTGTTTGTATAGTGTTTACTTTAAGTGTATGTTTGCTACAGTACGGCGACATTAACTAACATTTTTAAAATCCGTTCTTTTACTCATCTTTTTCACACCTGGCCAGGTAATTTTTCTTTAAATTTTAATTTAAAAAATGACATATCAAGATGTGTTTTTTAAGCATGTGAAATCCTTGACGTATATTCGTGGAGGAAATCTTTGAGACAAAGCATTATTACAGTGCAAGGACCACAATATTATCACAAGCTGCCAAACACAAATAGGGACCAAGCCCAATATATGTCAGCAAACAAGCAACGAAAAAAGTGACCAGCTAATCAGCGGGGAATAAGAAGGCGAAGAATTAGGTTTATTGTTTAAATTTTCAGTTAAGAAAATAGATTTAAGCCTTAACGTATAACTATTCTAATATTTTTGTTGATAAATGGTTCACTTTTGGGAGGTGATGGGGGCAGTTTTTGCCTTTTGTCTCAGCCTTGCACCCGCCCATTCCATTCATAAGAAAATTACTCCACGAATAGACTTGAACGCAGTCAATGGCAAGTAAAGAAGCCTACAATCAAGTTCGAAAAGATCACAAAAATACACACTCGCGATGAAAAAAAGAAACCATAACCAAGGAACGTGCCGGGGTTTTTTTTTTTTTGGTTTTTTGGTTTTTTTGCTAGAGAATACGAACACTAGCCCTGCATTCTGGAAACTTGTGCGTAGCTCAAGTAGAACAAAAAGATAACAGTCTACTATTAAAATAGAGGAGTTGGAAGCACATTTTATGTACTGTGTTCAGTGGCCAGCCAGAGGCCGCGAGTGCGCAGCCGACACAGCAAGTGGAGACAAAAGTAGAGATACCTGATCATAACAGACCGATCTCTGGACACGAAATCACCGAGTATCTGCGCAAACTGAAATCTAGTAGAGCAGCAGGACTGGATGAAGTGCTAGCTGAATACTTAGAACATGCCGGGGGCAGTATAGTTCCTTTCCCGACCAAGTACTTTAAAAACAATTATTTGACCAGCAATCCTTTCCGGCCATCTGGGGACACTCAGCAATCGTTCCTATCCACAAAAAAAGGAGACATCAACCACCCGACTAAATAGTTTTGCTATTCAGTGTGATTAGTAAGACTTTCACTTCCATACTCAATAAGAAACTATATAAGTGGGTGGTGGAAGAAAACAAATTATGCGAAGAACAGGCTGGCTTCAGACAAGTCTATTCAACAATAAATCAAGTTTACACATTAGTATCAAAATACAAAGGTGTTTTAATCGCAGACAGAAACTATAAATCGCTTTTATTGACTACAAACGGGCCTTCGACTCGGTGTATAGGGCGAACCTATGGTCGGTGTTAGTGTTACGTGAGATACAGGTTTCTACAAAAATGATTCAAATACTGTAGGCTATGTATGTCAGTCCAAGCATGCGTGCGAGCAGGTTTCCAGTATTCTGATGATTTCTGATGTCCAGTTGGAGTTCGTCAGGGATGTTTAGATGCCCATTAATCTTCTCCCTTCTAATAAATGAAGTGGCGGAGTACGTCCATACACACGGCAAACACAGGATACAGGTTTTGCCTTCAAGAAATATTCTGCTTCCTGTTTGCTGACGATGTCGCACTTATCTCGACTACATCCACAGGTGCCCAAAACCAAATTTCAAATCTATAGCAGTAATCAAAAGTCCTTGGGCTAGAAGTTAACCTAGAGATGAAATCAAGGTATGCAGAAACGGAAGGCATCTGTCAGAAAGCGAAAACTGTTACATTGGCTCAAATGAAATGGCAGTTGTAAACAGTTACAGGTACAAAACTATCTCTTACGACTGCACTCCACAAAAGTGGTAAAAAAGGAAGCGAAAGAGTAGCTCAACTGCTGAGAACGATGTGGAGGTTAGGTAAGCTTTCACCTTTAAATTTGATTTTCTATGCCTGAAGCCACGAAACAATGGAATATTATTCATGGTGTATTCAGAAGGCATTAAAAGGGCCTCCTTAACTGGGCACATTGTTGATAACTTTAGCTGAGGACAATCCATCCTAATTCTTGACGACATCGTGTAGAGTAAAATGGGAGACCTCAAGCTTAATCATAGGACCTTACTATTATTTACATCGCTTTTTAAAGAACGTAATAAATGTACGAAGATGAGCATAATTTTAAAAAAGATACTCAATGCTTTTTAAAAAGGTTTTAACATAAATTGAGAGTTTAATATACTAAGATTAACAGTTAAGTCAATATATGTTGATGATTTTTAATTGCATGTTATATGCGGAACTGCATGTAATATCTGGAAAACCGCTGAAAACCCGGCTTCAAAATTCTCACAGTGCGCAGGCGCAGGGGTCAACAGGTCAAATCAGCCATTTTTTTTAAATTTAACTTTTGCTGTTCATGCTCTTATGTAAGTGACTAGGTACTCGGATCGTGACCCTAGTGTTGTGGGTAAAGCGCTGTACGAATGTACATTCATAATTACTAAATCAATCTTCTTAAGTGTCTGTATAAGGTGCAAGTTCATGACAGAAATTTGTTGTTTGCACACACACGAACACGTGACCTGTTGATCCCCTACGCCTGCCTACTGTGAGAATTTTGAAGCCGGCTGGAGTACAGTACTGGATCGTGACTCCGGTTATTCTTTTTGCTGAAAACAAACAACACATGGTCTGAGCAGTCAGCGTATAGGACAGACCGCACTGTTTCTTCTTCGTATTATCGCAATCCTTGATCCCTTCAATTTCAGGCACATGTTGCCACGTCATCACTAACTTTATTCTATGAATTTTTCTTTGAGGTTTATGGCTTAGTTTTAGAGCTAGCTATTGTTGCCCAGGAAGCGTAGGTTCCAGCAGACTGAATCATTTTAAAAGGCGGGTGGAGGGGGTGAGGAGAGAAAATGCAAGAAAGGTCGATTTGACACAACCTATGACAACAATTGGAGGATGACGCTCAGAGGCAGCCCGAGCGAGATGTGGATTAAAACACGAAGCCAGTAACGCACCCGCGTCCTCCCCCATCCTAGCTCTCTCTCTCTCTCTCTCTCACACACACACACACACACTACTTGTAAAAAGACTGACGATATTGATGCACGCAAAACATGATGCTACGCGTGGTTGCACTCTTTCAACCACACCTGCCAAGAGAACGATCTCACGAGCGAAGAACGTGCAACCCATGTTTGTTGCTGCTGCCAACGCGTTCAGCGTCAGTATACGTCGAGGCTTTGCCGTGCTGCATACAGTCGTGCCGCGAGGTCATGCCTGAAGTACATATGTCTTCCAGAATAAGATACTATGATTATAACCAACACATCTGGTACTTCAGCTTTCAAAGTCATTAAAGAGCTCAAGAAGAATAAAATAGCAGATGTGGCTCAGGCCATCACAAGCAGTTTAACATAAACTATTGATTTCTTTGATGGAAGAGCACTGAGTGCTGAAGTGAAGTGAAGTAAATCTCGAGAAGATGCATAAATGAAGTACTGAAGGAAGACATCACAACGTGCAAGTTCCAAATAATTTACCTTCCCGGACTCAGTATAGTGTCTTTACCTGTGTTGAACATAGTTACATGTCAATGACCACCTGACATGACCGGACACCGTCAAGTTACTTTGCACTTTACCCTTTAAATACAAATACAGTTGCATGTCAACGACCACACGAGGATACCCTACACCATCAGGTAGTGTTACGTCTGCAGGTTCACCTGACCTGACCAGTCGCGTAGGAAGATACTCGGCTTTTTTAAAACTCTATGCTGACAGTGAACGACAAAGCAAGATAATTTTTAAGGGATGCGGCTGCCTCCTTGCCCCCTCTGGTTCCTACGCCACTGCTGACCTGGTATGGTCACCTGCGTAAAGGTCACGTGGTCGTCGACGCTGATCTGCTGGCACAGTGTCTTGTCAGAGAGGGCTCCAAACAGGTCAACACGAACTGTTCTGGCAGCCAAGAGGGGGTAAGAGTGAGTGTACCCCTACATAGTCTGCAGTAAATCGTAGTTTAGTTCCCCTCCAAAGTACTCGAGGCATCAGCTGGTAAACATTGTTTTTGTTGTTCATGTCGTTAATGAAAACAACAATATGGAGTCAGAGACTTTCGGCTGAGTATTCTTTTGTAAAGCTGGCCAGGATTTAAAGATCGAATTAGCTAGAAAATGAAATGTTTTTAATAATGATCACGACTGTCTATCTGTCTGTCTGTCTAGTATTTCAAATATGTCCCTAAAACACACTTGTGTAGGAAACATTTAGAGTTTTAAGCCACAAGTTTCAGTCTGACTATGGATCCGTATCAATATATATATATATATATATATATCATCTGTTGCTTTTTTATTGATTAACCCTCAGAGCAAGACACTAATGTTGTGAGACAGCCGCTCTACAAATATGCATGATTATTATTATTTGTAAACTAAGATATATCAAATTTATAAATTAGACCAATGAATGTAAACGATGTTTCTGAACAGATGGAGCTCACTGTTATTAAGCTCCATTAAATTTTCTAATGTCATGCTGTTATTATATCGTCTACTACAGTGACTGTAACCATAATGTATTTATCTCTGTAGTATTGGACTGTTATCGTGCTATGTTTATCTCTGTAGTGTTGCACTGTTATCATGCTATGTTTATCTCTGTAGTGTTGCACTGTTGTATGCTGTATTCACGCCTGCATTGCCAGATTGTTGCCATGCTGAAGGTAGAAAGAAATCATCGCTGGTGGGTGTATGAGTAAGTAGCTGCTGTGACAAGCTGATTGTATGCCATATTAACCCTTGTACATTAACCACTGAATTATCGTTTCACTTCTTTGGAGTGGCTCAATGAATGAGGAGAAAGTGTGGATCCTGCTATCTGAACTATGTAGAACGAAATTTTTACAGGTGAGTACCCGCTCAGTTAGACTGTGTTAGAACGCTTACAGGTGAAGAAGAATTGCTTACAGGTGAGGATCAACAGTCTAAACTTTGTAAAGAATGCACACACGAAAGACTTCCTCCATTTAAATTTTTTTTGGCGAAATGTTTTTAAAATTAACACGAAACATAAAGGCAGCTGATCTGTTTGTAGGTAAAGGGAAAATATATAATGCTTAGCACAAGAAGATTGCGCATCCAGGAAAGTATGCTAACAGCTGTGTATATATCTATATCGCTCGCTCGCTCGTCCTGTACGTGCGTGTTGTTGTGCGTGCACACGCTTAAAAACTAGGACATGCAATCGATTGTGTATTCACTCAGTTTAGAGCACAATAAACATGAAAAACATATTCTTTCCTTTCTTTATTTCATCCTCAGGAAAGGGCTTGAACGCTGGTTTCAACATAAACATTTAAGAGCATGCACCCCAAATCACAACAAAGCAAGACTTTAGACGATTTCCAAACATTTTTTATGAAACAAGAATAATCACGTTACAGGTGGCAATGACAGCAGTCACTTAAACACTGTCAGCAGTACTGACACAAAGACACAGCGAAACGACAATGAGGTCACGAGGAGTAATTCGGCTAATACTCGACAATGACACGGCGAATTATCCTTGACCTGCCCAGAGAAAAAAAAACAAGGTTAGTGGAGGAGCCATCCTGTCTGTGTAAAGTGCACACACACACACACACACACACACACACACACACACACACACACACACACACACACAGATGAAGAATGAGAGGGTGAGGACGAGTTTTCGTGTTGTTGCTGACCTGTCACGAGAAGACGTGCGGCCGTCTATTCATCGTCGATGCTGATCTGCACGCGCTTGCCCTCCTCACACTGAGCCTTGTTCGAGGACACGAAGAAGTAGTTGCCAGGCTCCAGGCTGTAGTTGACGTCGGGGCTGTAGGAGTTGGCGTCGCCAGGGGGGATGGAACATTGGGCCAGGCTGGTGTAGCTGCCCACCTCCTTGATAGCGGCGCTCACGTCGGAGACCGGGAAGTGGAAGCGGACGCGAGTGCCGCGACTGACGATCACCTGTAGCATGGAAGACACAAAGTCACAATGTTCACTTGCACGTTACATATCCAACAGCTGATCAAGAGAAGACAGTGGTGGCAGGTCCACCTGTCACATTAAAATAATCTTTTGTCGAACATGAGCTGTTCGTAAGTCGTTCTCAAAAACATTAGCTGTCCACAATAACATGTTCACAGCTAGGTCTGTATCTTTGTTAGTAGCCAAGCTGTTCTCCACTCATTTATCATCTGCTGCATCGAAGGTGACCGAATTACAAATCCTCTAAATTAAAACACTTTATTTCCTAATAAGCAAATAGATACATACCTTGATAAGCTGCTCTAACTATATATGGTTTAGAAACACTTAAAGGACAGTCATACCAAAGGTCTAAACAACATTAAATTGAATAATCTTAGTAGAATCTTAGCAAAGAAAACAGAGATCCGTTAACAGGTCACGCAACATGCTTACCTTGGGAGGCAGCTTGTTTTCTGGGAGCAATGGCAGAATGAGGACGTCGTAGTCGGCGTTGGCGGGTCGAGAAATGATGACAGGGGTGGCCAGGCTGGCTTCCAGCTGCTCGCCATTATACTTGGTCAGCGTCACCTGGAAGCCGAAGTTGGAGTAGGCGTTAAGGCCCAGCTTCTCCAAGGCCTCTGTGACGTCATACTTGTACACGCGTTCGTAGGCCCAGGGCATCTCGCCGTTTCCACCCAGGATGTAGAAAGAACCCACGTCAACAGCGTCGCCACCTTGCGGCACGAGTTTCACGTTGGCCGTGGCGCTGACTCCGATTCCGGACAAGACGAAGCCGGCGTACACGCGGTCGCGGTCGCGCAGATTCTCGATGATGGTGTTGATCTCGGACACGCTGTAACCGTTTAGGTTGAGGTTGTCGAACTGGTAGTTGAACTTAGAAGCGTCGAAGATCTGGACAGGTCGGGAGTTGGCGCGGGTGACGGGGTTGGGGTTTCTGCTTTCGTAGTTGAAGGGCTCCAGGGGGCGGTAGAGGTTTCTGAGAGCGCAGCGAGCATAGTTGAAGGAGCGGTTGCGCAGCTTCTGCAGGGTCTGCCAGATCTGCCAGATGCGGTCGATGCTGGAGTGGTGGATCATGAAGAAAGGGTCAAAGGCCGAGTACTCCAGCGTGGACATGGAGTATGTGCCGTGGCCGCCGACAAGCGCGTGGATGATGTTGTGCAGCATCTCGAACTGGACCTCGAAGTCACAGTAGTTTGTCTCCTCCAGCGTCTCCAGTGTCTGGTAGAACAGTGAGTCGAGGCCATTTTGCTTCTGGCGGTTGTACAAGCCTGGCTGCACGTCCCTTGTCACCTGGTTTTGAGCGAACTTGATCTGGTATCTGTAAGCAGGCATCCGTATATCAATTTTTTCCATGTGGTACAAGAAAGACTTCACTTACATCAGTTAACTCTGTAATCACCCAAAATAAGTTCTTGCAAAATCTAAGTAGTGGGAAAAGAAAAAAAGCAAGCAGTCTGAAGTAAAGTTTTCATCTGAGAAGAATGTTACAAGTTTTAGAGCCTGTATATTGAGGACGCAAATGATGGCACAGCATGATTTGAAAAGAACAGTAAAGATTAACTTTTAGCTAAGATCAGTCGCTGTAAATAAGTTGTATGCCTATATGTGAAGAACATTTATGTTTTGGACATTCTCTCTAACGAATTGACGCAAGTTGTCACACGTTGTGTAATTAAGAAGGAAATAAATCATGGATTAAATGTGACAACATCCTTTTGATGCATCAATTATTGTGTAAGAATGTTTTAAAATTTTTTTCATTTTTAAAAGTCCTAAAAGCATAATCATCTGAGAATAGGAAAGCTTCTTAAGTATGATTTGATTTTGATATTTGAATTTAACTGACGACATTGACGATAGGGAAGAAAAAGGACGTCCACGAAGATCACGAAGGACGCATTTAGTGACGCGACCAGTGCGCGATACTCACGTGGAGAAGGGGTTGTTGTCGGTGCTGGTGAGGAGCGAAGGCAGAGCCTTGGACGGGCGGGTCCAGTCCCAGTAAGGAACTCCAATCAGAGCGCCCTTGTCCCTCAGCGCCATCTCGAACTGTACGGTCAGCAGGCGGTGCCAGTGCGGGAAGACGGGCATGCCGTGCGTGCAGCATGCGTAGCGGTCAGTGGCGTTCTCCGGACACAGGTTGGGGGCGCCGTGGAAGCTGGCGATGGCCTCGAAGCCGTTGGGTCCGTCGTCGTTCTGTAGTTTGTACAGCGCGTTCTTCAGGTTGCTCACCTGGTGGACACCGGGCAGACAAGTCAGCGAGGACAACATACAATGACGGCTTTTTCTGCGCTAGTCTTCAGTCTGTACGCTTTGATCATTAGTAGTACGATATATTCTTCAGCGACAAATTTGTGGAAAAAGCATAGAATTAAGACTGAGACAAAATTGTATAACTTTTCGTCAACTGCTATGATGGCGAAATGTCTTCATGTGGAATATCGGGTAAACAAACAACTACAATAAATAAGAAAGGAACATTTAAGTGTACACGGACTCGTAATGATAAACATGTAACACAGGTAAAGTTACACTTAGATGGATCCCTACACTTATAGAATACAGATCGATGCGAAAACCCGAGGTACTTACCTGCTCTAGGCTAAGGGTGGAAACCTCATATCGCACGGCATCCTTAGTCTTCGAGGGTTGCGGGTCTTCTTTGGCCACAGCACGGCTGCCAGTCTTACCTGCACAGACACAAAGGACATCGACATGTGAAGGACATATGAGTCTTTATAATTTTCTAACTTACGCTGATTTGCAAGATGAGCAGTTTAGCCAATATCTTGCAGTTGATAGGTACGAGCAGTACAACAGTACGATAAACTGTACCCGGCACACCGTGTAACGCGTTTTGATGGTAGAGTCGGTATTTGTGCTCGCGTTCACAAGCTTTCGCATGGATACTGATGAATACATATTGAATTAAATCAGTGTAGATTGGGGGAAATGTCTGTGTGTGTGTTTTTTTTAATGAATTATAGCTGTTCTGAAGCACAATACAAGACGACTCAAAATATCCGTCAACTTTGAAATGATGTAGCTCGACACACGTGTAAAATACCATGTGGTTCCCTAGGTGAGCGTGAAAGAGCATTTTCTGCTGAATCCGTTGGTATATGACATGGCAGTTTCGAGTTTATAATAGCCATCCGATTGGCGGGCAAAGAGGCCGACTCTTTTTCAAAACGTTGGTAGGAACGGGCACTCACAATGGCAGCTAACCGTTGTAATGCAATTAATGCTAAGGCAGCGGCACAGATTGACGCAGATATACAGAAGTAATTAGATAAATATTCATTTGAACGCTGATTTGACGAATGCTTGTGCTAAATGTGATTTATTTTGCTTATGTACATCGACACATAGTAGATGATTAAATATTACCCGAAATGAGGGGCATTGCGGCCATTGGCGCTGACACAGACGAAAAAGGGGATATACTGTTTTAATTACGATCATATTGAAATAAAGACCCATCTAATATTTTTGAATATGCAATAAATATATTTTTGATATATGGGTCTCATGTTGTCTGCTTTTGTTTATAATAAGCCCTATTAAATTACGAGATAATGAAAACCGGAGATACGGTGTCGGTAGGCATCGAAGAATTAAGCTAAAGCAGACTATTCTGTTTTCGTAAGTGTTAGCATGTTTTTGAAGCATGTAAAAGTTATTAATATAAATTAACATAGATTAAAAGATACACATGTTTTCTATCAATTTTTAAAACTTGAACCAAATCTGTCCAATAGATTAGAAATTACAGCTGTTGAACTACATTACCCCTAAAACTTTTCATTTTTCCACCTGAAAAATTGGTGATTTTATAATATTTGAAGCTGCATATCTCGCAAAAGAGACCTTGACAGTTTGTAGAAAAATTTAGAACAACAGTATAAAATGGTTACTTTGAAAAAATGTTTTAGGTGTATTTGGCAAATTAGCATTTGAAATTGAGTACTTGAAATGTGATGTCTTCGTGGAAAAAGACCAAGCGCAAAATTGTCGTTTTTCAAATGTGGATGTATTTTTTCCAGTATGTCTTTTTGCAAATTAGTTTTTCAGTCACTTGAGTAAAGTGTTGGTAGCTTCTCCTACAAATTATTTGAGGACTTCTACGATTTGAACATGCTACAAATGAGAGGTTCAAACATGGTCCCAAATAACGTAGTCAGCTTCGACGGAAATCACGAACTTAGACAATAATATCTCCAAAACTAATGAAGTTTTTTTCTCATTTTGTTCAGGTTTTGTTTTGTTTTTCTTTTTTTTGTACTTTTATGTGAACATAAACCAAATACTCATTTAAAAATATGAATTGTGTGTTGCGGTACCTACATGTAGCATACAACAAGACTTAAGTCTGACCTTTGCCCGGCACGAAGCTGACGGATGGAGGTTCCAGCAGCGACGAGTCCAGTTGTGTGCCGTTGATAGATGTGATGTGCACCTCGAAGTGGTAGACAGAGTCCGGACGGAGGTGCATCTGCTTGAAGACGGAAGTGACGTCATACTGGAAGAGGCGATCGAAGTGCCACTCCATCTCAAGAGGCCCGCCCAAAACGGCGAAGGTGCCGGCGAAGTTGCAGCGGTTCTCGGCGTCACACAGGTCAAAGGTCACGTCAGCGCTGGCTTGGAAACCCTGAGACAGAGAGAGGTCATGTGTGATTACCTCTGATTAAATAAGAACTTTTTCAAATTATTTCCTGTAAAGGAATATAATGCAAGATGCACACAGACTACTGTGGAGAGATGATTGTTTGTTTTAAAGACTTTCTAGGCCACGTATTCTTAAAAAAAAATGTTATTTCTCCACTTGAAAGTCTTGCCTAGCTGTCTCTGTAAAGAAGTAATATACTTCATTAAATTACCGTGTAAACCAACCTGTTCATAGGTCATTTGACTGGCAGACCTGAAAGAGGGTTCTTCTTCTTTCGGTTGCCAATGGTCAGTGAGTTATGAGGATCGAAGATAAGACAGAAGTGAAAGATAACAAAGCAAAAAAATTTCACAATATATGAAAGACTGAGACCGAAGTGGACGTTGAATAAGCAGAAATGTTTGAGACAAAAGCAAAACGATCCTCTCACCAAAAACACAAACACATAAACGATGATGAACACAGAGAAAAAAGCAGATTTTGAAAGAATGTTTAATAAAAAGCGCAAGAGAACATGGTGTATGCACACACTGCAAGTATCAAACTGGAAACGTTAATGAGACAGATAAAAGAGGCACTAACACTACACTTATAAATACAGTGATAAAAAGCGAGAAATATTCACAACCCAAATTAGAGAAGAAAAAAACAACTTTGTGCACTTAACTAAAGCATGAAGTCGGACATGTTGATACAAGAGAATAAATCACTTTCTACACTTTCCTGAAGCAAGAGGTTGGACGTTGATAAAAGAGAATGGGAATAAATCATCTTGCACATCTTACCTCAAGCATGAAGTTGGCGAAAACACGGTCCTCGCTCCTTCTCTTTTCGATGAGCTCCTCCAGTTGCGGAATGGTCAGTCCGTGGAAGTCGAGGTCATCATATTGGTAGTTGAACTGGTCGTAGTTGAAAGCGTCGATGGCACGCGCGTTCTCGCGGATAAAGTCGTTGGGATTGCTGTCCCAGTTGAAGGGCTCCAGCGGCAGACGCAGCTCCTGGATGTTGCAGTTGGCGCTGTTGTAGTCCAGGCCGCGATAGCGCTGCAGGGCCTGCCAGATGGCGAACTGCCGGTCCACGTTGGAGTGATGGATGAAGAAGATGGGGTCGTAGGCGGAGTACTCGAGGGTGGACATGCCGTAAGGACTGGTGCCTCCAATCCAGGAGTGAATGGCGTTGTGGGTGACCTCGAACTGCACCTCGAAGTCGCAGTAGTCGCGCTGCTCGAAGGCCAGGAGGATCTGGCGGTAGAAGAAGGACTCCTCGCCGCGCTCGGGGTCACTGAAGAGCTGAGGCCGAGGGGAACGCGTTGTCTTCTCGTTAAGAGCGGCGATCTCGCCATGGTGGAAGGGGTTGTCGTCCTTGTCGGTTAGGAGGGTCGGGAGCGAGGTGAAGGTCTCCGTCCAATCCCAGTATGGGATGCCCACGCCTGCGCCCTGCAGGGTCAGCGCGCGCTCCAGGGTGACGACAAAGAGACGATGCCACTGTGGGAAGCTGGCTGCGCCGTGATGACAGCAGGCCACCTTGCGACCGTTGTCCTTGCACAAGCCAGGGTAGCCGTGAGCAGCGGCGATCTCCTGGTAACCTCTAGGGCCACTCTGCTGCTGGACGGCTCTCAGGGCCTTCTTGAGGCTCTGTGTCTCGGCCACAGTCAGAGTGTTGATGTTTTTACGGACACCAATGCCAGACACGGTATAGGAAGCTTCTTCAGCCTGGGCTCCTGCAAAATAAATAAATAAATAAATAAAAATAAAAATAAAAACCGGCGACATAGTTTACACACCAACGAGTCCTGCACCTGTTCTCGGCTACAACGTACTCGGTAGTGAGACTGAATCAAATCTGCTGCAGAATAAAAGTATCACCCGCACGTACCGTCAGCGGGTTTGTAAATGATGGTGGGTCTTGACAGGGCAGAACGTGGCAGTGCGGTGCCGTTGACAGCAATGATGTCATAGCTGAGGAAGAAGGGCGCCTGCGCGTTAAATACATCCTCGGGACGAATATGCAGCTCGTTCAAAGTCTCGGTGATGTCATACCTTTACAAGAGGACAGAACAGAGAGCAAATCTGAATCAACGAGATCGCATATGCAGTCCACTTTCAAAGGCTTAATTGTTTGGGCTACTGCAGCATTCGTAAAAAAACAATCTGACTGCTGAAATAATAATTCTCAAGATATACTCAAGGGCGAGACATACTCATACAGTGGTGTGAAAGCCGATACTTACTTGTACAGACGATCGAAGGCCCAAGGCATCTCCAGAGAACCACCGAGGACGAAGATGGCGCCGGCGCGCGTGCACTTGCCTCTTGACACACAGAGAACCTCACTTCCGCCGACGTGCCTATGCCGTGCAGCAGGAAGCCAGCGAAGACGCGCGCCTTGCTCTGATGCAGGTGGATCTCTTCCTCCAGCTCATCCAGGTTTAGGCCGCCCAGCTTCATGTCGTCGTAGCGGAAGGTGAGGTCCTGGTAGTTGAAGACATCCTTCGGCAGAGCGCGAGCGCGCGTGAAAGCGTTCTCGTTGAGGTTCTCAGAGTTGAAGGGCTCCATGGGACTGTTCATGTAGTTGACTGCGCAGTCCGCTCGGTCGTAAGGAAGGTTTCGGCGCTTCTGCAGTTCTTGCCACACGGCCCAGATTTTGTCCACGAAGGTGTGGTGGGTGAAAAAGATGGGGTCGTACGAGGAGTAATGAAGCGATGACAAGGAGTAGGACTGACGGCCGCCCACCAGGTAATGGATGGCATTGTGAGTCACCTCAAACTGCACTTCGAAATCACAGTAGTCAGTTTGCTCCAGCACCAGCAGCACCTAACCAATAAACATACAACGGAGTCTGTTAGCACTGACGGTCGTTGTCGGGTATTGCCCATCTAAATGTCTGAACTTTACAAACGTGATCACGTCTGTAAAGGAATAACTTTCCACGGTGACAAACAAACTGTACATATTGAACCATTGTTACTACGTGTAGTAGAGGTCTTCGTGAAAGATTGTGCATAAACGCATGCATACAAACCTCATCAAAAAGGACGGAGTGCTTGCCGTCAGCTGAGAGCTTGAAGAGCTCGGGTTGCGGGTCGCGGACAGTGTAGCCACCGGCCTCTTTGATGTAGCTGCGAGCGAAGGGGTTCTCCAACACCTCGTCCTTCCAGGCATCGTAGAAGGTCTCTTCGGTGAAGAGTGAGGGCAGCTGGTTGATGGGCAGCGTCCAGTCCCAGTATGGCAGGGCCACGGTGCTACCATGGCTCAAGAGCGCTTGTTCCACCTGCACAACATCACGACAGTGATGACAGGCTCAGCAGCGCAATACCCACAAACATACCCGTAATAATGATAGATGTGTTAACGCTTGTACCTCGGATGTTCTTAAAATAATCATTTAAAGTGTTCTTAAAAACTATTCACCCGGTTTTTTTATTGCAGATTCATCTGAAAATGTTTAATCGAGTGTATGAGCACACTTTACATTATGTGTTAAAGAACTAGAGCGTTTGCTAAATATTTAAGTACCGTAAATTTCCGTCGACTAAGCGCACCTGTATATAAGCCGCACCCATTTAATTAAAAAAAAACTGTTTTGAAAAAATCCCCAAACGAACGAAGTCACTGACCTGCAGGGTGTAGAGACGGTGCCAGTGCGGGAAGGTGGGCACACCGTGCAGACAGCAGGCGTACTTGGGTGCATCAGGTGAAGGACACAGGGCGGGCACTCCGTGGAAAGCCGCCAGTGCCTGTACGAAATAACGACCGATAGAACATGTTTCCGCCAAAAACATATACACACTTATGTACAATTATGTGCAAAAAAAATAACTAATGAAGAAAGTCTCTATTAAACAGATTCCTCCAAGGAGTCTTTAAATGGTTAAATATTTATCTGACATTCTCGAATAACATATTGCAGCTGTCCAGCATGATGGAAATGACGATGACAATAACATGCCATCTAACGACAAATTCAAATTTATTAACTTCTTCAAGCGTTTTCCCTCTTCCTCTGTGTGTGTGTGTGTGTGTGTGTGTGTGTGTGTGTGTGTGTGTGTGTGTGTGTCACTAACATGTTTTTATTTTGCAATAAGTAGTAAACTATAAACTATATAAACAAAGAATCATGTGTAGCTTTCAACCGAAAGAGCGCGTGGTAATAGTCTTCTGACATCCAGCAGCCCATGGTTCTAGTTTTCAAAGTTTCGAAATCTTCCAACGTGGAAAAGACAAATAATTTTTTAGCAGAGATTGAGCGTTAGACCCCGTGGTCGTGTCACCTCATAAACGTAATCATTTTATTTATTCTTTAAAAGTTATAGACGCCATGAACTGCCATGGTTACCTGCCAGCCGCTCTTGCCCTCGTCGTGTTCCAGGTCACTGAGTGCAGCCTTCAAGCTCATGGTGGCGCGGGCGTCCAGATGCGAGATTTCGTGACGCACTCGGTTCGGGGGTAGCTCGCGAATCGATGTCACTCCTGCACATGCACATATAAATATACAAGAAGAACACACACACACACACACACACACACACACACACACACACACACACACACACACACACACACACACACACACACACACACAAAGTCCTTAAAGTTTTATGTCTGTTAGTTAACTTACTTAAATGTCGTGTGCTTTTTCGCCAAATTTGCAGCTGTCACCCACATTTTAAATTTCTTTAGCCTACGGTACCAGCCAGTAACATTGCGCATACAACTAGTATCTAAATCTAGTATTTCAATGGCATGACACGTGTCTTCATATTGGTTGTTGACACTCACGTGACTTAGGCTCGTAGAGTACGGAGGGAGTGGGGATAAGGCTGGAGCTCAGCTCGGTGCCGTTGAGAGCTCGGAGATTCACTTTAACTGTGAAGGCGTCGTCAACATTCAAGCCCTTCTTCGCCAGCACCTGTAACAGTGAGTGCACAAGTATCAATAATGTTGTTAAATGGAGTATGCAAGCTTCAAGAGTATTGTTCCAGTTGGTGGACGACTGAGTTATAGTATGATATCAAAACTACAAAAACGCACCTACCAAATAAATCTAGAAATTGAAAAACACATGCATTCAACCCCACTTCTGCACTCACCTCTGTGATCTCATAGCGGTAGAGACGGTCGAATGACCAGGGCATCTCAGCCGTGCCACCCAGGACGTCAAAGTCGCCGGCCTCCGTGCACACGTTCTCAGGCGTACACACCAAGATGTCCACGTGGGCAGAAGTTTTGATTCCTCCGAGAAGGAAGCCAGCGAATGCTCGCGACGTCTCCTGAAACACAGGCAGTCAACATAGATAAGTAACACAAGCATATGACTTGCAGCTAGGTCGCACAGACGACACATAATCGCTATTCAAAGCTTTGTAATGGGATCTTCTTAAAGAAACAAGGAAAAACGCTTTGCATATGCAATTTAAAAGCGTTGAATATTTGTATGGGAAGGATATATTGTATATTTGATTAAAAAAAAGCAAACAGACAGACGTTTGCACCTTTTGTTTGTTGATGATGCTAAGCAGCAGTTCTGTGTTGATGCCCTGAAGCTCTAGGGTGTCGTACTCGTACTTGAAGTGGCTCTTGTAGTCGAAGACGTCCTCGGGCTTGGAGTACTCTCTGGTGTTGGGGTTAAGGTTGTACGGTGCACCGAAACTGAAAGGTTTGAGCGGTTCCCGCATGAGCTCCAGCGCGCAGTTGGCTTCGTTGGGGTCATGACCTCGCAGGCGCTGCAGCTCCTGCCAGAGGGCGTAGATACGGTCGGTGCTGGAGTGGTGCAGCAGGAAGATGGGGTCATATGAGGCGTAGTGCAGGTGAGCCATGCTGTGCTCCTTGCTGCCGCCCACCCAGGCGTGGATGGCATTGTGGGCGATCTCAAACTGCACCTCAAAGTCGCAGTAGTTCTCCTGCTCCAGGGCCAAGAGGTACTGCTTCCACAGCCAGTTGTCGTAGCCATGCTCGCCGGCATCAGCCAGACGCTCCATGTTAAATTCACGCTCTATCTGAGCGTTCTCAAACGTGATGGCAGCACCAGCCCATGGGTTGGGGATGTCTACGTCCAGCACTGGGTCATGGTAGATCTTATCGGTGAAAAACGTAGGCAGAGATCTGAGAACACGGAAAATACTACATGTAAAATGGTAATTTGATATCAATGGTCAGAATTCCAAGACAAAGGTCTGAGGTCAGTGGTGAGAAAGTTCATTAATCAACAAGAGATCATTGATTAGAGATAACAGGTCTAAATAGTCATCTGCTGCTTATTTTGTTACTTGCTTATATTCTAACCATTTCAGATTGATTTATCGTGTTTTAAAAATCGCTGGAAACAAAAAGCAATAATTCTAAGATTACTTGTTTATTTAATATATTAAGTTGAGAAAAATGTTCCATTTGACATAAAGTGGAATTTACAGAAGATGCAAGAATTTTAAAAATTGAAATTGCATGAGTGAAACTGGTGCCCAAACTGACTCTTGCGGGTTGACGGTGTCCCAGTAGGGAATGCCAACAAGGGCCCCACGTCGTCGGAGTGCGTCTTCAAACTGCACGGTGTAGAGTCGGTGCCACTGTGGGAAGGTGGCCATGCCGTGCACACAGCACGCGTAACGCTGGTTGGCCTCGGGGTACGGGCACAGGGGTGGCAGCGCGTGGAACGAGGCCAGAGCCTGGAAACCCGTGGCGGAGCTGTCTGCCTGCAGGCTCTGAAGGGCCAGCACCAGGGACCGCCGCTCGCCAATGGTTAGTGACGTCACACTCTTTCTGATCAACCGCCTTTCGGTTTGGCCCTTCTGGTTCTGGCTGTTGTCTGTAACAAGTAACATGCAAGATTTGTATATTCTACATTAAAACAGATGGTACTGTGGAAAGATATTCTCGCTAATCATTGAGGAGATGGCTGACGCCTTCTCATCATTGTGTCTGACTGGAGGACAGAGCAGCTCATCTCAGGCCTGCACGGGACTTCGACTGAAAAACTTCCCATGACCGCCCAGGAAGTGTCAAGCACTATCTTTATCGTGTAAGATAAAGGCACTGGATAACACGGAGAGCCACTAGTTCAGATTCCTACCTTCGCCAGGTACGAAGATAAGAGAAGGTCTCCTAAGAGCGCTGGATTCCAGGTAAGAGCCGTTGTAAGCCCTGATTTTGATCTCAAGATCAATGTCGGCAGCGCTATCCAGTCTCAGGCCGAGTTTTCGCACTGGATCACTGATGTCGTACCTACGTCAACGGAGTAGTGTGATTAACAGTTGATCTACTGGGTCACTGGTTTTACTACTTGACAAACCTACGTCAACAACGCAGTTTGATTATCTCATTTACCAAAAGAAACCATTCATTTAACTACATCACCAAAAGAGACTAGCTTAATTGCTTTAGTAGTTTTGAAATTTTAGTACTATGGAAAAAAATAAAATGCAACATTTAAATATTGGAAAAGAGAGACAGATTAAAGGAGACTTACTTGTAAAGACGATCAAAGATGAAAGGCATCTCTGTCTCACCGCCGAGGACGGAGAACGATCCTGCAGGGTGATTGCAGTTTCGCTCACCGTTGCCAGTAGCGACGCAAATGAAGAGCTGGACGTCGGCCGAGGTGCCGATATTGTGCAGAAGGAATCCGGCGAAGAGCCTGTCCTGCGCTCTCTGTCTCTTCAGCACCTCCTCCAGCTGAGGGATGGTCCACGAGTTGAAGTCAAGGGTGTCGTAGTGGTAGTCAAAGTGGTTGCTGTAGTCAAAGACGTCGATGGGTCTGCTGTAGCGGTGGGTGAGGTCGTAGTCGTTCTTGCCCTTGTCATTGAAAGGACGGAGCGGTTGTCTCATGAGGTTGAGGGCGCAGTCCGACTTGTCGTCCGGCAGCCCGCGGTATTGCTGCAGAGCCTGCCAGATGGCCCAGATGCGATCCACATTTGCGTGATGCAGGAAAAAGACAGGGTCAAAGGCTGCGTAGTCCAGCGAGCTGAGGGAGTACAAGCCCCGGCCGCCCACCCTCGAGTGCAAAGCATTGTGCACGATTTCGAACTGGACCTCGAAGTCGCAGAAGCTGGTTTGCTCCAAGGCCAGCAGTACGTTGTTGAGGAGGTAGTTGCTGTTAAAGAGCTCGGGCTGGGGGTCTCTGGTAGTCACCTGGTTCGTGCCGGGGATCTTGACCTGGAAGAAGGGGTTGGACTCTTCTCTCTGCGAGCGCGAGTTAAAGTAGGAGGCCTCGTTGATGAGCGCGGGCAGCTGTCTGATGGGCTGCGTCCAGTCCCAGTAAGGCATGGTGACAGCGGAGCCGTGGGCTAAGAGCTCGTTCTCTACCTGATCTACATACAGGCGGTGCCAATGAGGGAAGGTTGC